>JAVBJF010000419.1:0-138973 GCA_033439095.1 Pseudococcus viburni | reverse complement strand
TTTCAAAAATTTGACAAAATTCGAGAAATAAACTCAAGTACCTCAAATTTTGGATATGGGGTTCTTTTATGATGTACTTTCGATTTCTTTTGCTTTTGCCTAAAATTTTACTGCCGGAAGGAATACCCAGGCATCATAGCGAAATTTTTGAAGAAAAATGTAACTTTCAGTAACTTTTTTTGAGCAAAAGTGACCAAAAAGTAACCAAAAATTCAATTTTTTCTGGGGGCAAATTTTTTACAGTTTTCTGGAGGGGCAATTTTTTTTGTAGTTTTCTGCAAACATTTCAAAGATAAATCAACTGAAAAGACGTGAATAATTTCATTTATTAAATTCCTGCGTCATAAAACAACAAACAAACTAGCAAAAATCATTTCTTTTAAATTTTTTCCTTGAAGAATTTTGAAAAATAGCAATTTCTACGTGAAAATTTGAATTTTTGCCTGGAAGTGCGAAGAAAAAGTAACTTTTGAGGGGAAAAATGTAACCAAAGAGATCTTTTAGACGTAAAAAGTAACCAAAAGTGACTGAAGTCGAAAAAAGTGACAAACACTCCAAAAAAGTGACCCGCTATGATGCCTGGATATCTCTTTTGTCAAAAAAAAATTTGTCTCGAACTAATAAAATTTGAAAATTGAGATTTCCGAAAATAATACTCAAGAGAAGATTAATTACTGTTTTTTCTTTGATAATCCTTCAAATCTTTGGTATTTTGATTTAAAATGTTTGTTTTTCCGCTCATAAGTTCATTGTAGTAAAATTAATTCTCCCTTCGGCATTTCTATTCTTTACTGAATTTATGGATCCCATTGATCCCAATAAAAGGAGCTCAAAATTGACGCAACCAATTTTTCACATTTCTCCTCAAATAACCAGCATTTGATCTGAAACCCTGGGAGAAGAGGCAAGAGGCTACAAAAATTGGTCCAGACTCACTCGAAATAAACACAATAGGTTCACTTACCAGCTAAGGCTTTGATCCTAGACCTTTCAAAAAGTCTAGAAGACGAATTGCCACCATCGTATTCGTAATCTTCGATGATTTCGGTCGGAATGGACGGATCCCACCGTACGATCGAAATATCTGTCGTCATGATTAGGGTAACGCCTTCTTCACGCTATCTGCCAACAAACAAAAATACGTGCCTAAATTAAAGCCTTATTCCTCTGAATAGGTAAAGACATAATACGCATGCATAGACATAACATTCACAATACCACCATATACTCCACTCAGAGTATACTGTAATCATCGTCATCATCTCATAAAACCGTAAATATTAATTAAACCCATAATACCCGTACTCGTTTAACCATATACACACATACACGTTACGGTGCCTCGGACGATACGCGCCCCTACGCTCCCCTTTTTGCCCATCCACCAAGCACGTCCACTTATACCTCGCGGCGACGCCGCGCGTCGCATCGTAATAAACCGGTTGAGCGGATTTTTTTTACACAATGCTGCGAAAACGTGCGCGCGCGCGCCTCGCGGTCTCGTCAAAATTTTCGTCACGATTTCACCTCCCGTCATCATTTCCCCGCAAGGCGCTCCGACCCGGCTAATACCTTGGTCATAATTCTTCCAACGCGAAAGCCAACCCAACTGACACATACGAACTGGTATCTCGTGCGCTTTTTTTTTCATTTTCATTTTTGCGAGTTCGTTACGTTTTATTCTATTTCTTTTTCCATCGCTAATATTCTAGATGAGTCGGAGAGATACGAGAGCTGGATGCAGTTGGTAGTTCGATTCCTCTGCCTGGAGTGTTACGTTATGTAAAAAAAATTGCTCATTGGGTATGACGATGGTCAATTGGCGTGGCTTTGGCGAATACAAGCCCGCAGGACGAGATATCGAACGATGTTTCGAGCAGGTACAGGTACACGTTGCGAAATTTTAATTTTTCAAAACGATAAATTTTAATAATCAGTTATCATATCAAGTATTCGAGGATTTAGAGGGTTGTACTCAAGTCGAAAAATACGAGAAGATTGAATCATATAGATTTTCATTTCCATTTCATGTTTTAATTACATTCGGAATTAAAAATTTACAATCCCAACAGAGCCAATATCTGAACCACGTTAAATTACTTTCATTGTTGACACAGTGATACACGTATTTTGAATAAATACAAAAATTATAATCAGCACAAGTAAATTATCGCCATTTACCGAAAATTTGTCGCAACATTTACATAAATTACCAAAATTACCGGATTTTTACAATAATTAGGACCGCAATTACCACTTCTTGTTGATAATTACGGTAATTACCGTAATCAAAATTTTGAATTTTCAAAAAATAACTATACCTAAATAACTAGACATTACTAGCAAGTAGTTAACAGATATTTACGGTAATTACAGGTGTAATTACGACCAATAAAGTAATCATGGAGAATAACTAAATTAAATACCTAGGGTGCTTCGAAAAATACTCAAATCACCCATAGATCGATAAATAATGAAAAAATTGAAAATTACCCAACTTTTATGGTTACTTTTAAGAAATTATCATAAATGTGTTAGTGTTACTACTGAGTATCAACAGTGATAAAGTCACTCATCAGTCATCACAGTAATTATAACAAAGTACATATCTTTTTTTTTTTACTCGTAATCACTAATCATGGTAAATTAGTACATAATTTCGGTAATTACCAAAAATTACCCCATCTTAGTAAAAACCGTAAATTATCTCCCCTCAATAATGACTGTAAATTGCTTTTTCTCTTGACAATTATCCTAAATAATCGCATTCTTTCGGTAATTGGCCAAAATTACCTCAATGTTTCGGTAATTACCCAAAATTACCGACATGTTCCGTGAATTACCCAAAATTACCGAAATGTTCCGGTAATTACCGGCAATGATCATATTTTCAGTAATTACTTCGAATTACCTCATTCTTTGGATAACCACCCCAACCTCATTCTTTCAATAATTTTTCTAAATTATTTTATTCCATTGATAATTAATTACCATAAATCACCTTTTTCTCTCAGTAATTACCGTAAATTCCTCTATTTTCGAGGTAATTACCGTAAATTCCTCTATCAGGCATATTTCTCCAAAATTTTCAAAAAAAAGTGACCTTAGTGACCTTTTGAAAATGAAAAAGTGACCACAAAAGTGACTTCATGAATGAAAAAGTGACCATTTTTTCTTGAATTTTGATGCTTCATGGATCAAAAGAAAAAAATTTCTCAATCATTTTCAATTTTTACCAATTTTTCTAAGCTTCGGGCCAAAAAATGTTCGAGACTTGTCAAAAAAATTCTTATTTCTTTTCGGTCGTAATATGTACTTACTATGTATAATGCCACCAAAATGTAATATAATAATATGCAACTTTTTTCAAGAAAAAAATCGTTATTTCATTTTTAATGATTTTTTTATTTATTTAATTTTTGGTCAGGGAAAGTTACAAAAAGTGACCAACGAAATATGCCTGCTCAATTTTCGAAGTAATTACTGTAAATTTCTCTATTTTGAAGGTAATTACCGTAAATTCCTCTGTTTTGGAGGTAATTACCGTATATTCCTCTATTTTGGAGGTAATTACCGTAAATTCCTCTATTTTGGAGGTAATTACCGTAAATTCCTCTATTTTGGAGGTAATTACCGTAAATTCCTCTATTTTGGAGGTAATTACCGAAAATTCCTCTATTTTGGAGGTAATCACCGAAAATTCCTCTATTTTGGGGGTAATTACCGTAAATTCCTCTATTTTGGGGTAATTACCGTAAATTCCTCTATTTTTGAGGTAATTACCATAAATTCCTCTATTTTCGAGGTAATTAGTAATTACTATAATTTACCTCCTTTTTGCGGTTATACTGAATTGCCAATTGTTTTCCTCGAGTACAATAAATTGCTATTTTCATTTCAATAATAATTACAATAAATCAGTTTTTCCTCAATTTGATAATTTACTCCCTTTTTCCATAATTACGGTGAATTATTAGATTACTATTTTATTTTCATATTTACAGAAATTCACCGCTTTTGTTCAAAAATTACGGTAGAATGCTACTTTTGGTGCGGTAATTACGGCAATTTACAACTATTTCACGGTAATTACGGTAAATCGCGTCTTCGTTTCTGTATTTACAGTAATTTACCACTTCTGTTAGGTAGTTGCTGCGTAATTACGGTAAATTACAACTTACGGTAATTTACTACCTTTCTTGGGTAATCATGGTAAATTGCTGCTTTATTCTAGTAATTCTGGTAATTTACTACTTCTGTTTGGTAATTCATTTTTCATACGGATAAACTGAAAATTTGAGATTCTGTCGAAAAAAATTCAGAACTTGAAGAAAATAAAACATAAATATTCAATCAGCTAGACGCTAGGGTACTAAAATTTATATCTGTTCGCGTAGTGAAAAAATTACATAAACAGGGCAATTCAATAGACAGAGAGAAAAAAAGAGGAAGAAAATCGTGCGTAAATTAATATTAAACGGAAGCGAGATATTCGAGGAGTATAAATGTAAATCGAAACACCCAACGAACTTTTATGGCTGTTGAATATTCTGTGGCTTTCGAAAAATAGAAGAGGGTGGGTCTGGGCGCCTTTATACAAACATGGGAGTCTTTCACTCTGCAACACCACTCACCAAACGAAGAAAGTACGATCGTATACCCATAAGTATACGTACATGTACACAGACATACATAGTGAATCTAAAAATACAACGCTTTTCGGTCGCCGTATCGAGTGATTAATGGGATACGTAGTCGAAAAGACGTGGGGCTGTACGCACGCTGCGCGTTTTCGTACTTATTGGTATGATTTTAGGGTGTCCAGGATATACGACGTTTACGCAGGAGGATATCAAAAGTATTCGTAAGAAGGAAGAACTCGAATACGTGGAGTACGAATGGTACTGCATGGATATGGGAAGATGTCGAATAGCCTAGAGCACAGCGTAGCGAATTTGTACACTAATGCTAAGGAATGCATTATCTCGTACATAATAAATGCGTGTAATTTCGGCTGCCTTCCAGTTACACGAGGATAGAGCAAGGTACAATGGTGCAGTTACAAAACACGCACAATAAATGATTCATTTATAATATAAAAAGTCTCCCGAAGCTCGGTATGCGTTGAGCCGTTGACGTGTGCTGTGTACTCTGCACGAGGTGTATGAATGATGACTCGGTGCTTCTCCTTTAATTTCTATACGTAACGTACCTATCTTTATGTTTGAAAATCAAAACGAGATCGTACAAGAGGTTTCCTTTTATAGGCTGTTTTTTTTTCCACCAAGTCGCATTTGATTACTGCAAAGACCAGCAAGAACGAAGCCAGAATCAAATGATACTCAGTACGTGGACTTTTTTCAGTACACCAAGGAAGATATTCCAGCAGCAGTAAACCCAGCGCGAGGGTTTTTATTGATGATAATTACGTACGTGTACGCGTTGGAGACGAAGTATCCGAAGAGGCATTTATCATTTCTTATAACAACGTGTACCTAGAACTCTCTCATATAAAGTCAGACGTTTTTTAAACGTTTGCTGTGCCCGTTTCCTTTTTATACCGTAAGATTGATACGAGTAAGTAGTCGACGTCCAATCCAGTACTCAACCAGTGTACTAAGTACTCCAGACACGACCCTACATACGATGACGGAATTCCGTCATTAGCATGCGATGCAGCGAATGCGTACGCGTGCATTTTTTCTTCTTTCATTCCCTCCTCTTGCCCCTTTTCACTGTGTCCAGCGTCTTTCTCGGTGCGGTGGGCTCGTTTCGATGGTTTTTTCTTCATTTTATTTGATTAAATAGACAACCGACGAATGCGATGATGGTACGAATGCGTGCCGGAGAAATTGTTCGTCAACTGGTTGAAATTGCGGAGGTGGGTGAGGTATGTGACCTGCGGCTATTGTCTAACGGACGTACCAAGTTGTACGACGGAGTAAGGTGGTCATCTTCAGGATATTTATTGTTTAATTGAATGTCTGGAAAAGCAATGGAAAGGCTGGAATGATGGAATTACGAGCGTTGCCGAGTAGTTTTTTCCTTTTTTTCTATAGTATTGCTTCCTTTTTTGAGGGAGGAGAAGAGAAGGATTTCAAATTTTAAGAAAATTCGTATGGTCAGACTTGCATAAATCAGATAATTGTGATGAAATTTCGAATGGAAAATTTTTTCTGTGATTTTTTTACGTTATGTAAAATTTCTTAACGAATTTCTATGCTCGATTTTTTTTTACAAAGCACCAAGTTGATTTATTGTTTTTAAATAATTCAAAAAAATTACCCCAAAAAACGACAACTTTCTTTTGAATTTATTTTTTTCATCATTTTAACCCTTTTTTGAACGTAGACTTTTCTAAAAGTAAACTTTCAAAAAATTCACTTTCATCAGATAAGTAAGTAGAGGGAGAAAGATTAAAGTTGGCTCAAATTTTTAATTGAAACCTTAAATGGTTAAAAACTGACCAGTCAACATACTATTTTACCTATTCAATATGCTCAGTAAATTTCAACAAGAAATGATCCACGAAGAATGCTTCCCCTTCTCACGATATGAACGATGGTAAAGAGGTAAGATTATAACAGAAATCAATTCTCAAGTTATTGCAAAAATCATACTGTGATCGGAGTTGGCAAGAACGAGTAAAAGCCTCCCTTTTACTCTGAAAAATTCAAAATCAAATATCCAACAGCTCCGTTTCCCCAGAAATTTCAAAACACCACAAATTGTATCTAATTTTTATTGAAATCGCAAGCACAAAAAATGTTTAAATTTGTAATTCAAACATAAAAAGAATTTAATTTGTCCAAGTCAAATGTAACATTTTTTATTGGGATCAAGTTTGGCAATTCTTCAAATTTTGAGAATGTGGTCGAAATTCAGAGGAAATTTTAGGAAAATGTATAATTTGCCAAATGTTAATCGTCGAATAATACGTTCAAAATGTTGAAAATTTTGCACAAAATCGATCAATAGGGTGTCTTAATTAAATTTGTTGAAGAAAAAGCTTGATTTACTTGGCTCGACTTTTCTGCGTGACTTTTTCTGACTCTTTTGTGCTCCCCCCCCCCACACACACAAAAATCATTTTTACGAAAAACTTCAAAAATAAATAATTATAATTTTAAAAAAAATCACAATGAGCTTTTTCAAATTTAAATTCTTTATTAAAGGTGAATGGAATTCTTTTCAATTTCTGAAAAAAATGTTGACCCTTGAGTCAAAAAGCTTGACTTATCTTGGCCAGCTTGATTTTGCTTGAGCGTTAAACACCCTGATTAATCCCATCAATTTCTAACAATTTAATATTTGCATTTCAACATTTGTGGAATTTTTCAGGAAAAGGGACCACTTGGTCACAAAGTTGATTTCGAGAAAAACGCACAAATGTGAATTAGGGTCGAAAATATCGATTTTTTGTTTTTGATGAATTTGTCTTCTATGGTCATTCTACGTTCACGTTAGATAGTCTGGAACTCGTGAAACACGTTTTAAACAGTATAAACACGCCGTTAAGGAGTTGAAAAAATGAAATTTTGAAAACAAAAAATTGTATTTTTTAAAATTTTTATTAAGTTTTCAACGTTTGGCGCTATTTTGGGAACACTTGGAAACCTGATACAGCTCCCAAACTAAATTTTTCGGTTTCTACAGCAAATTTTCCATAAGATTAAAAAAAATCAAATTTTTGTCCCATGAATTTGTTTTTTATTGAACATTTTTACTCAAAAACTTTAAACGCGTATTTCTCGAAACTACGATTTTCCAACATTAAATTTCAAATCCTTGTAAAACCGTAAATTTTTCATAAAAAAAGCCCACTAATAGCTCATTTGAAAGGTAATTTTATGTAGATTCAGAAAATGCCAATATCTCGAAAATGTCTTTTGTGACCAAGTGGTCCCTTTTCCTAAAAAATTCCACATTTTTCAATTTTAATTTTTTTGAAAAGTTTACCTAGTTTGCTGGTTTTTGGTTACGTTGTTGAGCCCTTCGACGTTGGCCATTTTTTAAAAAAATACAATTTTTTTCATTTTTAGGAAATTCATCTTTTTTTTACTTACTTTAAAAAAAATTAATGAATAATTTTCAGTTTTTTCATTTTTAATTTTTTCCTCGTTTTTTAATTTTTTTCAACTTTTTAATTGGTTTTTATTTTTTAAAGAAATACTCAATTTTTTTCATTCTTTAAAAATCAATTTTTTTCATTTTTTAAAAAATTGATCACATTTTTAAAAATTAGGTGCTATTTTTTTGAAAAATTTGTCAATTTTGCCCATTTTTTGATGATTTTTGAACTTTCTAATGTTGTTTGGAAAATATTTGAAATACTACAAGTTTTTCAAGAGACTATTTTTTAACAGCCCCCCTCCCCCCTCCCTCATAAACTTCTGTGAACAGTTCTTTTGAGAAAATACTAGAACGCTTAAAATAATGTACCGTAGATCTACTCTACTGCACCACCTTTTCAATTGATAAATATTTTTAAAACAAAATTAGCTCTGAAAAAGGTATGTACACACATTTTCTCATTTGATTTGTGACTTCATTGTAATTAAAAATTGGTACCAAACTAAAAAATGATGAAATTGTTGGAAAAGAAAAATAGATTTCATCTTTTTTTAAACAAGTTATTATGAAAATTTTCTGAAACAGCTCCCTTCTCAAGTCACAGGAAAAATGAAAATACGAAAACATCAAACTTTATGAGTACAGAAAATATGACCCTCGCAACTGTAAAAGCCCCACTTCAAAGGACTAATTAACTTCATCACAGGAACCCCCCATTCCCCATCAAAAACAACTTCTCACACCTTGAATAATAAATTAACATATAGGATCTGAAGTTGAACGACGAGCCAGATCCACCTACAATATTTATACGAACGATATTGGCTCAATCAAATTAACTCGTCGAAAACGAGTTACTTACGTGACATTTTGAAAATTGCCTGATATCTGGTACATCGAGCTACGCTACAAGACGACGCGTCGTGATACGGTAATTTCAGCCTCATATCCTTGAGGAATCTAAAAGGTAGGTACATATTTTCAATTTATCGCGGTCTCCAGCTTCGTGGTCTTCTGTTTTCTTCATTTCGAGATGTTCGTCTGAGATAAATTAATTTATCTTCCGGGTATAATTTGATTTCGAAGATTGTATTTTTCAATCGGTTCGATATTCGATTTTTTTTTCATTCGCTGTTCGATACGTGAACACATCTTGGTTTTATTTTTACCCCTTGAGAATAGTTGGTCGAAACTCGAGTGAATTTTCTTTCAAATTGAAATGAGAAAACGAGATAGAATTTTTTTTCATTTATTTATGCATTCGTCATTTTCTTAATAAGATTCTCCTTCCCTTCGTCCGTACTCGAGAAAAAATCAAATGATTATCACCTGCTCGCAAAACATCGATAAAAAAAATCAAAATTTCCAATTCAAAATCCACACACTCCTCGAATATTTATACATCGAAACATACACCAAACTACTCATCTCGACCTCTTTACAGCTCTCGAGATAAACACTTTTCGTACATAATATTATATCATCGGCTTAAAGCAATAGCTTCAAGGACTCGTCGGAATTCTAATCACGAGTACGAAGTGATGAGCGAGGCGCTGGCCGAATTCCACTTCTCTATTTCCTCTCTCGCCCCATCAATCAACACTTTCGATAACGGCGATATAGTACGAAAGTTTCTCGTCATCGCAAAAGTCAACACAACGTTTTGAAATTCTCTCCGCAGCACAATCGAACTAAGGAAAAAAAACATTGCAATATCAAGAGAAAAACAAGCTTTTGGCGTCCTTGACTCGGCTATACATCACACCATGGTTTCGTAAAGAATAACACAGTCACCTGCTTCACATCTAAACTTATCCTTCCGTATTACGATACATAAAAACCCTTTCGAGCGTGACGACATTACCAATAAAAATGTACACAATTTTCACACGAAATCGTTCCTGTCACCTACCCCTTCCGAAGCCGAAAAATTTTCCACGAAAAAAACATCCGAAAAAACAAAGGGAACTTTTTTCCAAACGCTGTCGCGTATCTACATGTACATACCGGTATATGGCGCAAAAGGTAAATGACTCTAGAGCCTAATTATAGGTTGGCGATGAGAGAGAGAAAGACTGCGGCCAATTTACGATACGTATACTTTGTATAGTTTTACCACCGATGAAAAATACGCACGCATGAACCGAATCAGCCCATACATTATAAATATCGAGCTCTAAAAATATGACCGATAAAAGTAGGGGTCAATTCTATCAAATAATAATAAATTTACCGAACGTGCGAGGTTCAAACAGTAGCCAGTAGCCTGCGATGAAACTTATATAACGATTTTGCGGCCATTACCGGTCCCGGTTACCGGCGAGGTGTATCCAACCATTTATGAGACTAATAATCGCACCTGTTCGCATTCGCAATTCAATATCTAATACACAGTTATCAATGAAACGTGAAGTTCAATCCATCTCATTCTTTTAATTATCAATTTAAATTCAATGCAATACTTTATCAACGAAGTCTTATCCACGAACGATATGGTTGCGAAGCTTAGAATCAGAATTTCATTTATATTTCTATTCTAATAATCACAAACAACAGAAAATTAGCGATTTTTCAAAAAAAAAAAGAACATTTTTACCTTCCCAATCTCTCCCTCAAAAAGGGAGAAAATTGGCCACATCTGAAACCAAAAAATCTACATAAATCTTAAAAAAATGAATGAAAATTTCATAAATTTTTTTCATTGCAGAAGTCGTTAATGAAGACATTTTTAACCCCGAACTCTTAAAAAAATGGCCATTTTTATAGTGAAATTACATTTCCAACACCTCGAAAAAAATCACTTTCATAAAACTGAACTTTTTTCATCGTTCGATTTGCTGATAAACAGCTTTTTACTCTTCCTTTCCCCTTCATCCAAGCTTCTGAAATAAAAGCGATGAAAAGTTGGTTGAAATTCCTAACTTTATGAAAAATTTAATTCATAGGTAACAAAAAAGCTTCATTTAAAATACGTTCATTCCACAAATTTCATAAAATGAAAATTGTGAAAGAATTTCTTTCCGACCTTGATGCCTTTGTAAAATAAATCGTTGGAAAAATGTCAAAAAATTCATTATAATGTCAACATTTTTGGTTCAAATTATTTTAAACTAGGGGATTAGCCCATCCTTCGGATGGGATGGGGCCGGGGGTATAGTGATTTTGAGTTTTTGTGAGAAATAGAAAAATTGAAATCACTCTGCAATTTATGGCGTTTAAGATGTAATTTTTTTACCACTAATTAATTTTGCCATAGGCCATCTGAAGTTTTTTTTGTGACAGTCTTGGTGTAATATTTTGTAGAAATCATTTCCTCATCAGATCAAATTTTTAGCACGAATTTTGATTTTGATTCAAAGTTCCAAGATTTGATTTTTAATGTTTTTTGGCAGTACCCGCTGATCCAGGCAGGTACCCCATCTCCAGATGACCTATACCGAGGGTAGTTCGTGGTATAAAATTCATCTCCTAAATGCCATATGGAGGAATTTTTCGGTGCATATTAGATGATTTTTTGAAATTCAACCCCTATAACTCCCGGTCCCTCCCATGACAATTTGGGGCTGAAATTTTGGTTGTGGAAGTTTATTGCGATTCTGTACAAGCCTGTAAAAAATGTTCATTTGGCATGCCAGACGTGAACTAAAAAAAAAAGGTAACAGTAGAAACTTATGAAAACCCCAGAAATATTCAACTCTTCGAAATTGTTATCTATTTTTTCCTACCTACTAAATATCCTACTTCTTTCGAGGAAACTCTTTCCCCAAATTATTCAGCTTCTACATCATTTTCCAAAATTTGTAACTTCGAATCAAAATCCATATTTTTTGGTAAAAAATTTTCCTGGAAAAAATTTAGGAATACAGTGATAGCGTACTAATTCTAAAATTTTCTGGAAACTCTGAAACTTCTCGAGACTAAGATCTCAAAGGGGTGAATCATCTGTAGGAAAAGTCGAATTTTCTTCCAAAAGTATCGCAGCTGTGAAAAGTTCGAAAAACTGGTTTGTCCTTTTCCATTTTAAATGTCCCAAAAGTACCAATTTATAATTTGGTTTCCTATAAGGCGCGCCCGCAGAAGGTAGCAGAGGTAGCAGTCGCTACCTCATAAACTTTTTTTTTTTGGTACAGTATTAGGGATTATTCAGGATTAAATCCTCGAAATTCAGTTTGGCCATTTCTTTCTGTACAAAACGCTCAAAATTTGAAAAATCATCCAAAATAACATTTCTGGAAAGGTTTCTTTTGTTCAAAGAAACAGCCAAAACCCCTCTACAAGATGTAACATTGTGCCAAAGAACAGAAAATTTCCTTCACTTCCGTTGAAAGTAAGATGACATTACCTCCAGCTCCGATTTTTATTCTAACCCCTCAAAACGTGTCCCTTGATATAAAAAATTCTGGAAAAAGTTACAGAAATGTTGTTATGTATTTTGGCAGATTTTTCAAATTTTGAGCATTTTATACGAAAAAAAAATGAACAAATGAAAAAACTAACATCGGATTCGTGTTAAACAGGTCAAAATACCCCGATAAACACCCTTTTCGCGATCATTTTACTTTAAATGTCGAAATTCGCTTTTTTTCATTGATTTTTCATGACAATAAAACTAAATTTTGAATTGGTACGTGGTACTAAGAAAAAAAACAAAAAACGGTACTTACAACAAATCCTACTAAAAATCCTACCTATTTCATAAAACTAACTAAATTTTCTAAAAATAAATAGCCGAATATTGATGGCAAAGTAATTCGAAAAGGAAACAATTTTAATTTGAAAAAAAAAATTAATTGCATTGTTAACCAACAGTTGTTCATTTTTTCTGACTTCTGATTGGTTCTGAGATAATTTTCTTACCTACTAAATTACCTTCCTAGATGAAATTTTGAAATTTTTCCATGGAATTTGGCAACCAGCAATGTTTATTTCGACGCTGGCAAAATTTTACGCCCGCTAACTGTGATCGCCTCCATGGAAAATAAAATTCGAAAAGTTCGGAAAGTGGATTTTAGTATAATAGGATTGAGACGAGATGAAAGAAAATAATTAAAATTTCAAAAAAGTAATTATATACTTATTACTTGAGTATGAAAAGTGACTGCTTTTCCGGTAGGTATTTCAAAACGAAACTTTCGATTGGAAATTTTTATACTACCAATTTTAATCATCTAAATTGTTTGAAAGAATTACTAAACAAAACGAAAATGAATTTTCCTCTTTGATACGTATTTCGAAAAGGAAAGAGCACCGTTTTTTCGAATGAACAAAAAAACATACTGCGGATCATACATTATTGAATCATTTTTGAATGAAATCGGATTTTTCGTCCAAGAACGAGAAGACAATAACTTTCTCGAAATCGAAAAGCAGGATTTCTGCAGAACTCATGTGGAACGTTAAAGATGATACTAAAACATCTAAATCAAAATTCACGTTTCATTATACCGATTTTTTAGCTTGCTTAAATTCAAATATCATCCTCTCCCTCCATCGTATTTTTTTATACAATTATTCAATTGCAACACACGTTTCAAAAATTGTGAACTTCGACCATTTTTCATTTCCCTTGGGGAAAGAGAAATCTTTGGAATAGCAAGTTCACAAAATCAAAATAGTGGAAGCAAATTAGCATCATTTGAAGGAAAAAAACTTTTTTGCCTAGCAAAGCTTTTGTTGCGAAAAATTGTCGAGAGTGGTCTCCTGAATAACCCCAAAGAGTTACCACCCCACATACCTCCGGTTAAATTTTTTTAGGGGGGGTTGAACCCCCAAAAAACAGTTTTTTTGCATTATCTCCCGAGGGTTTGGTTTTAGGGTAAAAATAGTTCAGTACTTTTTTGTTCTGCACTCAATTTCCAACATTTTTTGTACGAACATTTTTTTTGTACGACCATTAGCGAAGAAGATAGAGACTCTTGGAGAAAAGGAGTTTTCGTATTATTGAAAACGTGATAATAGGTATAAAATCATTACTAAAGTGTATGTTGTGGGCATGAAAATAGTAGTATTATGTAAATTGGTGGTATTACTAATTTTTAACCCCTCCCCCTTATGTGTGCCTCCCCCACCTTCCCTCTTAGTCATAAGATACCTGGCCCAAATACCGTCATCCATAGCTGCGCCCCCGTAATTTGATTTTGTGAAATTAACAAAACGTGATTGGGGTACCTGAAACCTTGTGACATAACGCCAGGGATCGATTTTTCCAAATTTTCATCACATTGAGCCTCAGGCTAAAAACCAAGTGGTCATTTTTTGATCTAGAGAAAATGTGAACCAAATTTCGTCCCCCTCCTCTAATTTTCTATAAGAGCATCAAAAAATGATGGAAAATTTGATTTTTTTTAATATGAGCATTATATTATGACCAATAGATATGTTTTCAAAGTCAATTATCGATGGTACTCAAAATCGATTGCCGATTTTTTCAAAATTGAAGCTTAATTTTTCTTGAAATTGAGAACAGATTGTTTTTCAAAATCGAGCATCATTTTTTTGAAATCAGTTATCAATTAATTTTTTGAACGTGTTCAAATTCTACTTTCAATTTTTTTAAAACTGACAATCGATATTTTTCAAAATCAATATTTAATTGATTTTTTATGAATTGATTATCGACTTTCCCAGAATCATATCGATGATTCTCGGAATATATTTTTGATTCTTCTAAAATTTAACCATTACAAGTTTTCCTGAAATCAAGTATCGAATTTCTATAATATGACTAGATTAATTTTTACTTTCGAATTTGAAAAATTAATCAAGTATTGATTATTCAAAATCGCCGATCAATTTTTTCAAAACTGATTATCGATTTTCAGACATCAATAATCGATTTTTTCAAAACTGAGTATCGATGTTGGATGTTTGGATTATCGATTTATAAAACCGAGTATCGATTTTTCCAAAAATCAACCGATCGATGGGTACAATAAATGAACTAGGAACATTTCCTAAAATTGATTACTGATTGATATAAGAAACGATATTTCTCGAAAAGAACTATTGAAGATAATCCACTTCAATGAAAAAAAGTTTGAAAAATTGTCGTAAATAACCGGTAATCCATAGGATTCCATATAATTTTTGTCCAATTCATTCTGAAAGATTAAGCATTTTTTTCCATCTAATAAATATATAAATTCAAAAGTGTGATTCTACAATCTGAATAGGGATTCAATTTGCCATTGTCAAGTTCAAAAGTTCACAAAAATCTCGAGTTTTTGAAAAGAAGAAAAAACCCAATATCTCTGGAGACTGGTTCCTGGAATTTGACAAATCTATCGATAAACAACAATTCACATACGTTTCGCAAAATACACAACTATGTATTAGTCAGCGAAGTCTATCTCCAGACCACTTGCACCTTTCCCATCTCTTCTGATGACCGATAGCACACGTAAACTGGAAAGTATCCTCCAATACCTCACGTCGCGTGGCGTCGGCATCAACTTAAGCAGCTTTCTCGCATCGTCATGAATCATCTTGGCAGGACCGCGAAAAAAATACCTAATATCGAAATTTACAACATTTGACAGTTTTCAACTATTCGTTTCTTTATGGCGCTCTTGCATCCCAGCCCCTATCGCATTCATAAAACCAACGTCAGATAAGACCACAGACATGATTTATATCACCTTTATGCGAGCCAGCGCTTCACCCTCGAAAAAAAAAACCCTCTACACATAGGTAAGCTAGATACGTACACACGTACAAAAGAGGGTTATAAAAAATTTAATTCTTTTAATGCACACAGACCTTCCACCTTCTAAATACACGTAGTCGTATTCTCACTCCGCACAGTACGATTCAAAAAAGCTCAAAATCCTCTCCAACGTCGGCTCCTTCTTCTATTTTGCATCGCGACTCATGCTTTCGGAATTCGCTCCCCTTTACATTGCGAGTTATACGACAGTATCGACATCGAAGCCGAGTTTAACGTACTTGCGTTAATTACTCGCGATCGCCTTCCCCTCGCTGGGACGACGTTATGTGCATATATTTACTTATCATATATCGCTTCACGTCGACGATACCGTCGCGATACGAGTATACCTACATGTTAACCGTGTACACAAATAACACCCATAATCATATTCTAGGTTCACAATACAATACTCGTATTCGTATACGACATTTGTACCACTACCAATGGTATACTACTGTGTGGAATACCTAGTAGCATATTTTTTCCACACCTAAATAAACGTTTCTTTCATAAATACGCCTCGTCGAATTGATCCAGTCATATTGGAATGGAACCACAAAAAAAGTCTAACCTGATTTTTTTTCACGTTTTGGGTTCATAATGGTTCGCCAAATGACATACTTAAATTTTCACACCCCCCCCCCCCCCGGAAGGGTTCGGAACTCCCAAGAAGGAGGTAAATGTTTGCTGAAAACAGATATTTCGCGAATATTTTCTCAAAATTCTTCAAAACTGAAAAACAACCGAATAATCATGCTTTACGAGTAATTTTCCATCATAAAAGTTCAATTTTTTTCCAAAAACATTCACTTCTTTGGCCATAAATTAAGGGTAAAAACATATTTTTCAAAAATGTACAGCATTTTTTGAAATAATCGAAACTACGAAGCTGAAGCTACCTAAAATTTCAACAGTGAAGTGCACATTGGCATTTTACTACAAAAATAACACAGGACGACACGATTTTTGAGTCTGGGTTCCGATTGCCAAATTTTGGTTGCTTTTATGTATAACTGAAGAAGGGAAAAATAATTTTTTTGATCTAAGTTCGCTTTTGGAGGTAGAGGGTCGAAAAATATAGTTTTTCGAGATGGGTTTAAGAAAAAAAAACAATTTTTTTGGTCTAGTCTTATAGGAAATTTTACGGAGAATCGAATGGAACAAACCGAAAACCTCTATCTCATTTATAAAAAAAGTTACAGCTCACACTTTACTAAATTCTGTGAAAAAATCTCATTTTTTGGGCCTTGCCTACCAAAAAGAGTGACATTTCTGAGCAAACTAAGCGTCCTACGGCAAAAATGATGAGAACCAAAATTGTACAGAATGAAATTTCTTATCTGACAGAAGTGGTAAGATTTTTCGGAGAGGCAAAGTTGAACATTAATGGAGGCAATAAGGAAAAAATAAATGCTCGAAATTGAATTTTGGCTGCCAAACCTTCACTAATGTTCAACTTTACTCGAAAATATGTCGAAAACTATTAGTCTACAATCCAAAGATGAAAAAGTGCTCTAGAAATCGAATTTACCGATCTTCTTTGGGAACCAAAAAAATTAGCTGCCAAAATGTCGGTACTACCCGCCTTATTCGAAAAAGCGCAGTTTCAGATTTTTAACCCTGCACAATGGGGGGGTGGACCCCTAAAAAGGTGATTTTGGGGACATTGTCGGAACCAAAAAAAATCGACGGATTTGGGTTGAGGTACTTCTCCCGATATCGAATATGTAATTTTTTTCCGTTGCACCCTGCACAACTGCATTTTATTGCACTTTAAGTGCAATTTTTATGCATTTTGGACGATTTTTGACAGTAAAAGAGCCCTCTTATCCAAAATATAGGAGGGAACCAAAAAATACTCGTTAATTTTGTTGAATGAAACCATTCAAAGTCGAATGCCGCAAAAATGGGCGAAAAATTCCTGCACAGTGCGAAGTAATGAAAATAAACAGGTTGGTCACCCATCCCCCTCCACCAGAATCAAGTCATGGAATACTTGCTCAAAAATAGCGATGCGATACATCAAAATAGGTCAAAATTTCGCGCTGAATCCGAAAATCGCCATGATTTTTGATTTCGACCCCCCTCGGTGGAGTTCTGCCCCCAAACTTGAATTTGAGGGGGAAACTGAAGAATTGACACCATTTAGATGAAACGAAGTTGGAAATTACGCAAATCAGACAATTGTGGTTGATTGGTTTCAACATTCAGCATACCTTGGCCCCCCAAAAAAATTCCAAACCTCATCCCTCCCACCCCCTCCCCCAAACTATAATAAAAACATTCATTTAAAAACAGCGATGCGGCATATCGAAATGATTTAAAATTTCGCGCTGAGTTTGAAAATGGTAATAATTTTTTAATTTGACCTATCCTTTCTTTTTTTTATTCTTTATTTCTTTTCAAGAAAAAAATTGTCGATTTTTTTTTACTGTTAAAAAAAAAAGAAAAACACATACATTGAAAAAGTCGGAAATACGCATAGTAATACACAATATGCAAACGTGTTTTTACATTATAGATTAAGTTTTGGTATTCTTAAATACAATTATTTCCATTAATAATGAGCATACCAAGTACAAAAACTAAAGAAGAATGAATTTAATCGAAATCACTATCCGCTCCCTCGTCGAAAAATACATTTTCTTCGTCATCGTTATCAACATTCTCTTCGTTTTCGCAGGAAGTGCAGTTGCACATACTGCATTTCATATTATATGAAATAAATGTTTTTTTTCAGGTATAATGCAGCAGGGGCGGGAGGTGCGAGGGGTAGAAATTTTTTGAGTCGATATATGCTGCAGAATTGGAACTGATCGACTGCAACCGCCTGCCGCGTGTAAATTGCAATTACGTTTCATCTAATAAGGTCAATTATTCATTTTTACCCCTTCAAATTGTAGTTTGGGGGCAAAACTCCAACGAGGGGGATCAAATTCAAAAATTATTACCATTTTCAAACTCAGCGCGAAATTTTAAATCATTTCGATATGCCGCATCGCTGTTTTTAAATGAATGTTTTTATTATAGTTTGGGGGAGGGGGTGGGAGGGATGAGGTTTGGAAATTTTTTTAGGGGCCAAGGTATGCTGAATGTTGAAACCAATCAACCACAATTGTCTGATTTGCGTAATTTCCAACTTCGTTTCATCTAAATGGTGTCAATTCTTCAGTTTCCCCCTCAAATTCAAGTTTGGGGGCAGAACTCCACCGAGGGGGGTCGAAATCAAAAATCATGGTGATTTTCGGATTCAGCGCGAAATTTTGACCTATTTTGATGTATCGCATCGCTATTTTTGAGCAAGTATTCCATGACTTGATTCTGGTGGGGGGGATGGGTGACCAACCTGTTTATTTTCATTACTTCGCACTGTGCAGGAATTTTTCGCCCATTTTTGCGGCATTCGACTTTAAATGGTTTCATTCAACAAAATTAACGAGTATTTTTTGGTTCCCTCCTATATTTTGGATAAGAGGGCTCTTTTACTGTCAAAAATCGTCCAAAATGCATAAAAATTGCACTTAAAGTGCAATAAAATGCAGTTGTGCAGGGTGCAACGGAAAAAAATTACATATTCGATATCGGGAGAAGTACCTCAACCCAAATCCGTCGATTTTTTTTGGTTCCGACAATGTCCCCAAAATCACCTTTTTAGGGGTCCACCCCCCCATTGTGCAGGGTTAAAAATCTGAAACTGCGCTTTTTCGAATAAGGCGGGTAGTACCGACATTTTGGCAGCTAATTTTTTTGGTTCCCAAAGAAGATCGATGGATGAACACATTTTCGTGTTTGGATCATAGACTATATACCGCTCAGAAAAATCCAACCACTTCCATCGAATAGAAAATTTTATTTTTTACAATTTTGGTTCTCATCATTTTTGTCGTATGACGCTTAGTTTGTTCAGAAATGTCACTTTTTGGTAGGCAAGGCACCAAAAAAAAAGATTTTCTCACAGAATTTAGGAAAGTTCAAGCTGTAACTTTTTTTGCAAATGAAATAGAGGTCTACTGTTTGTTCCGTTCGATTCGCTGTGAAATTTCCTATAAGACTAGGCCAAAAAAAGTTTTTTGATTTTTTTTTTCTTCAACCCGTGTTTATTGTTCTCGAAAAATCTTATTTTTTGACACCCCCCCCCCTTCCAGCAAACTTGAAAGCTACGAATGAATATGTTAGCTATTTTCGATGCCTAGAATCAGAATTTAGGCATTAAAACTGAAACATAGAGCAAAAAAAATTTTTGTCGACTAGTGTAATCATCAAAGTTTTGACTTTTTCCTCTGCCCTTCCGGAGCTCTTTTTGCATTTTCGAATAAAACATCTCAAAATCGCATTTGGATGCCAAAAAACCTGATTTTTGACACCAAACATAAAATTTTTTGAAGTTTTGAATTTCACCTCTTTCCTCGAGCCACGATTCGATTTTGAATCCGACGGATTGCATAAATTTTTCTCGTACCATAAATTAGCATCTAGTTTCAATAACATTTTCTTTCTACAAGCTCGATTACCTACACATGTCTTACGTTAGAGTAAATCCTCCCACTCCATGAGAATCGTAAATTCCAACGACAATTCCATCCCTTGGTAGCTTCGAAGTATTTCTACTCTCTCATTCTGAATCAGTGAAAAGTCACTGATTTTCAGCGAATTTTCGCTGATTTTTTCCTGTGATGCAATTCTGTTTCTCAGTGATTTTTGATAATTTTCACTGATTTACAAATGAGAGAGTACCGTAAAAAAACAACTTCGTTCAATTTATTTGGTATCGAATTATTCAAATCGTGTTACTTCTAAAAATCCGAATCACGCGTTTTTTAATTATAATAGTAACTTCAGCTTCATAGTTTTGATTATTTCAAAAAATGCTCTAAATTTTTAAAAAAGTATTATCGTCCTCAATTTTTGGGTAAAGAAAATTATGTTTTTGTGAACCTTTCTGATAGAAAATTACACGCAGACATTGATTATTCAGCCAGTTTTAAATTTTAAAACTTATTTTAGAAGATATTCACGAAAAACCTGTTTACCCCTTCCCCGAGGGTTCCGGACTGTTCATGACTAGGGTGCGGATTTTTATGATTTGTCATATTTTGCTACGTTAAAGATGATTGCGCATATCACTAAGATCTTTGCGATTCATAAAATTTAGAGTAAAATGAGCCCTATTTGTTACTGCATATTTTGCATATTTTGGCCATAAATGCATAATTTATCATATTTCTGACAATTTAAGCGCATATTTCGGTATATTTCGCAGGGTAAGAGCATATTTCAACGATTTTGACCAATTTTTCCTTTTTTTCGACCAAAAAATGGCATTTCTGAAAAATCGCCCCAAAATATCAAAATATGGTTTAAAAAAAATGTTTAAATCACATTTTTCTCTCCATGTCGAGGAATTTTTTTTAATGGGAATGGATCTTTGCTCTCTCTTCACTTCACTTCCCCCTGTTATCAGCAATCAATAATCAATCAAAATTCAAATTTGAGTGCTTTACATGTTTTTTTTTTCGATTTTCAACTAATTTAGTCGTAAAATGTGTGTAATTTATCAAAAAATAGTGTTCATGATATTCTAATCAAAAAATCCTTTCTTTAGACACCTATATCGATTTTGCATATTTTTGCATATTTCGCTCAATAAACGCATATTTTATGCGCATATTTTGACTTTTTTAGAGCATAAAAATCCGCACTCTAGTCATGACGCTCCCTGGGGTGGACATTTTAATTATGTTATTCAGCATGGACCATTACGAATAGAAAACACGAAAAAAAGTCAAGCTGAAATTGTTTTAGGGTATGGTACATTTTTATTTTATCTGAGTGCATAAAATTGTCTCCAATTTTCTGGCAACTGTCTTCGACTCTTTTTCAATGAGTACATTTTACCTTTTCTAACATCGGCGATGATCAAATCGCGTTTCACTAAGTCGTAAATAAAATTAGCATATCTTGGTTAACTCAGGTGTAAATAATCGCATCTAGTTTGAACAGTTCGAGGAGTAGGAGTATGGCCAAAAAAATCCAGTCCTACGCGCTGATGCATTTCGACTTCGACCAACATATTTATCGAGTAAGAATATACGAAAAAGTTGAAAAAATATCAATTTTTGCATGTACGAGTAAACGTTACAACTGAATGCACCTTACGTGTTAGTTTTTTCAGGGTTATCTGGCCGAAATTTCTTGTTCGAGGTGTGTGTAATGTGGAAGTCGTATATCTACGAATGAATATGTACATAGTACATACTTTTTATAGCGTGGTGTATGCGGTGAAGTTCTATTTTCTATATTGGTATATGTTTTAACGATACAGGGTGTCTGATAAATGCAGTAAAACATAAAAATATTGACAAGTAAGGTGCAGTGGGGTAATTGCAAAATCGGGGTATTTGCAAAATCAGCTTCTGGAGGTCAGTTAACATAATTTTTGATCGCGCCATCTTTTGGTAGGTTAAGGCACATCTATTACCTATATACTCACTCAGTTTGAACGAAATCGGTGCACGCATTTGCTTTGTGGAAATGTTTTTATCACCATGTGTCAAAATCACTCATAAGTAAAGTTGAATCAGTTTTTTTCAAAATGGTCAAAAACGTACAAAGTAAAATTTTTTTGAACTGATTTTTGTTGATTAATTATACTAATAGATCTAAGTTAAAGCTAAGACTATCATTTTTGAAAAATTTTCATTACATTAGTGGAAAAATGCGTTTTTGCATTTACCCCGAAAAAGGTCATGCGGGGGCAATTGCAAAATCAAAAATATTTATCATTTTATTTATACTCTCAGAATTTTTTAAACGATTTTTAGATGTAAAATGGGTCGAAAATACAAAAAAAAGAATACTAGTCCTTCAAAAGTGTGAAAATTTATATTAAATTTTTGATATTTGCTTACAAAATTTTGCCATTTTTTGCGTTTTTGGGAGTTATTATAAAAATATTGTTCAAATTTCATCAAAATTTTGTGTTTTCCAATAAAATACGTCATACTTATCACAAGTGATCATTTGTTTTCAATTTTTAGCTCATTAAAAAAAAATAAAAATAAAAATAAAAAATGAGATTTTTTCACTTCCTTAAAAAATTCTTTCTTTCGCGGATATCTCCGACAAATTTTGATCAAACGACGGTTATGAGTATATTAAAAGGTAGTAAATTTTACGTAGATTCCGATTTGACCATCAAAACTGAAAAAAAAGGAGCACCTTCAGAAATAATTTACGATTTGGCATTTGCCCCATGGCGGGGTAAATGCAAAAACGCAATTGAAAAATTTTAAAATTTTATTTTCTCATAAATTTATGAACTAAATGATACGAAATTTTCCCCACCAATAGAGAACCCCTTGAAGTTTGTGTGACAGAAATTTCAGGCTGATTGGTGCCACAGAGCCGGCACAGTGAACCGGCAAAGTGTCACTAATCAAAAAGTGGTTTGCAATTGCCCCACTGCACCTTAAGTATCTTTCCAAAAGCGCGTTAAGTTCATTTTTTTCAAAAATTAGACCATTTTTGTCTCGCGTGATTTCCTTGGGCAAAAAATTTTCAGAAAAGAAATTCCCTCATAAACAACCCAACCGCTTATTTGAGTTTAGCAATTCAAATTAAGTACACCAATAAATTCACTTCATACCATTATTTATCATACATGCTAAAAATTTTGTTTTCCTTTTATTAAATTTTTTTGAAATTTCAACATTTTTACACAAAAAAACGATTAATTCAAAAGATTGCCCTTAAATTCGTTTTCAATGTGCCAAAATACTCTGATGAACACACCTCTCAGAATTATTTCGATGAAATACTTATTCAAAATTCTTTTTTTATTGCTAATTTTTGACGATGGATTGAAAAAATCTTGAAAAAATTCGACTCAATCTCAAAAAATTTCAAAATGTGATCTCAGTATTTATACAGCGATTGGACAATTTGAAGATGACCATACGTAAGAATGAATAATATACAGACCTATATAATATCGATGACGCAACGTAACTCATTTTTTAAAAATAAAAGTACCCAAATTCGGGAAATTATTATTTTGTGTGAAGTAAAAATTGCGATTTTCCAAAATTAATTATTATTTTTGGTAAAAATTACAATTTTCTGAAAAAATAATAGATACCAATCAGTTTCGGTAAAAATTTCTATTCCCAGAAAAATATCATTTTTAGTGAAAAATTACAATTTTCATTTTAAAATTTTCATTTTCTGTTCTGTTTGGCCACAGCCCTAAAAAAATGTTAAATACTAAAATCCACGAAAAAAAGTTCACGTTTCATTATCTACAGCAACCCAACGAATCTTTTTTGTTCAATTTTTGAATAATCGTTTTCTCAAACGTAGAACGACTCTGACGAATTTTCTAAATTTTTTACCATTGTCCTAAACTGGCCATTCCTCTAAAGTAGGTTTAGGTACTTTCGCTTACATACATAACAAAACAGGAACCGTAACGTCAACAACGAAAAAGAAAACATGACCTCAGGGTCAGAACCGACCACGAAGAGGGAATATGAAACGGGTGCATTTGCATAAGGTCCGTATTTTTTGAGAAATCAGTAGGGAGCTCAAAATTTCAATTCTACAAATTATTTTGAGAAAATATGCTAAAAAACAAACTCCCTTTTTTCTAGCTGAAATTGCAATTTTTCAACATTTTTTCATAGAAAATAGCAAGCAAAAGGAGATGAAAACAAACTAATTACGACAAAAAACTGAAAGCACTGTTAAAAATTTGATGAAATCAACGCTACCGAATCGGAGTATCGAAAATCGAAACAATACCGTAATCATGACAGAAACCTAACATTACCAAACCCCTAATAAAACTATGAAAAAAATGCTACGAGAACAAGACGACATCAGCCATAAAATTTACACCCAAATGAGAACAAAATCACACTGAACACGAAAGAAACGAATGAATAACGATACCATAACGAAACCAGAAACGAATCATGAAAATTAGAATTTCGCCTCATTTACGACTCCTTTCCTTCTAGAGCCATTATCTCAACAGAAATATGGCGCTTAAAAACAACCGGCAATAATTTCTTGAGAAATAAAACCACTTTAGGAAAATTTTCACTGGGTCACGCTATAATTTAATGAAGGCGTTCAATTACCCACACACGCAGACCGGCTCGAAATTAGGTGAGTATAGTTTTCAAACACCCTGTATCAAGTGCAACATATGACGTGAGCGCTAATATAAAAATTCTTCCAAGGTCGAAAATTTTAACCGAATTTTACGACGGTGATGTAGACGACGACGAGCACGACGTCCGTCTCCTTCTCTCTGTTTCCAACAGCCATACGCGCGCTCAATATACATTTTACACACACGATCGAAGGTCTTTCGAGCGAGAGAATTTCAAATTGTTTTTAACGTGTGGGTAAGATGCGCAAGAAAAATTAGGCTAATTTTCAAAAGTCAATTTTTTTGAAATTTTACACTCTTCCTCCTTCTCTTCAATTACCTCAACTCGTTCAATTTTTCAGAATATTTCGATCATTGAAATTCAAAATTAAGGGTATTTTTTTAAATCTGAATTTGTCAAATTTGGTGAAATTCTGCCTTTTTGAGTCAGAAAAATCAATGTGACAGAAAATCAGAAATTTTTCGATCAAAAATTATGGATTTTTTGACAAATGTCAAATTTATTGAAAATTCAGAAATTTTCGACTGAAAAATCAGACATTATTGACTGAAAAATAAGACATTTTCGACTGAACAATCAGACATTTTACACTGAAAAATCACGACATTTTTGGCTGAAAAATCAGACATTTTTGACTGAAAAATCACGACATTTTTGACTGAACAATCAACCTTTTTTGACTGAAAAATCAATGAAAATCTCTGATTTTTAGTAAAATTTATTTGGCTGGTTCAAAAAAAGTAGAAATTCACTAAATTTTACTGATTCAGGTTTAGAGAGTAAAGGAAATAATTCATGATTTAATTATTTTACAGGGTGTCTAACAAAATTTCAAACCCCAAAAGACGGACTTTAGAAGGACCTTGGAAGGACTTTCAGCATGACCTTTTCAAAATTAATATTGTACCCCCCCCCCCCACCAACACCACCAAAAAAAATTCAAACTCATTGTAAGAGGACAATTTTTTTCTGTTTCAAAATATTTCATTGTTTAAGATGGAAGAGAAGAGTTTTTACCATGATTTCGAAAAAAAAAGTAAATTCACTGAGCTTAAGCAAGGCGAAGACAAAAACTTTTGAAAAAAGGGGCATCCAGAATCAAAAAATTTCTTCATTAGGTAAAATTTGTGCTTTTTTCCATGTTATGTTTAGACTTTCAAAAAAAACAATATCTATGGACGTATGGACTCGTTCCTGATTTCCTTCCAAAAAATCAAAACATTTTTGAAAATTGCAATCGAGATCGTTACCTCCTTTGATAAGTGAGGAGGACAATTTTTTCACTTGAAAATATTAATTGCCTAGGCTGGGAAATGAAGAAGTTTCATACCATTACTTTGAAAATAAAATTACGTAAATTTACTGAGCCCGAGCGAAGCGAGGGCGAAATTTTTTTGGAGAAAAGAGCATTCAAAAGCAGAACTTTTTTCAGGCACCCATATCATCTTTCATCATCTCACACAAAGTTGCCACTAGCGACATTTCAAATATTATTGATTTATTTTAGCTTCTGGCGGGTGAGTCTCAAAATTTGAAATGGGAAGGACTTTTTACTCAATAAGGACTTCGGAAGGACCGGAAGGACCCTTCAGCCAATATAAGGACCGGAAGGTTCGGAAGGACTTGTTAGACACCCTGATTTTTCATGTTTTTTTTCGATCAATTTTCAACTAATTCTTGCTTTTAAACAACTCGATTCTAGAAATTTTCTTTTAAAAAAAAGGAAGTCCAATAAATCGAATTCGCATAATTTCTGATATTTTTGTTTATTCTGATGGGACAACTTTTAATTTGCATACAAATTTTTGAAAAAATGCCAAAAAAATTGCCATTTGCACATTTACCAACCAACTGCATACAACATTATAAATAAACACGACAAATGAATCACACCAAACCGATATTCGAATAATTACACCGATTTGCCATCACAGAAGAATGCTTCAAACCGGTCCAACTCTTGGAACCTTTCCTCTGCCCTCGGCCAAATTCAACAACTCGCCTATCAAGATATTCAACTCTACCAGAACTTACCGTAGCCCAAAACGACATTCAAAATTGGCGGAAACTCGACTCAAAATACATACAGAAGGTAAACGTTCACCTTTTTACTACAAAGACTCGAAGAAATGATTATATCGAGCTGACCTAGTGAGAAATTTATTTTTATATGTTCGTTCGCACCGTAGGTACGTTTCCACATCGTGCAATTTAACTCAGAACGATGAAACAATAATAAATATTATGACGTATGCAGAAAAGGAGGAGCAGACCAGGGATGGCGATGACGACGACAGAGGTAATATGTCAACTCTCTCGTCACTTAATTTCACACACATATACATCGTTGATGGATAATTTTCATGACGAGAAGCGAACCAGAGAAGGTTTCCCTTTTCCTAGCTCCGCGTCATGGAATTTGATGGAACGGAAAAACTAAATTATACGGTTTGGCTTTTATCATCGTTTCATTTTTATTCATAGTGTTCGTGAAACCGAAATGTAGAGTACTGGGAAAGCAATGTACAGTTTGTGGGAATCGTAAACCGGCCGGTGCGATTAACTATCAACGAAATAGAGTCGGTTTACCATTGACAACGATCCGCAATCGTACACGACGACGATGCGAATAAACTGTACATAAAGTGAGCGTACGTTAAGTACATGTAAGCTGCCGTGTACTCGAACGAATAAGAACGGATGCCAGCGGCGAGGGGAGAAAGTACATGAACACTTTTCGAAAGAAGGGAGAGAGTACAGTAAAATTACGTAATTGCGGCGTTGCTTCTCACGATAGATGGCGAACGCGGTGGAGGTATCACCACGATGACGCATTCGGTACCGCGCACTCATCCATCGACGGCACCGGGCTCTCCGATGGCACCGGCTCGCCCGGCGAATTGAAATTGTCCACAGCTCCTCGAGATTTCTTTTTTTTTTACATCCCAGACGATGAAATTTTAATACCTCTCAGTCTGGGTAATAATTTCAAGATGCAGTACGGTACTTCGAAAGCTCTCGTTCGGCCGGATCGATTTTTCGTATCGTAAAACAATACTAGGCCGACCTAAGGTAATGGCCCTGCAGCTTACGTGACAACAGGCGGTAAATTTCAAAGCTCGAGCAACAGTGGAGGCTGTCAGCGGTGCAGTGGCCCTATGCAACTTCGTCGTGATCGATTTCGAATCGTGTGCAGTATCGGTTACAAAAAAACCAATGGATTGGGTACCTAACGTTACGTAGTCCACGTAAGGTGTAAATTACCTGGTCGTATTGCTCAACCGCAGAGTGTTAGGTTGAATAATTGAACGAGATAGAATTCGCAGTGTTGGAAAATTAAATTTCACGGCGAAGATTTAGTATCTGGATAGGTAAAGGCGGACGTGAGGTAATTACATCGTGGTAATTTGTATTGTACGTACATTTACAACGTATGTAGATGTAAGGATTAAATATTAACGTTATGGAGTTGATTTGATAATGTTTTTGGGTTTCTGTGTTACGTCATTGTTATTAGACGACTGGGAGAAGACCTCGTAGAATTTCAAGAATATTTTGCTGTAGTTTTTGAAAGTTTTTCGGACGCCAGTTCGTCAAAATTTTTCGAGCAGGTTGGATTTTATTATACAGGGTGGCTTAGTTAAGGTGTGAAATATTAAAACCACGTATTCTACTTATCATTTGGAGTAAAAAATGTTATATACATAATAGGTCATAAACGCTTCATTACTGAGTTATTCGCCTTTAAAGGGGGCCCAGATTTCACCCAAAATTGGCAATTTTTGCTCTAGCAGTGAAAATTTTCGGGGGTAGGTGGTGGAAAAAGTGAAAGGAGGTCCATAGAAACGGATACCATTTTTTTTTTTTTTTTTGGTTCATAAGTAAGTGTTTTAAAGTAAAAAATGTGTTTCTGTACCAGAAAAATGGTCGAACAAGAACAAAAAATCATTTTTTTGAAATTTTATTCACTTTTAGGGAAGTACTACTTATTTAACACCTATTAACCCAAGTTTCTGTTTTTTTTTTATTTATTGGATGCTGAGTAATCAATTTATCAAAATTCGACCATCCCACAAAATTACAATAAAAATCGAATTTAATGATTTCTCATGATTCCTCATTATTATAAAAAAAATTTCGCCTAAAAATTTTTTCTAAAAAATCAAAAAAATGGAGGGTATCTCAGCATAATTTATTT
Source organism: Pseudococcus viburni (assembly GCA_033439095.1). Taxonomy (NCBI): domain Eukaryota; kingdom Metazoa; phylum Arthropoda; class Insecta; order Hemiptera; family Pseudococcidae; genus Pseudococcus; species Pseudococcus viburni. The sequence goes on along the minus strand of JAVBJF010000419.1, from coordinate 109,818 downwards.
TATGGCAACGCTGTAATTAACTTCCGCGTAAGTAACCCCGACGCTCATCTCGTTAAACGCAACATTTTACGGGCGTCGCGATGCGCAACGTTGCCGAATTTCCAGTTCTTTACTCGGCAATATCTCAGAAAGAAAGCGTTTTGGGCCCATGTTGAATATGACATTTTTTGTTCGTATTGATAAGTAGAATATGAGGTTTCAATATTTCACACCTTAACCGAGCCACCCTGTATTTTTGAAGTAAAAATCACGTAAGTTCATTTAAAAAACACTCTCTCAAGTATAAATTAGTGAAAATTATCGAAAATCACTGAGAAACAGTCAGAATTGCAGCACAGGAGAAAATCAGTGAAAAAAATCACTGTAAAATTAGGAAATAATCACTGAAAAGTCACTGAAATTTATAAAATTTGCTTAAAAATCAATGAAAATCTTTAAAAACTCAGCGAAAAGTTGCTAAAAATCAGTGAATTTTGCTGATTTTTCCTGTACTGCAATTCTGACTATTTATCAGTGACTTTTCACTGATTCAGAATGAGTGAGTAGGTGGTTTAATGATCGTCTACGAAAAAGAACTCCCAAAATTGAAAGAAAGAATTATCGATGAAATTGTTGACATTTTCTTACTCATTTTTCTTTATTTTCGTACGTTGTTCTTTTCCTTCCCTTCGAATAGTTTTCTTTAATTATTTGAAATACATATAATTATTATTTTCATTACTATAGGGCTGTTGAAACTGACGTAACAATTGAACTGGTGGGCAAATTTTAAATTTTCAACGTTTTTTTTTTTTTATAACTACAAATTTTATTATTTTCACAATTGTCACAAAATTTCATTTTTTTAGCAATAAAGTTGATAAATTCATGAAAATTCTGTATAAATACGTACAAAATCTATGTTTTTTGCCCACCAGTTCATTACTTTTTGATAAAATATGACCTTGGATGACGTAGTTTCAACAGCCCTATTGTTCATAATCATAATCATAACTTACTGATTTCCAAATATTCTCTATTATCGTTATGATGAAAATTCAACACTCACCTGAAACAAATAAACAAAATGAATCATTAATAACTTGCTTACAAATTATCTCGAAATACATACATATATTTTTGACATGATATATGTTGAATTTATAGCTATTAGCTAAATCTTAATGATGGACCAGATAGGAAGGTAGGAGGAGCAGTTTGCTTTAAAAATGGTAAAATTGGACTAATTTGCAAAAGTGATGGCATTTCTTTTAAAATTTAAAAAAATTTTCCTTTAGAGCAGAAAAAATTGAAAAAAGTACATTCGAGATGGAAAAATCTAAAAATATTTTATGCATTGGAAAATTCTTCGACGTTCAACTTCTCGAATAATGCAAACTCTGATTTTTCTCTGATCGTACGTTTTATAAAATAGTAATAATAGGACTTTTATCCATGTTATTTTTAGTTTTTCCCCCTTCAAAATATTAAATATTTTTTTTATCGTACTAAATAATGTCATAGAAATTCAGTTTTTCAAAAAAATGGTATTCCCCCCCCCCTCATCATAAAATCAGTAAAGAAAGAAGAGAGAAGCAAGATAAACACTATTCTAATTATTTTTTGCGACAAAAATTCATCTTTCCACTCCCCTACCCCCTACCACACTAAAAATGAAAAATAACGAATCTTTACAACACTCGACGTCACCTACAAAACACACATCTACACCAATTGAATCAAGCACTACATACATTTTGAATACTCGAGGTCTAAATCTATTGAAACACAACCGCAGGGAACCCATTACCCCATTCGAGGAAATACTGACCCTTCTAAGGCTTAATTTATTCGACCCAGGAAGCTCGATTCATGTACAAACGAAAACTATCGTCACACCTCCCCACATGAAAACTCACAATGAAATGTACTTGAACACAGACTCATTAAATTGAACGTCGTCGTAGCAGAAGGGAAACAACAAGTTGATTGTTGAAGCCCCCTCAAAAAAATTGAAGTTTTTAAATGATCGTTCGAATTTTAGTTTTCATGAGAATTTTCTCAATTATTTTGGAGCTTTTGATAAATACTCGTAAATGATCAAAATTGTCAAATCAATGAATGAATAAGATTAAAATTATGCACAGGCCAACTTTTCAACGGTAGAAATTGATTTTATTCACTCGTTCGAAGAAAAATCAACCCCTAATCAGATTTTTACTAGTTGACCGGTTTTAGATGAATTTCAAAATATACTCGAAAAAATTAGAACTTTAGGCATCATAGCGAAATTTTTGAAGAAAAAAGTAACTTTCAGTAACTTTTTTTGAAAAAAGTGACCAAAAAATGATTAAAAAGTAACCAAAAATCCAATTTTTTAGTTTGGGGGGGGGAGGGGGGCAATTTTTTGTAGTTTTCTGCAAACATTTCAAAGATAAATAAACTGAAAAGACGTGAATACTTCCATTCATTAAATCATTAAATTCCTTCGTCAAAACAACAAACAAACTAGCAAAAATCTATTTTTTCATTTTTTTTATTGACAAATAAATTTTGAAAAATACCAATTTTTACGTGAAAATTTGAATTTTTGCTTGAAGAGCGAAAAAGCGTACTTTTGAGGGGGAAAAAGTAATCGAAATGACTTTTTAAACGTGAAAATAACCAAAAGTGACTGAAGTCGAAAAAAGTGACAAACACCCTAAAAAAGTGATCCGCTATGATATCTGGAATTTTTTTGGAAAGCTCAAATTTGTCTCAAAAACAAGTAAGATCAACAGAAAAAATTGAATTTTTTTATTTGGTCATTTTTTATTCAATTGATCTCCATTTAAATAATGTTTTAAAATTTCCCAACTCGCTGGAGAAGATTGTGCGTTTTCTGGAGGCTCCAGATTAATTGAAAACTACATAATGTCAACCTGACTAAAAAATTTGAAACTGATTTCCTCTCCCCCATCAGATACATTTTTTCACACCCATTCGAATAAGATACCAAAAAATATGGAAAAAATCTCAATTTGCTGGAAACTCCAGATCGGTTGAAAAATACGCCAGATTAAAAAAAAAAAAACATCGAAATATGGAGCCAAATTTCATCTCACTTTAATGAGGTTGATTCAGTGTTCTCATAAGAAATTTTGAAAATGCTGGAGAAAATAAAAATGTTACTGAAGACTCTAGCTTGTTTGGAAAATGTGTCAGACCAACGAAGGGAGTCGTAATCACACTCTCACTGAATTTTCATTCTTGAAAATTCATTTTTATATCTTTTGGAGAATTTGCACATTACTGGAAGAAATTAAATTGAACTTTTACTGGAAACTCCAGTATGTTTGAAAAACGAGCTAGATTGAATAAGAGGGTTGAAGTTACATCTTTATTGAATGCACATTCGTCAAAATCGATTTACACTTTTTCTAAGCAATTTACACATCACCGGAGAAAATTAAAATTTTACTGGAGTCGTCCAGAAAATGAGTCAAATTGACCAAAAAAGTCGAAATTGTACCTTCATCATTTCTGGAGAATTTCCAGTTCACTGAAGAAAAAAAAATCAAATATTATTGGAGGATTCAGTTCATCTGGAAAATTGGTCAGATCGACCTCTACAAAAGAGGTATTCCAACTTGAAGTAAAATTTTGAGCCAAAACAAAAATAAATCGAAAGTACATCTTAAAAGAACCCCATATCCAAAATTTCAATCATTTCTTGAATTTTGACGAATTTTTGAAATTTTAAAATTACCTCATCGCCCTTCAAAATATGAAAATTTGATTTAATCAACGAAAACCCTGAAATTTGGTATACCTCATTTTCGACCTCTCAAATCGATTGGAAACAGAAAATTTTTGGAATTTTTTGGAACTGGAGAAAAGCTCTTAAAAATATTCCATATGAACTTTAGTACCTATAATCTTCCACTTCCAATCGATTCGTGAGGAGGAAAATAGGGTTCAGCTTTTTTCGTTGATTAGATCAAATTTTCATATTTTACAAGCCAATGAGGTAATTTTGAAACATCAAAAATTTGCCCAAAATTCGAGAAATGAATTCCAGCACCTGAAATTTTGAATACTTTCTTAAATGTACTTTGGGTTTATTTTGTTTCGGCTCGAAATGTTACTTCGAGTTGTGATACCTCCCTTGTTGGGAGGTCAAAAGTTGTAACTTCATTATATTTTCATTTGCTTGGATGAATTTACTGCCTTCTGGAAAATTTAAACCCACTGCAGAAAATAAAAATTTTGTTCCTGAGCTCAGATTAGTTCAAAAATCAACAGAATCGATTGAGAATGCCGAACAGACAAATTGTAAAAAAATTTCATTTTTCAATTTACCTCGTGAATAAAATTTCGATCAACATTTTTCAAAACCCCGCAACAAACTCATAAACTCAACCACCTAAAACTTCGACCACCTCTTTCCCAACCTTTTCAATTTCCACCCACCACAGTCTCGTTCAACTACGCCAAAGTAAATATACATCCGACAAGTACCCTTTCGAGAGTACATTATCGCCAAATTCCGCACCCATATTGATCTCTCATCGTACTTCGCCATCTCCTTTAAAAACACTCCAACGCTTTTCATTCTTTTCCACTTACATGACATATCTAGGCCATTATACTTTCTCCTCCCTATCACCCTTTTCTCATCCATCATCTACATCATAACCATATCGAACAGAAGTTCAACAACGGGAAATTAAACGCCGAAATTCCTTTTACCCTTTTCCCAACACCTTTCGTTTCATCTCAGCTTCTCGCACCCTCTCTTAACCTTGAACAACTGAACCGAATTCGATATCGGAGTCAAAATTTACCCGCATTTCTCTAATACGATACACGTTGTGGCATCGTCAACGTCGCTGTCACCGTCAGATTTTCATCGTTTGTCGGAGCAAAAAAAAAAGAACAACGAGCAAACAGAAAACACAAATGTAGGTCATCGTGCTATAGCGGCTTATTCGACGTCGTTTCGCTAAAATTACGTACGTTATACGCGAATTATTAAATTACAACGTCGATTAGATCCATCGTTTTTTAATACAAACTCGTGTACTTGAGATTAAGATTATAAAAAACATGGCTACAGAGAGGAAAGCAGAAACCATTGCGGTATTTATCTCAACCCGCGAGAAAAAAGCAAACCAGTGCCATGCCATTGGTCCAGCTCAATTCCACATTTTATTTTCCTTTTTACTGGGAAAAATTGGAAACAATCTGTGCAGAGCAGAGCGATCGGCGAGTATAAAATAAATTACAGAACAGTTCGAGCCGCCAGTGTACGAGTATTTTTAGGTATGACTTATACAATTCGACGAGTTCGCCTTTCTAACGTTGCTGTACCTCGTAGAGGAAAAAAAATCACAGAAAAAAAATCCAAATACACATGTAACACTTACGTAACTTATTTACCACCAATATCAGTCGGGTTAAAGTTCGAATTCTCGATAATAGGGAAGATATCAACCTTATTCTTTCGCTCTCTCGCCCCCGTTAATTATATACCAACTACCGATTTGGCTATTTACACGTATTAAAGATAGACGTGTGTGCGGTGCGTGTACATTAATTCCCTTCTCCGCTTCTTTCCATCAAGACAGAACGATGAAGCGTCGGTCGACGTCGTCGTAGTTATGGAATTCGAACTATTTTAACACGCTGGCTATACAGATTTCATAAATGTATACTTGGCTTTTACCTCTCTTACCCCTTCCCCCTCTCCATACATAATATGCTTCTTCATTAGCAGAGCATACGCACACGTTTGAGGTAATTATCGCATCGGGCGGTGTTGGAAAAACGAAGAGAAAAAACAGATCGAAGAGGTAGATGTGTTTTTTTTCTGACTCGGTTCATTCGACGTACGATCGCTCGCTCGTATTATCTCACACTATCTAATTAACGCGGTTTTTCTCATATTTCTTTAATAATATGTATTAATTAGTACACGAAGATCGGAGATAGTATTTTTAGTATGAGAAGAGTCGATCAGGACGAGTAAAAATATCGTAAATTTTTTCGAAATTCAATAGAATCGCGTCGATTTGACCTTTTATGGTGAAAGAAATTGTATCGAGAATATATTTTATACCGTTGGTTGGTACTCGGTACTTATAATTTGAAAAACCACGTTCTACTTGAGCTCTTCAGCGTGTAGTCTTCGTTTACGCTCGAATGACCATATTTTCCATTCGATCGATTCGCGTAGGTAGGTAAACGACGTTTCGGATTTGATTCTGTATCGCTTTATCTACGTACAATCGTACTTATCGGTGGTATTTTTCTTCTGGTTGTGCTACTGTCATATTTTGCTACTTTTTTTCGTAACAAGAGCACGGAAACGAGATGGAAATTCGACGCGATGATGATGACTGTAGAATGTTTGTGAAGAGAAAATCAGTGGTTTTTCGAAAATGTTTCAAATTATTGAAGGAGAACGCAAAAAAGTGTAATTTAAGTCGACTTTGTAAACAGGAGAGATGATTGGTCTGTCGATCAATCAATTTAAACGGATAGGAAATCGGTAACTTCATCGAGTGTCTATTCGAATTGCAATTTACAAACTGCAAATCCTTTTTTATGGTTCATTTTTTTTAAAAGTTGAACGTTGGTTTTTTATCATTTTTCAAAGATAATTTTCAATTCGTCTCGTTCCATAAAATTAAACGAGAAAATTAATTGCTTTGAAAAACGTTGAATAATTTTTCTAAATCTGAATCAGTCAAATTTGGTAAATTTTCAACTTCTGAAATCGGTGATTTTTCACTGATCTTTTAGTCAAAAATTACTGATTTTTCTGATAAACTGAGAATTGACTGAAAAATCAGTGATTTTTAGAAAAAGTTAATTCACTGTTTCAAAAAAGAACGAATTTCACCAAATTTGACTATGATTCAGATTTACAAAGATTAAAATAAAAATGAGAGATTTTACTAAAAACGCACAATTAACGAATAATTCAATCATCGCGATTAATTAACTGCTCGATTTTCAAAATTTAATTAGATAACAACATGTGATGATTGCTGCTAAAAAAATTTCACCTTATCTCCTTTACCACACACAAATAGATTTCAGAAAATTTACCAAATAATCAATTTTCAAATAATCATAAATTCATAATATCGTTGAAAATTTTTTAAAGACGAACTGAAACTGGCAACTGACCTTTTTTAGTAGGAGGGGGGGGGGGAAATAAAATTCAAAACATCCCATTCTGATAAAATTTTAAACATTTTCCCAATTCAAAATTCAATTTTTAAATTTTCAAAAGATGACAAACTTATACCCATTTCCTTTTTCCTTTCTCCTTGAAATTTGATTGGCCCTGCAAGTTTCGATTTTTTGAGGGAAAATATTCAAATAAATAAGCTAAAATGGTGATTTTTTTCAAAGCTTTGTCTTGAAATTAAATTTTCTACGATAATTTCAACTCATGATGCAAATTTTTTCCACATTTAAAAATCAAGGGGTCTACTAAATCATAAGGATGAAAATTCTTACTCTTTTCTGACTTAAGATTGTAAATTTTTTTCATAATTTATCTGCCCCCCCCCCAAAAAAAAGAATAAAAAAATATGCGTTTCAAATCGATAACTTCCACACAAGTCCTTAGATTCCTTCTTGCAGACCTCACTGAACAGAGATAAATGGGAGGGGAGGGACAAGAAGCAAAAAAGAAATGATAAAGTTTCGAAAAACATTAGTTCGCTAAGACTCGACAACTTAATGAGCCTGAGCGATAAAAGCGTAAAATTTTCTAAGGAATATTGAAATCTCATGATTTTTTTTAGAAAACATGGAATTATACCACGAAAACCAAGGGAAACAATTTCAGACTTTTATCTAAATTTGAGCCAAAATTCGTACTTTTTTCAGATTTTCAATTATTTTTTTGGCTAAAAATTCAATTTTTCCATTTCTTAAAGGAAACTAAACTGCCTACTCGTTTCCCCCTGAGTAGTTCTATGTATCCTACAAAGTTCCAAATTTATATGGAATGTTCAAACAGCGAAATCAAAACATTTTATTTGAATAAATTCTTCTACGCCCCCTCCCCTCCACCAAAAAAACAAAATTTCATATTGCCACATTTCTGGACCCAGGGAAAGGGAAAGTTAATTTTTTTTCAATCACATTTTCTAATCGGTTCAACTCAAGATGCCAATTTTTCCAAATTTTCTACAAAAAGATTCATCGTTTTACCAATTTTTTGACTAAAATCCTAATATTTTGACTACAAATTCAAGTTTTCAATTTTCTAGAGAAAGGTAACCCACACTCTTCTAGTTTCTCTTTTCCATTCAGTCGTTTCCGCAAGCTTGAAATTTTTTTACGTCCATTTCACCCGCCCCGCCCATTTGAGATAGGGGGGTGGGAGTGGGGTCAATCGTTTGTGCTAGGTTTGTGCTGGTTTGTGCTGGCATTAGTTTCGTTTGTGCTCATTCCCTTTCCCTGAAAATGAATATAGGTCAGGGTGGGGCGGGTGAAATGGTGCCCCGCCCATTCAAGATAGAGGGTCGGGAGTGAGGTCAATCGTTTGTGCTAGGTTTGTGCTGGTTTGTGCTGGCATTATTTTCGTTTGTGCTCCCTCCCTTTTATGGGCGGGGCAGTTGAAATGATGCCCCGCCCATTCAAGATAGAGGGGTGGGAGTGAGGTCAATCGTTTGTGCTAGGTTTGTGCTGGTTTGTGCTGATATTATTTTCGTTTGTGCTCCCTCCCTTCTGTGGGCGGGGCGTCTGAAATGCTTTCTGAAAAACCTTGAAGATAAAACTTTAAAAAAATTATAACAGTACCAATCGTTTGTGCTACTCACGGAGAGGTTTGTGCTGCTTTTACATTTTGAAAAAATTTACATTCTGACCCTTTTTTTGATTTTCACAGATGTTCTATACCCTGGGCGGGGCGCTTGAAATGGTGCCCCGCCCATTTGTGATTGAGGGACGAGTGTGAGGTCAATCGATTGTGCTAGGTTTGTGCTCGTTTGTGCTGGCATTATTTTCGTTTGTGCTCGCTTCCTTCTCTAAAAATGGATCTAGGTCAAGGGCGGGGCGCCTGAAATGGTGCTACGTCAATTCAAGATTAAGGGGTGATTGTGAGCTCAATCGATTGTGCTAGGTTTGTGCTCGTTTGTGCTGACAATATTTTCGTTTGTGCTCTCTCCCTTCTATGGGCGGGGCAATTGAAATGGTGCCCCGCCCATTCAAAATTGTGGGGCGAGTGCGAGGTCAATCGATTGTGCTAGGTTTGTGCTCGTTTGTGCTGGCATTATTTTCGTTTGTGCTCACTCCCTTTCCCTAAAAATGAATATAGGTCATGGGCGGGGCGCCTGAAATGGTGCTACGTCACCTCAAGATTAAGGGGTGAGTATGGGGTCAATCGATTGTGCTAGGTTTGTGCTCGTTTGTGCTGGCATTATTTTCGTTTGTGCTCACTCCCTTTCCCTAAAAATGAATATAGGTCATGGGCGGGGCGCCTGAAATGGTGCTACGTCACCTCAAGATTAAGGGGTGAGTATGGGGTCAATCGATTGTGCTAGGTTTGTGCTCGTTTGTGCTGACAATATTTTCGTTTGTGCCCCCTCCCTCCTCTGGGCGAGGCATCTGAAATGGTGCCCCGCCCTTTCAAAATTGGGGGACGGGTGTGGGGTCAATCGATTGTGCTAGGTTTCTGCTCGTTTGTGCTGACATTATTTTCGTTTGTGCTCCCGGCCTTCCAAGGTGGAGCGTCAGAAATGCTTTCTGAGAACCCTCGGAAATGAATCTTGATGAAAATGGTTTGCAGTGAGTGGCGAGCATTTTTTTTTCAAAGTCCACTTGATTTTGCACTCCGCATTATTTTCAAACTGGTTTTTTCCATTTTTTAAACTTCAAAATTTTTTCAACGCAAATTTTTGAAGTTCAAAATTTTTTGCTCAGAATTTTTTAAACTTCTACATTTTTTTTCAACGAAAATTTTCAAACTCTGAATTTTTTCTGTAAATTTTTCGAACTTTAAATTTTTCCAATGTAAATTTTCAAATTCTGAATTTTTCTCCTGTAAAATCTTCCCTCTAAATTTTTTAAACTTCAACACTTCTACGTAAATCGGAATCTTCTTCAGGAATATTCTGAAAAATACAATTGAAAATTATTTTTCACAACTACATTGAAAATAATGAAATATACAATTAAAAAAATATAATAAATGTCTTTATTGTATGTTTCATTATTTTATTTTCGATGTTGTTGTTAAAAATAATTTTCAATCGTATTTTTCAGAATATTCCTGAAGAAGTCTCCGATTTACGTTTCAGAAGTTTTGAAGTTGGAAAAATTTACAGGAAAAAAAGTTGATAGGTAGTTTGAAAATTTGCGTTGAAAAAATATAAAAGTATGAAAAATTTTGAGAAAAAAATTTCAAACTTGAAAAAGTTACGTTGAAAAAATTTTGAAGTTTGAAAAATGGAAAAAACCAGTTTGAAAATAATGCAGAGTGCAAAATCAAGTGGACTTTGAAAAAAAAATGCTCGCCACTCACTACAAACCATTTTCATCAAGATTCATTTCCGAGGGTTCTCAGAAATCATTTCTGACGCTCCACCTTGGAAGGCCGGGAGCACAAACGAAAATAATGTCAGCACAAACGAGCACAAACCTAGCACAATCGATTGACCCCACACCCGTCCCCCAATTTTGAAAGGGCGGGGCACCATTTCAGATGCCCCGCCCAGAGGAGGGAGGGGGCTCAAACGAAAATATTGTCAGCACAAACGAGCACAAACCTAGCACAATCGATTGACCCCATACTCACCCCTTAATCTTGAGGTGACGTAGCACCATTTCAGGCGCCCCGCCCATGACCTATATTCATTTTTAGGGAAAGGGAGTGAGCACAAACGAAAATAATGCCAGCACAAACGAGCACAAACCTAGCACAATCGATTGACCTCGCACTCGCCCCACAATTTTGAATGGGCGGGGCACCATTTCAATTGCCCCGCCCATAGAAGGGAGAGAGCACAAACGAAAATATTGTCAGCACAAACGAGCACAAACCTAGCACAATCGATTGAGCTCACAATCACCCCTTAATCTTGAATTGACGTAGCACCATTTCAGGCGCCCCGCCCGTGACCTATATCCATTTTTAGAGAAAGGAAGCGAGCACAAACGAAAATAATGCCAGCACAAACGAGCACAAACCTAGCACAATCGATTGACCTCACACTCGTCCCTCAATCACAAATGGGCGGGGCACCATTTCAAGCGCCCCGCCCAGGGTATAGAACATCTGTGAACATCAAAAAAAGGGTCAGAATGTAAATTTTTTCAAAATGTAAAAGCAGCACAAACCTCTCCGTGAGTAGCACAAACGATTGGTACTGTTATAATTTTTTTAAAGTTTTATCTTCAAGGTTTTTCAGAAAGCATTTCAGACGCCCCGCCCACAGAAGGGAGGGAGCACAAACGAAAATAATATCAGCACAAACCAGCACAAACCTAGCACAAACGATTGACCTCACTCCCACCCCTCTATCTTGAATGGGCGGGGCATCATTTCAACTGCCCCGCCCATAAAAGGGAGGGAGCACAAACGAAAATAATGCCAGCACAAACCAGCACAAACCTAGCACAAACGATTGACCTCACTCCCGACCCTCTATCTTGAATGGGCGGGGCACCATTTCACCCGCCCCACCCTGACCTATATTCATTTTCAGGGAAAGGGAATGAGCACAAACGAAACTAATGCCAGCACAAACCAGCACAAACCTAGCACAAACGATTGACCCCACTCCCACCCCCCTATCTCAAATGGGCGGGGCGGGTGAAATGGACGTAATTTTTTTTGGAAATGTTCAAATCAAATTCAAACAAACAATCAAAAACAATTACGATTTTTCAAAGCAGATCCATAATTGCATTAATTTTTTATCGTGACAAAATAATTATGTTCGATTCAATAATTTTAACAAATTTTCACGATCATTACAAAGTTCAAAAAAAATCATTTAGAAATTTTCAGTGACTAAAAAAAATATATTCTTTTCGAGCAAATTTGGATAAAAATCAAGTATTTAAATTTAACAAAAGTGCTCGATGTTGTAGAAATAAACGACTCAACTGTTTTAGAAATTTTTTTTTTTAATATAATACATCAAAAAATTGTACCCAGCCGACCGATTCCATTAAAATCAATATTGAAAATGATAAGATAACACTGATAACAATTTTGTTGAAAAATACGCCTCACACACTCGATAATTTTCACAACGAAGATCAATTAATCGACTGTAGAAAGATATCGCTAATTTTTTCCTCGTCATTAAATAATCTCGATTTTCAAGACATATTAAATCGATTAATTGGTGTCGGAAATTATCAAACATAACAACTTTCCCAGAACGAATGATAATTAATTACTCATACACCAGAGAAGTAATGAAGAGAATTATGGAGCAGATGAAAAAAAAGAACACGGGAAGCAAATATTCTCAACCTGGCAACAATGGAATAATAATTTTTTTAAATACAAAATTTATTTCTGACAAACATCTATTACCTTCGTCAGAATTCTAATTTAAACTTATTCGTGCAAATGGACCGAAGAAGGGAGAGAGGATCATCAAACACTCGAATTTCAACATCTTTCAAAAATATACCTTCCAATTGACTCCAAACCATTAAAAAATAATAATTCATCATTATTTTAATTTTTTTAAAACAAACATCACCAATTAGGCAAGAAGTATATCAATTTTCGATTAATTTTTTTCCACAAAAAACACCGAAAACTCCAAACGAAAGAGTTGACCAGTTGAAAATACCTCATAAAAGAACAATTTCTCGGATAATAAAACACGCCAATAAACGAATACCGAATTGGCAACGACAACGATCTATCAGTTTTCTCGATAAAAAAATATAATCATCTGTAATATTTCATCTCGTAAACACTTACACGTGAGCCTCGAATTAACACAAATAAAAGTCAATTTTGATACACGATACTTGATGTATTTTAAATTACACCGCCGGCACATTTGACTGCAAACACAATGTTTACGTAATTTTTAACCCAATTCTTTCATTTTACTGCCCGAATCCACCCCCACATACTCGTATTACAATTTACGGCGCCAGTGTCTCCAAAAACAAGAAGGGTGCGATCATCGGTTTCGGTTCAGCACTTGACGAGAAGAATCCTCCGGCTGTAAATTTTTTGCATAATGTTACCAAACGTCGCGACTTTTCGACGTCCGAGAGCTTGTTAAAAGTACGACTCGATATTTCGACATCTTTTTCCCCATTTTTATTCCTCATTGCATGCCTCTCTTTACTTCTCTCGATGTACAAACGTTTGTAAAATTGATTTAAAGCTTGCAAATAGTATCACGATAGAAGTCGCATCACACAGTATGTTTATACAGAGAGTTTCATTTTCCATTCTTTCTCGCTGGCTTTTTTAAAACCCTATTTTTTTCGTTTCATTTGCATTACATATACGACGAGATAGTTTAACACGTAGTCCTGACGCCGCCATCGCCGTTGGCGTCTCTGGTAGCGACAAGTTTCCCTCTTTTTATAGCACGCGATTAAAAAATTTACCGTTTTTAATGTTTATACGATTCGGAAAAGTGTTTGGAAAGTACACGCCGACCCATCGAGCCGCCGCTTTGATAAATGGATCTCGATTTGTGTTCGTATAAAAGTGAGAGTACCATTGTACATTGAAATTGTCGATAAATTATGTAAATTAAGCTATCGTCTGTCCAATAAATTTCAATATCGCGTTGAAATGAAAATTTTTCACGGTTATAAAGATCGAATCTTAATGTGTCGATTGTACCGTTATCGCGATGGCGTAATTTGAACTCGGAATTCAAATCTCTTCGAAGTATATTCCATCGAAATCTCAACTCAGCTCGAAATTGATCGATTCGTATACTGAAACATCATTTTCCCAACGTCCATCGAACATCGTTCGCTCTACCGAGCTAAAACTTCGCCACAGCACGTTTTCTTCTCATTTAAGGCGTAAGTAGAGGAAGCCTGCTTTCGCATATGAAATACCTTGCCACAATATACCGAAATCGTTCATTAATTAAAACTCTAAGCGAGAATATTTTCTATTCCATCAATCACCTCAGACCTTATTTTCTTTCTTCGGATATTTTTATAGAAAAGTAGACCGAAACCACACCCTCGTGGCCTAGTTTAATTTCGCATCCTAAAAGCCTTTTGTTTATAAATTTTTTTTACCACGACGAAATTAAAATGACCTTTGGGGATTTTTCGTGGGTCCTTTGAAACACTGGTTTCCATTAAAATTACATTTTCTGGAATTCTGGTCTTCCATAATTGAACCAAGTTTTCGTAAAATTAAAAAAAAATTAAATTTCATTTAATTTTACGATGAAAAAATTAATATAAAAGTAAACGGTATGGAAAACGTGAAATACGCGATTATCGAGATTTAATAATAAACACATTTTGTTTACTTTGTTTGACGTGTACTTCCATACTTGCAATATTCAAGACATTGACATTTATTTAACATCGTGGCTTTCGTATTCGAATTCTAATAAACAAAACACTCCGATAATATACATTTCCGACATAAAATCAATTCGATTTCCACCTTATGATAAATACGGCGATAGAGCCATTTGTCTCTAGACAGTAACGCCTCCCCCTATTGGCAAGGAAACCGCTATAAAAAACGCACAACGCCATAAAAAACACTATAAAAGTCGCAGAAGCTTTAAAAAACGCTATAAAAAACGCACTGCGCCATAAAAAAACGCTCTAAAAGTCGCAGACGCTTTAAAAAACGCTCTAAAAGTCGCAGACGCCTTAAAAAGCGCTCTAAAAGTCGCAGACGCTTTAAAAAACGCCCAAAAAAACGCCTAAAATTCAGTGCAACAAAAATTTTTTAAATTTTTTTACACACTGTTAGAAAATAAACTTTAATGTTTTTTTGAAAGTTCTGAAATTTTATGAAGTTTTACCCCTCTCTACCCAACCATTCATCCCTTATAAGACAGGTATCCCAACTCAAAGTAAAATTTTGAATCCAAATAAAAATAAATTGAAAGTACTTATGTCATAAAAACCCCTATATACTTCATCCTAATTCCAGCTGTTGAAGTTCTATTCTTAAATTTTTGAAATTTCAAAATCACCTCATTGCCCTGCAAAATATGAAAAATATGATCTTATCAATGAAAAAAGTCTATAAGAATGGTCCATATGTAGACATCAGCACCTATAAGTAATCGTGAATAACCAATATCGTTGACCTATTTGATTTAAGAATGATTTTCCAAATTCGCAAATTTGTGTTCTTGGCTAAAAAATTGAAAATTGAATTTTTTCCAGAAAAATTGTCTACCAAAAATACCTATAAATTTGAACTCAAAACAGAGAATTTCAGAAAATTCTGCTGTAAAATCGATCAAATAGGTCACCAATTTTGATTATCCGTGATCGTAGGTATGTTCTGAAATTCATGTAGACCATTTTTACTAGCTTTCCTCCAGCACTGGGAAATTCCAAAATTTCTTGGAACCTTCAAAACTTATTGAAACCGCATCCATTTGATTTGGGAGGTCGGAAACAAGGCATAGATATTAGGGTGGGCCGAAAAACCAAAAATTTTGATTTTTGAAAAGTTACCCCCCGCCAAAGTTGTTGGCTGGATAGACTGGAAAAATTAAATGAAGAATTTCAAAATCGATTCATATCTTCCGATCGCGCAAGAGCCTACAATTCTTCAAAAATTGCCAAAAATTCAAAATTTCAAGAATGTCGAAAAAATTTAAAATTGACTAAAATTAATTTTAGAGCTTCTGTAGTGACTATCTAGACCAAAAAACACATTTTTTTTTGAAAAAATCAGTGTTTTATAACTTTTCAATTTTTTTCAGAGGTAAAGAAATATGAGAAATTAAAAAAAACTATAAAACATAGATTTTTTCAAAACAGTTGTACATTTTGCTCTAAATAGGTCCTAAATATGCTCGAAAATTGATTTTAATGAATTTTGATTTTTTTATAAATTTTTCAAAATTTCTGAAGATGTTGAATTTATGACAATTTTTGAAGAATTGAAGGCTCTTGCACGATCGGAAGATACGAATCGATTTTGAAATTTTTTATTTCATTTTTCTAGTCTATCCAGCTAACAGCTTTTGCCGGGGGTAACTTATCAAAAATCAAAATTTTTGGTTTTTCGACCCACCCTAATAGATATACCAAAGTAATATACTTTGAGATATACCAACTAAATTTCACATTTTTCGTTGATTATATTTATTACATTTTCACACTTCACAGAGAAAATGAGGTAAAATTTTGAAATTTTAAAAAATTGTAAAATGCAAGAAATGAACTCCAGCACCTGAAATTTTAGATACAAATTTGTTTATGGTTGAATTTTGATTTATTTTTATTTGAAGTTGGGATACCTCCCAAGTAAGAAAAACTAAGTACCAAATTCATTTTTTACTCCCTCCCCTCAAAAATACAGATTTTGATGTATTATTACTCCAGAAAATTTCAAATTCTTTCATATTGTCAAATTCAAATCATAAGTACACTCTTGAAAATATAGAATTTCATGCATTCCGTTGAAAAAAAAACATTGTCTTCATTTTTCCAAAATTTATTTTTCATTTCTTCTTAAATTTATGGTAAATTTCGAGTTTCCAGCCCCTAAGGAGTAAAATATGAAACCTCTAAATGTGCCCTAAAATTTTATTTTCCCTATTCAATAACAATAAACAAAAAATTTCCTTGATTTCATCAAAATTGAGAAAAAAAAATTTCACTGACACTTAGGTTTAAGTATCACATTTTATACCTAAGCTTCCACCTGAAGTGGTGGCGAGCTCCTCTAAACCAGCGAACGCGGATCGAGTAAGTATAATACATGTAATACTAGGTAGCATTACACACTAACCATGCGTAAGACGCATGAAAAAGCGCTTTAAAAACCGCAGGGCGCTATATCTGGACTTTCGCAAAAAAAAACGCAGGTAGGGCGGTTTTTTTTACTTGTTTGATGGCGTTTTTTACTGCTGTTATTTCAGCTTCAACAAACTGTTAAAAGCGCTATAAAAAACGCTTAGGCGTTTTTTATAGCGTTTTTTACAGGTTGTTGAAGCTGAAATAACAGCAGTAAAAAACGCCATCAAACAAGTAAAAAAAAATGCACAAGGCGCGTTTTTTTTCACGAAAGTCCAGATTTGACGCGGTGCGTTTTTTTAAGCGGATTCCTTGCCAATAGGGATCTCGATTCACGATTCTGAACACATGGACAATCTGGCAATTGCCATTTCCAACATTCTTGAAATTTTTCTATCCTAGGGCCCGAAAATAAGTCGAAAATCGACGCTTAGAAAGTCTCGAGGCGATAATTACGAACCCTATCGAGCATTTATTACGTCTGCCTAGTGCCTACACTTACACGTCCTCGTATAAATAATCTCGAGTCCGGAAATTCATATTGTATCGTACATGCAGCCCATAAATAACGAAGTTACTAACCATTACTCCGACAATTCGCGACTTATGGCGATGCTCCAAGTCATCGCGACGCGAATCAGCCGTCTACGTACTTTAGTTTTGAGAAAATGAAATGAAAAAAATCGCATTTTCAACGAGTTAAAAAAAAGGATAAAAATAATCGAGGGAACGGGCAGAGGAAGAATCTGAAATAAGTAGATTTTGGCTGAGGAAAAATAATGCAGTACGATAATTTATTGATTTTGAAATTTAAGAAAAATGATACTTATACAAGGCAAACCAGCTAGGAAAATTGAAAAAGAAGAAAATTACTGTTAAAGGTCATGAAATTTTCACATGAATGGCTTCACATTATATTACTCGGAAATTGAATCAAGGACGAGATAATAATTCATTGAGGGGAATATTGTTCATTTTGCAACTTCTAATTATCGTAGAGTTCATCTCAAAATTAATTTTTTTTCAAATTACCTAACTACACTCTGTTTTTCGTTGTCATAGAATTTTTGGGGATTTGGAAATTTTCTAAAAAATAATAGTGCTCGAGTAATATTATCAAATTTTAGATTACACATTATGGAGAAATTTCAAGCTATTTAATGAGATAATCCGACAGATCAAAAAATTTGTTAAATTTGAAAATATACCACCACAAGAGGTTTTAAATTATTTTTAAAATCTTTTCGAGTAAAATGGTATTTGACGGTAGGGAGGGGGGTGGAATCAAAATAAAAAACATTTTGAATGTGAGAGAGAAGGTTGGATAGTTCAAGGTCACTTTCTAAAAATAGTAGGAAAGAATGACATAAAAACGTTTCATGAAGTAATTCAAGGGGCAAAAATTGATATTTTCTCAAAAAAAATTTCAGTGGAAAAATTACAAAATTGACATTTTTCTCATTGATATTCTTCCAAGCCAAAAATTGGAATTTTCTCAATAATAAGAAAACTGGCCTTTTTTCAATAAATGACAATAAATGAGAAATTCAAAATTTTAAAAATGGCAGAAACTAGATTTCTATAGACAAATCCATGACAAAAAGTGACTTTGTTTTTAAAAAAATGACAAAAATTGGTGATATTAGAAAACGACAAAAACCGACAGTAATTCCACTGACACAATATTTGTAACAAAAATCAACTTTTTTCAACGAAAAAATTATTTACATTTTTCGAAAATGACAAAAATTGTTAGTTTTCTAGTGCAGGGTGTCTAACAAAATGTTCTGAGCAAAAAGCTTGACTTTACTTGACCTTTTTACATGACTGTTCCAACATTTTCATGGGCCACCCCCCCTCCCAAGGAAAAAATTATTTTTTACAAAAAACTTCCAACAAATTTAATTCAAAAAAATCACAATATCATAAATTTAAATTTTTACGAATTTGAATCGTGAACAAGGATTTTTTATTCGCTAAACACGAATTCGGCATTTGCTTTTTGTTTAGTGATTAATTTAGCTCCAAATTTTTTTTTTTTTTGATACTTTCGACTGTAAATTTCTAGTAAAATTTCCTATCATCATTTCAAGGTCTCACCCTCTCATAGACGTCAGTGGTCAGAGTACCATAAATATTTCTAACAATACTTTCGGAAATACCAAAATTTTGAAATTTAACAAAAAAAAAACGGAAAATGATACGACTTTCGATAGAATTTTTTAAAACATAGCAGGCATCATGGCGAAATTTTTGAAGAAGAAAGTAACTTTCAGTAACTTTTTTTGAGCAAAAAGTGACCAAAAAGTAACCTCAAATTCAATTTTTTCGAGGGCAAATTTTTTTAAAGTTTTCTGGGAGAGGGATAATTTTTTGTAGTTTTCTGCAAAAATTTCAAAGATAAATCCACTGAAAAGACGTGAATAATTTCATTTATTAAATTCCTTTGTCAAAACAACAAACAAACTAGCAAAAATCTGTTTTCTAATTTTTTTCTTAAAGAATTTTGAAAAATAGCAATTTCTACGTGAAAATTTGAATTTTTGCCTGGAAGAGCGAGAAAAAGTGACTTTTGAGGGGAAAAAGAAACCAAAGTGACTTTTTAAACAAGAAAAGTATAACCAAAAGTGACTGAAGTCGAAAAAAGTGACAAACACCCTAAAAAAAGTGACCCGCTATGATGAATGCCACGGGGATATTTTTTATAGTAGGTAAAAGAATACTGCCCGAGCGAAACGAGGGAGAAAAATTTTATGAAAAATCATGTTAACTATAGAAATAAAAGCAAAAATTACATTTTTTCCTTTTTAACGTCAAAATATTTGAAAAAAGCTTGATATTTGAGTCAAAAAGCTTGACTGTGCATGACTAGCTTGACCTCTTGGTCAAAAGCTTGACTTATTTTGACCAGCTTTACTTAGCTTGACCGTTACAAACAAT
Organism: Pseudococcus viburni; assembly: GCA_033439095.1. NCBI lineage: Eukaryota > Metazoa > Arthropoda > Insecta > Hemiptera > Pseudococcidae > Pseudococcus > Pseudococcus viburni. The sequence continues at coordinate 89,940 of JAVBJF010000419.1, read as the reverse complement.
TGTATTTTTTCAAATAATTACAAAAATTAAAATTACAATGAAAATTACAATACCTAAATAATAGACAGTTTTTTTTAAAGTGACAAATATTATTAACGTTTTTGTAAATGTCAAAAGCTGACATTTCACTAAAAATGACAAAATTTTTCATCGACTATTTCCATAATAAAAATTAACATTTTTTTCAAAGTTTCATACGTCGAAGCGAAACGAGGGCTGAGATTTGAAAAAAATTATTATCAAAATGATTTATTTATTATTTTTTAATGATTTGCGGTTTGAAAAAATTTCATTACTTTGGAGTAAAAATTTCGTGCTTTTTCATGCCAGTATTAGCAATTTTTTCCAAAAAATCGGAAAATTTTGTAGTAAATCAACATATTTTCAAAAATTTGCCAATTCATATTCCTAAACTACCCGACTTTTTGAGATAATCTGTCAATTTACAACATTTGCAGACTATTTCAGATAACTTGCAGATTTATTACAAAATTTTCCAACTTTTTGAGAAAATTTGCCACCTTTTCCAGGAAATATGGGTGGGGGTGCCCCCTCTCATTGTTACGTCTCTGATCGGCAACGGCGTTTTCCGCCGGCTTATGCGCACACCTTTATTTCCAAGCCAGCTAACTCTCGACAGCTGTCAGCTGCATGCATTCCCCTTCTACCAACGCTGGCTCGTTAAAAACCTGATATAACGAGGATCGATCACATTCCACGTCACCAGGTCACCATCCCACATTAGTTTCGAAATAACACTCGTTTCGTTCGTAATGTACCGTCGTGCGTTCACATTAGAAGAAAAAATACAAATCTGCCAGCAAATCAGCTACGGCGGGACAAATTCGGAATTATGCAAAAAATACAACACATCTTCGTCGACCATTTCGACCATATGGAAAAATCGTGAAAAATGGGCCGGTGCTGAACGCTTTCGTGCCCCGGGTATCAGAAAATATCGCCAGTCGCACTACACAGCATTGGATGACTCTCTGTTACAATGGTACAAGCAGTCCAGCTCAGATACTCCGATCAGCGGACCTATTTTACTCGAAAAAGCCCACGAATTGGCTAAATCATTCGGCTGGGAAGGATTTTCGTGCAGCAAATCTTGGATTCAAAGGTTTCGCGAAAGGAACGGTATCAGATTCGCCGGAGAAGTCGATCGTGATATGGATCCCAGCAGCGATCGAGTTCGTAATATTTGCGAAGGATACTCGGACGACGATATTTTCTACACAACCAAAACAGGTATCTTTTACAAATTAACACCGGATCAAATTCTGCCAAATAAAGGCGAGCTTCGCCTGGCTGTCGAGGAACGTTTAACGGTAGTCGTATCAGTTAATATTTCGAGTACGGAAAAAAGACCTCTGGCAGTGGTCGGTATGTCAAAAAAGCCACCTCGGTTCAAAAATCCAAATGATTTCTCGGTTCGTTGCGAAACCGATGTGAAAGCCAAACTGACGTCGTCGATTTTCGAGAATATTCTATCCGCGTGGGATCGCGAATTACACAAAAAAAATAGACAAATTTTACTTCTAGTCGACGGTAGTCTTTCACGTTTGTACAATCGTTTGACCACATTTACATACATTCGTTTGAAATTCCTGCCTACCGCGAGCTCGTCGATACTGTTTCCATCTATGGAAGATGATGGCATCGTAAAATGCTTGAAAGCTCATTACAGAAAGCTATTATTATGGAAAATAATAGAAAACGCGAACCGCGAAGTACCCAGCGATGTAACTGTATTAGATGCTATGACCATGTTGAATCAAAGTTGGCAAAAGGTTTCATCAACCACCATAATTAATTTTTTCGTCCGGCTTGGAATCAAGAAACATCAATCGGAAGGACTACATTCGATTTCACCAGACAATGTGTTCAATGAAGTTGGAGATCTGTTGCTTCTTGTAACATCTCCAGAGTCAACCATGTCTGTCGACGATTTCCTAAATATAGACGATCAAATTGCAACTTTTGACAACGAGATGGATAATTTCATCGATTGTAGACCTGATGATGAATTTGACGACAGTCCAACAGTTGATTTCAAAACCGAGATGGACGAGACGAGAAACGAGGAAGGCTTCGATGACTCAGTTACCGTCAAGGTAGAGGTACAGGAACCAGATGACGATCAAGTCATGCAACGCGATGCATTCGGTACCACGCCCAGTATTTCAGAAGCAAGAGATGCGTTGAAAGTTTTACAGGCGTATTGTACGGCAAATCTGGACTCGAGTACAAATCATTATTCTGACTGCTGTTTGAAAAATTTGGAAAATCATCTCGAAATGGAATTTGGGAACCAGGCTTCGAATTGAACGTAATGAGAATTTCTATTTTTATCATATTATTACAATGACGAGTACGCTTATCAATTTGTAAGTCTGATTGTAGTTTATACTTTCAATTCTATAATAAATAATCTTGTTTTTCGTATCATATTATTACATAAATATGTGTTATTCATTGTTTCTTTTATTATGGCAAAATTCTCAAAATTTGAGATATTTTTCGAAAAATATCTCGAACGATAAATTTATTCAAAAATGTACCTTAAGGGACTTCGCAACTGAATTTTCGTTCCCCAATATGAAATCCAATTTTTGAAAAATTTTTGGAGAAAAACTCTGATTCATTCGTTCCCAATGTTCAGAAATAATCGAAATCAGGATTTTGGCTGGGTTTTGGGAAGTCTGAGGCACATTTTCGGGGTTTTTGTTAAATTGTGTTTCCCTTGTGTTATGGTTAGATTATCTTTATGTTGTGGTGGAATTTCTGTCACTGGGCATTAAAAACGGGCGAATATACCTTATGGTATCTGTTTTTGTAAAATTTCGTGAGGATTTGAAATATGAAAATTCTTGCTATTTTCTGGATTTTTCTTGCCATTTTCATGATATTTTAATTGCTTCAAATTTACCCAAAAAAGAACCCTCCCTATTTATCCTTCGATGAAAAAATTCAAGGAAGTGCAAAATGTTAAAAATTCTTGGTTTTCACAGTAAAATAATCAAAATTCTCGTCATTTTCTGGTAAGAAATTATTAATTTCTTGAACTCAAACTAGGTCCACCCCTCATAACTACCTCAATTACTTGTATCAATTCGAAAGTAACATGACAGTTAACAAAATCAGAATTCAATTCAAATTAAATAAATCTATATTTTCAAACTTCAGAAACAGAATTTAACAAGTATGTACAATTACAGAGTTCGTATTGAAATAAAAAAACAAAAATTCGTGCTTTTTGTGCTACTTTTCTAAGTTCCAACAAAATTTCGTGCTGAAAAGCTCTCCCTCCCCTTCCCCAAAAAATTGAAAAATTAATGAAAATCTGTTAAAGCCACCATTTTTCAAAAATGATTTCCTATGATTTTTCCGGGGCCAATTTTGAATTTTTACGAGTTTTCTAAACATCTTTACACAAAATGATCTTTGCAGAGACCAAAGTGTGCTTCCATTCTTTTTTAGCCATGATTAAATTGATCTCCTGAAGAATGGAGAAAACACCTTTTTTTGCTTCAAAAAATTCAATTTTTCTTTGATTGAAGGGAGGGAAGAAGAGGAGGAGGAGTTATATAATTGTTTTGAGATCGAAACTTTTCTCTCACATTTTTTTAAATGAATAATAGGTAGTAAATTCATCGAGTTAGAGAGAACAAGGGCAAAAATAAGCACAAATTTCATAATTTTCAATATTTCGGCCCTCCGGGGGGAGGGGGGGAGGGTGTAAGTCTAAAATCTTATCTCTAAGTAATTATGGCTTAAGCGCTTCATGTGTTAATGTGCGGGCAAAGCGAGGGTTGAGATGTGAAAAATTTGAGATTTTAAAAAAGAAAAATTAATTTCTCAATAGTTTCCAGTTGTTTGGAAAAATTTGATAACTTCGGAATGAAAATTCGGAAACCAACAAAATATTATACTTTTATTACTTGTTTGTTGAAAATTTCAGGCTCTTCGATTTTTTTTTACAAAATTTCGTGCTCAAATGAAGAGATCGATTTAATATACAACCATGGTCAAAAAGTTAAGAATTTTGCAGGAAAACAAAATTTCACGATCAGATTGTATTTATGGGATGGAAATTTGATTTAATGGATGTTGCTTGGTTCAAATTTCCCAAATTCGCTTTATTTTTAGAAAATGTGATAATTTTTTTTCAAATTTCGAGAAATAAAATAAGTTTTTTAAAAAATAATAATAAAAATGTGAACCACATGACTTTTTTTGAAAGAAATTCAGCTGAAATACGCAATTTTAAAACAAAAATTATTGGCGATAGACTAGTTAATATTAAAAAACTAATATCACCGACGTTTGTCTGGTGAAATTGTACTTCAAAAACTGCAATAAGAAAGTTCTGCCATATTTGATCAGGTTTTTTAAAAAAATAACGTCAAATGAATCCGTTGTTAGATATTACATAAATCAAAGTGATTAATTTAAAAAAACAGAAACAATTGAAAAGAAGAATGAAAATTCGGATTTTTTAATACTAAAAACATTCAAAATTTTTCACACTACCTCCTTCCCTTTTTCCCTAGGAAAATTAAAAATATTAAAAAAAAAAAGGATCACAAAATCGGTTCAATTTTCCGAAAAATTTACAATTACCCCAATTGACCTTATATGTACTTCAAATCGATAAATTCCACGAAAGACCCTACAATTTCTCCGAGTGTCCGAGTTGCTCCACTAAACAGAAAATCCACCAGGAAGTTTCGAAAAACACGTCATTTTTCTAAAACATGTGAGTTCACCGAGCCAGAACGAAGCGTGGGCGAATTTTTTTTCGAAAAAAGACCTTCAAAAGTTAAGATTTTATCAAAGTACTTCGTTAACTAAAATTTTCACCAAATTCAACACGTTTTCACTACTTTCACTGCCAATTAGACAGTTGAACACTTTGTATTACATGTCTGATGGTTTGTTTTCATTATATTTTTGCTACGGTTACGTTTCTGATTCTGATAGATCAAGGATATGTTTCTGTTACGTTTCTGTTGAAATTTTTCCTTATTCTTGAATATTTACATCCTATTTTTAGACATTTGGCGTTTTATTTCAAAATTCCTTGATCAAATTATCTTCGACAAAACGTTCAAATTTTGGAAAATTCTCCATGTTTACAAAAGCAATCCAATGTGTCAGCTCTCATCAAAGAATACTGCTATAAAATTCATCAGTCATCCTTCCCACTTAATTTTTTACGACACGACACACGAGTCAAGTCATCGACTTCCATATGCTTTGGAAAGTGAAAACTATACCTACGTATTTTCAAGGTATTCGTGGTACTTTGACACTAAGCAACGTTACCCCAACATTTCCATACAATTCTACCCCTTTTATTTACAAGCATCGCGATCGTTTTACCTTGTTGCTTAGCGATATACCTGCTTTGAAAAAAAAGGTTGGCATTTTCATTTCAAGATCACTAGCCGACAACAAAAGCACATACCTGACAATGAAAACGAAAAAAAAACTCAAAGGGAATATCGAACCGTAATAAAAAAAGTAGTAAAATGTCATCGCTGTCGTCATTGCCGAATAAAAATCTCAACGTGTCAACGATAGCTCGAGGTAAAATGGGAAGGTACGAGAATAAATTGAAGGACATTCGAATTGAATTAAAATTCGTTTAGCTAACTCCAATCACATCCAAAGCCTAAGCCAGCAGTAAATAAATTACGTAATTTGACTATTTAAATAAATCTGGCTAATACTCAACACCTCTCAACCTGTTTTCCACGCAAAAAAAGAAAAGCTCACCGTGAAAACAGAAAAAGGAACGAGAAAAATCAAAGTCTAAATTTTCAACCCATCGAATGACCCAAATCGCGTCCGAAATCTGTAAACCGATCCGTCGAACGGTCGAAGAGGAAAAGGCGGACTACAAAGGCTGAAAATACTATGCCATCGTAAAATTCGCGGTACGCAGCACTGCGTGCCATATTAACTATGTTCTGCACGTCTACCGGCGTCGACGTCGACGCCACCATTCCGCAGCACGGATCGATTTACGCGCTTTTGAATCCACGGAGGGGCTGACGAAGGGGAGGTTTCGGTCCCTCTCTCTCGCTCCTTTTCTTTCATATTTCAATATAAAACCTGCCGGCTTTTATCAATGGATCGGAGCTTTAGCTTTATAACATTACACGATACACGTACCAACTCTGTACAGAAACGATTTATGTGCAAATTCGTATTTTTTCATCAGCATTTATATTAATTTTTTCATTTTTTCGCCAAATTTCATCTCAAAATTACAATTTATAAAAGCTACACGAGTAAATTACGGATGCTCGATCGAGGCTCATGTTTTTCGCTGATTACAGCGCCCATTCTATCAGTTAAACGAATCGATGATGTCATTGCTATTGTTGGTACAATGCGGTTCGTGAAATTCTTCTAGGAATACCGCATCGAGTTGCCATTATACATAGAAAATGATATCTTCTCTCTCGCTCCCCGGTCGGTCGTGCATATTCGCGAAGTGCCATGGGTCGTGGTGTTCTGGGTGCGAAAACAACAAGCTGGCGAGTAATTAATAAACATACGATAAACGTATCGTATCCTACTCGAATATAAGCTGTGCGAGTAAACGAAGGCGGCTCGTTTATACTCTCTCAAGTATTTTGTGTGTCAAGGCTACATTGGAGTTCGGTTTCGCCAGAAAATTATTTTGTTTCGACAAAAATCGATTTTTTACGTCGATTTGTCGTCGTCATCGTGGCTGTTTTAAATATTTATCACTTGTACAGGTGTTATTTATAAGTACGAAAAGAGATTCCAACCAATCGGTACTCCGCGAGTCCAAAAAATAAGGACAGATTGTTCGAGAATATGGTTTATGAACCACCGACTATCCAACATTTCGAACTAACAAGTGTTACCCGGGTTGATAAGGGCGATGTACGAGAACACTGTTTCATTCTTCGCTCACGAGCAGTAAAACCTAAAACTCCATTACAAATAAGGAAATGACTATTGCAATATGTAATAAACGGAAGGTTCGAGCAATGGGAAATGGAAATTAACCGAAACTCTGAAACCGTTTTATTCTTATCGACGTTTCGAAAAAAAAAGGGAGAACAAAAGAGGTAATTTACCTCAATACACAGTGCAAAGCGAAACACATTAGCAATTTTATTCTCGTTAATAAATGTTTTTTTTTTTCATTCGTGTACTTATCCAAGGTCGATTATTTTTTAAACAAATATGTGCGTTGAACAATCCGAATCTGGTTTTGAGGTGGAATGTAATGGGTTCCCTCTCGGAATCGATGAGATCATCTAATTAGAAAATTGAAATTGAAAACAACGAATGGAAGCGACTTTCAAGAATCTTTCTAATACAAGTCTATACTGAATCTGAAAACTGGAAATTCTTGCTATTTTCTAAATTTTTCTTGCTTTAAATTTGCCCAAAAAAAGTCCCCTTTTAATTCTAGAAAAAGGAAAATGTCGAAAATTCTTGCTTTCTACAGTAAAATCATTAAATTTTTTTCTTGCTACTTTCTGTATTATTTTTTGTTCATGGCGTTGGAAAATGTTGTAATGAACAATGTATACAATATCATAACAATTTCAGGGACAAACTGGCTTATAAAAGCGAAATATTTTGATTAAATTTTGAAATTTGAAGATATTCAATAATAATAAAAAATATTTGGAAAAATTCGTGTTCCCTCCCCTTCTCCTCCAGCCACGAATCGTTGAAAAAAATTGTGTTTTTCGTTCAATTCGTTAAAATAATTTTTCATAATATACCTGCTTCTCCGGAACGTATACCTCCACAAACGAAGATTTTTTGAGGATCTACCCTCCACATTTGGAAAAATTCATGTTTTTCATTCAATTTATGAAAATGATATTTCGAAATATTTCGTAACTCTAAAAAAAATTACAAATAAGAATTTTTTGCGAGTTTCTCTGCTCTTTTCTTAAATTTTTTTGCAGTTTTCCTCCTACCCCCCTCCCCCCACTCTTGGTCGAACGTATTTTTGGTTTAATTTCTGAAAATGATTTTTCAAAACACAATTTTTCTCCTCTCTTTAACATTTACGAATGAAGATTTTTTATGGACAATTGAACACGACACTCCCCCCCCTTCTTCACAAGTCACAAACACTTTTAAAAAATCAGAATGGAGAAGGTTCGTTTTTTAAGGAAGATGTGGAAAATTTAGGCTTCAAGTTAATCAATTTCCAAGTTTCAAAACAGAAGAGTGAAATTTAATAAAAATGAAACGTTCTGTATTTTTTCACCAAAAATTTTTCAAAAAACAGGCTGAATCCTATTGGAACGGAAAATCGTTTAAATTATTTCCACTCTTTTGTTCTAGATCAGTGAAAAATCAGCAGTGATGGAAAATCTTGAACTAAAATTGAAAAACAAGAAAAACCAAAATTGAAACCAAGTCAAGTTTTTCAAAAAACACAACTTCTTCTGGTTTTCAGCTTGGTCTAGAATTTTAAAACTTATAATAGCTCTGATGTATTTATCCTACAATTTTGGGCACATGAAAACAAAAATTACCCTAAAATTGCATGAATTAAGATGCAAAAAATTCAAAGATATTGAAATTTCTAATGCTTTATCGAAGAAAAATCAATATAATTTAATTTATTGATTCTCCAATAAATTTTTACCCAAAGAATATTTCATCCTATTTTACCGTTTTTTTCATTGAATTATCCTGAGCTGCAACTTAAACTATACATTAGAATTTTCACTGATTCATGAATGAGAGAATAGGAACCCACGGGAGGGGGGGATTTTTCGATAAAACCTCACGTTGGAATTTTCTTTCTCTCGTTCTGAATCGGTAAAAAAAATACTTAAAACTGCAGCGAAGAAAAAATCAACAAATTTCACTGAAAACCCAGTAAATTTTGATAAATTTTTCCAGCGAATTTCCCTGTTTTCTAAATAAAATTGTACTATTTCTCCATCGATTTTTTACTGATTTAATTTGAGTAAAAATTTCTTCACAAATTTCTAATTGTGTTGCAACTTCATGAATGAATTAATGAAAATCACTGAAATATAATCAGAATTGAAATCAATAAAAAAATTTGCAAGATTAGTTGAAAAATTAGCGATGTTGACTGAAACATCAGTGAAAATTCACTGACAATGTTCTATTTCCACTGATTTTTTTGTGCCGCAATTCTGTTCTCTGAATCTGAATCAGTTGAAAGTGATGAAATTCTACCTATTTTTAAATCAGTGAAAATCTGTCATTTTTCGCTGAATTTTTCTAAAAAATTAATAAAATTAATGATTTCTGACCGAGCAATCAATGAAAAATCACAATTTTAAGAGAATTTCACCGAATTTTACTGATTCAGATTTAGAGGGTGACTATTCATCAGTGGTTTTCCTTGATTTAAAATGAGAGATTGGGAAATATTTTGGTGAAACTGTCACACAAAAATTTTGAAATTTGATTTCTTTTCAATTCTTACTTATTTGAACAATATACTCTTTTTTTCTCTCGATAAAAGAAAAATCTGAGATTTAGTCAGGATTGCACACAAGTAAAAATCAATAAAAATCAGCTGAAATCCCGGTTTCTCATTTTCAGTGAATTTTCACCAGTTTTCCAATGAATTTCACTGATTTATTCAGAATTTTTTCTAGCTAAATTTCCCCTGATCTATTATTTTAAAGCGTTTCAGTGGTTTTGATCAACTCCCGAAAAGAGAGTGTAAATGGGCCACAAAAACATCAAAAAATCATCACTCCAGAAGAAACTTTCGATTTAAACTTCACTTCAAACATCAAAAAAAACACTTCAAATTGATTCAAAATGCAGCACTTCTGCACGCAAGTCACAGAAAACCATCCTAAACACAATGAACACCACACGCAGATACCTCATAAACGAGAAAACAATCCACTAAAATTACTTCCTCATTCGAATCCGAACCTCTCATCACTACACCTTTCTGCCAAAACAAAAACAAACACAATCCCACGCCACATTTCTAACCCATTTTACCACCAAGATGTAAAATTCCATCTATGGGAAACCCGTTACCTTATATCTTCGGTATCATCGTCGAAACAATCCTTCAAGCGAAGCATCATCGTAAATTCACACAATTCCTTCGATGATACTTTTACCACAACGAAACAGATCGTTGTACCATCGACCAAGCGAAAGAAGGCAACTTTGTCACCAGTCCAAACCGCTAATCAATCAATCGAATAACTTCTCACATCGACACTGTTGCCAATAAGATTTCACGGTTCGATAAATCTGCGTGTATTGTACACCGGTCTCGAGAAAAAGCACACTACACACATCGTAAACCATCGTCTTTCATAATTATACGAATATAAACCGCTAACTCGTCATAATTGCTATGTGGCTACGAAAATAACCCATTATGCAACACTTCGTTGGCGGAATAGAACACTTTTCCTCGACCAGGTGAACCTTATGGGCACGTATATTTGTAAATACACATCACAAGGTATCCAAGTACACGAAAAGTGAATACGCTGATTGTACAAACTGGTTGAATAACCTTAACAAGTAAAATGGTAACCGTGGCACTGAATATTTCGCTACGTCCGGTTTTTATCTCCAAGAGCAATGAAAACAATACAAAAGGAAATTCGAATCGTTGAAATCTGTACTCCGAAGGGTTAAATTATCACTATTCCAGAGACACTAACACTGACACTGGATCTCTGGAGCGTGAAATCAAACAAAAAAGTCTCCGTGGATGCAGGAAACTCTATCGAAGGCACCGTTATCTCATCGTGCGGAATTTTTCACCTCAATGAAACCATAAACCATTGCACAGGTTATCAGTGGGTCACTGATAAGACTCGCGTCCAACGTAACGTTGTAAATCATTAATAAATAATTATAAAATAAAACGAGTAACGCGCGATTATTAATCAAACAAAACATAATGAATCATTACCTCTTTCGTACGATGTAGTATTTTTATCGTACCGAATTTTACACACGTTTCGAATACACTACGTTAAATTTAACCGCTAAATACTACTAATTTTAAATTCGAAATTATTTTTTAGACGAAAAATTTAGACAATCTCATATTCTGAGATCCTCGAACGATTGATTTCGCCACAGAGGATCGAAAAGAGCCATAAGTAACCGTATATTTGTCATTTATGAACTCGTGTCTGTGATTCGGCTTGCAAAATGTGGATAAATAACGATTTAGATACAAATCTCGACTCGATATTGCCATTTAGTCAGTTTATTCGAGGTAGATAAGGATCTAACGTACCAGCGGCAGGTCTGACCCGGTGATGGAAAATGTAAAGGTCAAACACAATAGCGATACTCTAAAATGCTACCACAGCTTCGGTTTATTAGTTAAATAGTATAATTAGCATTGCTTATGCTTTTTTTTTAACAGCCACACCCAAACATACATCTTTTTAGAAATATTATCACTCCAGAGCGTATCAGTGGTAAAGGTAGATCGGCTAGTAAGCCAATGTCAACTCCTGCTCCGAGTTGTGTGACATGCCATAAAGATAACAATTTTCGACTAAAACTTACCGGTTAACCTGGGTTAACTTGAGTCCCGTTGATAGTTACGATATTCGTTCGTGTCAAATTTCTTCCAACAATCGTAAAATACTCATTTTGAGTATCGGTTTACATTGTTCAGGTTCACATACACTGAACATAAACGAACACTGGAGATCAAATTTGAACGAAATACGCGAGAAAGACGAAAGTTCTCGATGTATACGATTTAAACACGGTTTAAAATGGAAGTTAAAAAGAAAATATTATACTTAAAATGCCTTTTTAGATTAAAATATTCTCGAATTTCAGTCCACCATAAAACACAGAACCCGAAAACCGTCGCCCAGTACGAACTAAACACACCAATCAGAAAACCCGATCCGCTTCTGTAATGTAATTTTGGACTGTTGCCAAATCGTGCCCTAATGTAGTTCAAGAGCCGACGCTGGGAAAATCTGTACTCGTACGTATTTCGTGACGCGAGGTGTTTGATCAGTGTTACCATGTAGTGAAACGAATAATGGAGAATTTACGATCGCGGATGTAATATTAATTAAACAACGATTATTGCGAAGGATTTTCTTTAAAAATGAATTTTTAAAAATTATGAGTTGTTAAAAAAATGAAATTCATAAATTTCATGATTCTCAGGAACGAAAAACCAGCGATAAAATTTTTAGAACAAAATTAAATAATTGTGGCTACATCTTTTAGGTTTCTTTAGTATTGCAATACTGTTTGATAAAATTAGCCAATAGAAAACGATCATAAAATAGGTTACATTTTTTCATTTCCCAACATTTTTTCAATTTTTCATTTTTTTAAAGTTATGAATAAATTATACATTTACATGAAATAGTATTTTATGCAACAAGGGAATAAAGTGATTTTCGACGAATTTTGATTTTGAGGGTTATTTCACGAGCGAAGCGAGGGAAATAGCTCAAAATTGTCGAAAATCACTTTATTCTCGAGTTGCATACGATATTTTTCGTCATAGCGGGAATAAAACGCGAGTTTAAGTATTCGAGCAATTCGCGAGAGGGAATAAAGTAGCACTTTATTCCCGCTATGACGAAAAATTATTGAATTTTTAAAATAAAAATAAACTTGAAATATAAACTTTGAAAATTCTTGATATTTAAATTTCAAAGAATTCTTTTATTTCCTTGAGTCTTCTCCTTCTCGAGAAATAAATATTGAATTTTATTAAAAATTAGTTTGATTTGAATTATCAAATTCAAGTTGAAAAACTGCAATTTTGCTCATTTGCAAGAGATGAAATTTCGCAAAAAAAAACTGTTTTAAATTGATTTTTTTACGAAAGTTGATTTTCTGGTGTTTTAGACTTACTTTTTAAAATATTTTTTGATGTTTTTGATTTTTAATTTTACTGAATGAAAAATGAAAAATTGCAAATACGTATTTCGAGTATAGTAGATGAAAAAAATGTTGAAATTTCGTTTTGCTTTCCATGAATTGCACTAATGCGGAAAAGTTGCCGACAAATCAAATCAAAAATTAATAAATCGATTAATGCAGTCCGATCGTACAAGGGCCACCAATTCCTCAAAAATTGGCAAAAGTTCAATGTAATTGTTAATTTCAAACAATTTTAAAAAAAATGAAATGATGTATTATGTAAAGCATTTTTAGAGTTGATTTAGTCACCATTTTATACTAAATTGTACAATTTTTTTTGAAAATATCATTGTTTTACTAACAACTTTTCAAAATTTCCTTTACAGACAAAGTATTTAATAGTGAAAATTTTTATTTCCATAAAAAGGATGCGTTTTGGTCTACAAGGTCATTTCAATTTTTTTTGAAAGTTTCAATCAATACTTACATTGAATTTTTGTCAATTTATAAAGAATTGAAGACTCCTACGTTTGATTTCTTTTTACTCATTTCTCTATTTAATTTTTCTCCCCAAAGGACAACTTTCCCACATTTATTGCGTCACGTCGCAAAGCGAAATATGTAAGAACATAGTTTTTTCGATTTACTTACTTTAATATCGAATGAACAGAAAATTTTGATTATATTCACATCAAAATTGAAATTATATAAATTAAAAAATAACATTGATAGTTTATTTTGTTTTATTTTAACAAAAAATTGTATTGCATCGAAAATTTGCTTATTGGCCGAAAATACTTCAACAATTAAAGTTACCTAGGTACTTCAAAATTTTCAATTTAAACCTTAAAAATATCATAGAGACAGCTTTTTCGTATCAGAAATTCAGAATTAAGGGATATGTAAATAAAGTACTTACATATTAAGATCTTCCAAAACGAAAAAGATGGCAAAAAAAACTAAAGTCAAAATATCAAAATTCGAACAACAATTTTTCTTTCATTTCGTTTATGTATTTCTTTTTTGAACATCAAAAAATCAGGCACGCCTGTCTACAATTTCTTGAAAAGTTTTTTCCAAGGCCAGAGCATTTCTGATCACTAAATCTCCAAAAAAATCGTTAAAATTTTGTCATTTTGATAAATTTTCTTCTCAATAATGAAAGATGTTATTTCGTTTGAGCATTTTCTTTTTCGATTTTTTTTCACTAGAATTTTGAACGAAATTATCAATATTTTGAAAAAGTTTTTTGGAAATTGATATTTTTTTGTTCTATTAGATTTTGAAAACTGAAAAGTACACAGTCAAGTATTACTTCCGCGTTGTATGACCAAATTTCCATTTTAGTAAGGTCAAATAGGTTACATTATGCAATATTAAACCTCTCTAAAATTAAAATGAAAAAAGGTAAAAAATGAAAAAAAATTACCTAAGCAAAAAAATAGGATTTATTTTGTAGGTATTCAGAATTTTTCAGTTTTTCATTTCTTCGCTTTTCTTAAAACAATATTTCAAAAAACGAAAATGAGAAAAATGGTGCAATGTTTGATCGAAAGTATGGCATTTTTATCACTTATAATTTGTAAGATCTGAAAAAAAATCTGAATAGTAAGTACGGTTTTTATGACTTATGGTATGTCGTTATGTAATCCAGTTAGACATTGCATGAGTAAAAAATTATACACATATAATTTTTTCTCAAATTATAGAAATATTTTTAACAATATGTACTTAATTGAAAACAAACGAGTGAGAGCCATATACCAAAGAACCTTTAATCAAAAAATGAAATTTCACAAGAAAAACGAAAAAAGCTGAAATTTGGTACATATGTACCCTATTTTTGATCTTCCGAATCGATTGGAAGCGGTTTCGAGACGTTTTGAAGCTTCTAAAATTTTTTGTAAATTTCCAGCACAAAAGAAATGCCATTAAAAATGATCCACATGAACTTTATCACCTATAATTGCGAATTATTCATATTGGTGACCCTATTTGATACATGTAAGCACAACTTTTCAAAATCCGTAATTACCAAGTCAAATTTCAATTTTTTTCAAAAAAAAAAACTGTCAAAAATATAATGGATTTGACCCCTCAGTCACAAATTTTGGAAAATTGTACTTTAAACGATAAAGTAGACCGTCATAATTATGAATATTTTTTCTGAAAAATGTGTAATGTTTTTCCCTCTAAAAAATATTCATACCAAATTTTCATTCCCCCCCCCCTCTATTTTTCAAGGGTCTTTGAAAATTATCAATTTTTTCGTATTTTTCTGAAATACTTATTCAGAGAAAAATCAAAAATGGTTTTTTTCAAAAACTTTTCCTGATCTGAAGTGAAATGATCTTAGTATGAATCATGTCCTTTCCAATTTTTAAAAGAATATACTTAGGTACATTACATATGTGAGCCTGGCTATAAAAACCACCCTTAAGAGTCAAAAATTGGTTTTTGAGTTGACAATAATTTTGGGCTTTCCAGAAGGTATAGAATCAATGGGGAATCTCAACTCAGAAACCATTTTTTTACACCTAAGGGTGGTTTCTATATCCAAATTCACAAATGTAGGTAGCTCCTTTATGCGTTTCTCTTCAGTTGAAACAAATGGTTTGGTTGTGAGATGATGATGGAAAATGTTATCGATAATTCTTATGGGTTAAAATACATATTTATACTAACATCATTTAAGAAAAAATTGTTTTAAAAAAATCCAATTTTTATTGAATTTTAAAACAACACAAAAAAGTAATAGGTATTTTCAAAGGCCCTAAAAAAATAGTATAAAGATGAAAAATGGGTGTCAATGGAAATTTTGGGTAAAAACATTCATATTAATACCACTTCAGGGAAAAAAAATTCAAAAAAATCCAATTTTTCAAAATTTTTTGAATTCAGTATTATTTTAAGGCCTGGTAAAGAGATATAAATGTGAAGTCAGGGTGTGAAATTTTCATCACGCCGTTCTGAGGTCTACTTACAACTGGCTACTCCCCTCTTCAATTTTCGAAAAAAGTGTAAAACAATCACCACCAGTGTTTACTGGATAGGACTTTCGAATTTTCACGACTTTTCCACGACTTTTTAAAATTCTTATTGTGATTTCAACAAGATCTAAAAATCGAATCCAAAATCATACCGCTGAAAGAACGAAAAAAATAATGAACGTTACTTTGCAGTACCCAAATCAAAGAAAAAGCGATCAAAAATTCTTCAAATTTTTTCGTGAAAAAATCATGACTTCTTCACTGCTTTCATGGCCCACAGACATCATGAGATATCTGTTTTAGAAAATGCCAATTTTTTTAAAAATATCTCTTTTGAGAATCTATCTAACAAAATTTCAAACCCAAAAAGCAGTACTTTTCAAAATGAAAATACCTCCTCTCCTTCAAAAATATGCAACTCGAGAAATTATGAAAATACACCGTAAAAAAATTGTTATTTTCATTAACGAAAAATTCAAAAAAATTGCTTCAAATTTTAAAAAAATAAACAATATCTTCAATCTAAAAGCGAGACTTTACAGACATTTTGGAAAATCATGACTTGAGCAAGATTTCCAGGATTGAGACTGATAGGCAAGCTGCTCTTGCTTCCCCTCTCTCCATATAATTACATACGATGGCCCTTTGGAAAGATTACTCTAAAAAGTAATAGCTTCACCGCAAAATTTTCCATAATAAATTCTCCGAAATCGGAGTGAGCAAACTTTTAAAGCTTACTTTAGAATATTTAAAATAATACATCTACTCGAGTACTTAATCATACTTGAATCATCGTTAGATACTTCAAAGTTGACTGGTGATCAGCTCCAACATGACAATAAAATCCGATGAAAAAAAGATAAATTCATAAATACCAAAGTTATCATTTTGCAATGACATAATCTTGACATCTTGAAGAGAAATTTCCGACTAATAATTATTAAATAGGGATTTATCGAAGAAATATTCAGAACAAATATATGTCATCTCAAAACCATCACACCCATTGGACTAAAAAATTTCAAAAATTGGGCTATTTTGAATTTCAAATTTTTCTCTCGTCCCCGAAACCAGACATGAGAAAAAAAAATCAGACAATTATGAAAAAAAAAAAGAGTTAACTGTTATGTTAGATCAGCGCTCTTTATTTAGGTCGGAAGGTCAAGACCAGACTGGATATGATTTTTACAGCCTTGTGTTGTGGAAGCGAGGAACTAAAGACCAGAATACACCTATATACGTATAGGAAGTAGAAGGAGAACATAAGACAAGTTGACGGTACGAACGTTAATTTCACCAGCTTATTTTCATATACTTTCTTCGCGAAATTCGTATATGAAGGATACCTAAATCGAAATGTTTTTCCGCATTAGTTTGCGGTGGGGAGTTTTGGTGTTAATTTTTACAGTGATTTGTACAATACCATGTGCCTTTGGTGGTACTAAATACGTGCCAAAGTGGAAAAAACAGGTATGTACTGAAATACTTCACTATTTCAATCACGTAGTACTTCTTTTCCGTCAATTTTTTTATTTTTACCATATAAAAATTTTTTAAGGCTTGCGAAGCCCCGGCTAGCCAAAACGAAAATAGTCATTATGTATGCGATGATAACGGTGACATAAAATGCCTACCAGGTTGGACTGGAGATTTATGCGACGTACCTATTTGTCGCAAAGGTTGCGATCCTCAGCAAGGTTACTGTAAAAGGCCAGGAGAATGTCGTTGTAAATTAGGTAAATATCAGCCCTGTCTGTACACAAATCGAAATACCCCAACAAAGTACACATTTTGGTTTATTTTTCGCCAGGATACTACGGAGAATTATGCAACAGGTGTATAACTTTACCAGGCTGTCAACACGGTTACTGTAACAAGAGCTTCGAGTGTATTTGCGAAGAAGGCTGGGATGGATTATTCTGCTCCGAACGTAAGCGTTATAAAAATTACTCTATAATAATCTCTTCCTCAGTTGCACCGATCTGGTCGCATCGCGTACTCGATATTTTCATTGCCACGAAGACAAAACAACTCGATTAAAACCAGTATTTTTTTACAAGAATCTGGCCATTCTCATCCAGCTAAACCCTTTTTTAACGAATCCGTTACGAGATGACATGCGACGTTGCCAATCATCTCGCTCATTGTCAGACAAATAATGGAAATTTCTAAAGCTTATGAAAATTGATTCGATTATATCGCTCAAAAGGTATTTTCGTTATTATTTTCAGCTATTTGTCGATCCGATTGTCATTCTACTCGAGGGTATTGTGATTGGCCCGGAGAATGCCGGTAAGCTTTCAATAGTTCACAGTTAAATAGTCGTTCGATTAACCATAAATAATGCCAAGTAATTAAACAAAATTTACATAAATTTCTATTTGCCTAGCTGTCGACTCGGTTGGTCCGGTGAAATTTGCAAAGAATGTCAAGTATTGCCCGGATGTCAACATGGCACATGTTCTCAACCTTTAGAATGTAAATGCGAAAAAGGATGGACTGGAATTCTGTGCCAATCTGGTAAATTTCCATTGTAAAAAATAAACATAAGTAGTAGTTCGAAGAGAAAATTCGATCGAATTATGATTTTTTGCAGCTATTTGCGCCGATGGATGTCATAAAGAAAAAGGATACTGTAGAAAACCCGGAGAATGCAGGTATTTTTCGTACTTGGAAGGGGAAATAGTCCGCCGTTAAAATCCTGAATAAAGTAATTTTTTCCAGATGTAAAGTTGGCTGGTGGGGTAAGAATTGCGAACAATGTTACCCGTATCCGGGATGCGTTCATGGAAATTGTACCCGTCCGTGGGAATGTAATTGCGAGCCTGGATATGGTGGGATGCTGTGCGATCAAGGTAAAATTTTCAATTTTTGAATCTTTAAAATTCATAAGTAGAATGAGTAAAATGAAAAAATATGTCAAAATTTCCCAATTCGATAAGTTGGTAAGAGGATACTGGTTTGAAAATTTGAAAAAACTGGATGAAAATTTTCAAAAAAAAATGTAGAACTGGTTTTAAAATTTTTGAAAGTAAAATTTGAAAAAGGTGGTTTGAAAATTTGAAAAAACCGGTTTGAAAATTGTCGAAAATAAAATGTGAAAAAACTGGTTGAAAATTTTCGAAAATGAAATATGAAAAAACTGGATAAAAATTTTCAAAAATACAATTTAGAAGAGCTGGTTTAAAAATTTTGAAAATGAAATTTGAAAAAGTTGGTTTGAAAATTTGAAAAAACTGGTTTGAAAAATGCCGGAGATGAAATTTGAAAAAACTGGGTTGAAAATTGTCGAAAATTAAATCTGAAACAATAGTTTGAAAATTTTCGAAAACGAAATTTAAAAAACCGGTTTGAAAATTGTCGAAAATAAAATTTGAAAAAACTAGTTAAAAATTTTCAAAAATAAAATTTGAAAAAACTGGATGAAAATTTTCAAAAATACAATTTAGAAGAACTGGTTTAAAAATTTTTGAAAATGAAATTTGAAAAAGTTGGTTTGGAAATTTGAAAAAACTGGTTTGAAAATTGTCAAAAATTAAATTTGAAACAATAGTTTGAAAATTTTCGAAAACGAAATTTAAAAAATTATTTTTTAAGCTAAATTTTGATAGTTAAAAAAAGAAAACTTTTACAAAATAGAGTAACACTAAAAATTAAAAATATTCAGAAAATTGCTTATCTCAATCAATCAAAAAATAGATTTTTCCAACTTTTCAAAATTGTATCAAACTTTGATAAATTCTTTGACATTTTAACAAAAAGTCATCATATTACATTTTCCAAATTTCAATAGTGCTAATCAAATTTTCAGGCTATCGAAAATTCTAAGTATTTAAAATTAATCAAAAGCTTTTGTTATGTAACTTATCAGCATTTTGTAACATTTCGGAAACCTTGGAAAACAATTCAGAATTTTATAGAAAGTTTGGCAAAATGTTATCGAGTATCTCAGACAATGTCCAATTTTTGGGTTGCATTTTTGAGTTGAATTTTTACAGATCTTTTTTTAACCTCCTTTTCTTCCCCCCCCCCTCCCCATTATAACATATCCAGATTAAAATTTTGAATTTTATGAAGTCTGGCAAAATGTTACAATGTGAGGAAGTGTCAAATTTTGGGGTCGAATTTTTGGTGTCCAATTTTTATAGAACTTTTACCCCCCTTCCCCCCCCCGCAACTTCAACATATCTCTTTTAAAAATTACCCATTTAAAAAAAAGATGTTCAAAGTCAGAAATTTTACAACTTTTTTAAATTCTCGAGTCACTTGCGAAAGAAGGGTTCAGACTCTTCAACCTTCCTAAATGTACCTTCATCAAAATTTTTTTAAATAAAAGATCCAATGACTGTAGCTCATAAACTTTTTCATCCTGAAAAATCACCATCTTTTTTGATATAGAACTAAAAAAAGTACTTAGGTACTGTTTTTCTTGAGAAAATATTAAATTCAAATTCAAGTTCAAAATCAAACAATTAATTCAAAATTTCAATATTATTTAAATACACACGTATCTTAGTTGAAGTTGATTGTTTTATGCTTCACACTTGAAATTCATTCATCTCGTTGCCTATAACTCCTTCAATTTTGGAGCCAAATTTACAATTAAAATAGAAAATTTTTCAAGTCATTCCCCCTTATTAATAAATTTGAATTGGCAAGATTTTTCTACTGGTGTAGACAAAATGTTGTTTTGTGTAGATCGAAAGGGAAAGAGGACGTAGAATTCTGAAATTTTAAAAATGTATTCTCCAATCATTTTTGAAATTATGGACCTATTCGTAAAAAATGAAACGTTTTTTGAAAAATTTCATGAAAATAAGGTTTCCTAAGATTAATATAGGCACCAATTAGTTATCAAAAGTGATTTTTTATCTTAAATTTTTAATTAAAGGGAACATGAAAATTATATTTTCTCATATTTTTCAAGTTTTCAAATATTAAAGAGTAAGAGAAAGAAATATAATTTTTGGAAATTATAATTAATTCATTTGAGCTTAGTATAGTTATTTCAACCCAATGAGTTTAATTTATACAATTCTTCAACTTTATCTGACAGTAGAACTGAAGAAATTAACGCATAATGTATGAACTCTCTAAGAAAAAAATAACAAATGAGTATTTTTATCGAAATGGGTTTATTTTTATTAGAACCCCCTTATACAAAAAAAAACATCACCGATGGACTTGATGAATTAAAGTTTCAGTACAAAGCCCATAAAAATTTAAATTTGTCCAAAAATATCCCATCCATCCTCAAATCAAAACAGAAGTGAAAAAAACACAAAAAATTACTTTAATTGTCACCTGAAAAAAAAGAAACGAAAGGAAGAAAAAAATCTCATTAAATGGTCTGTCTAAATAAAAATAAAAATCGTCAATAATTTTTTTAATTTTTCAGAAAATTTTAAGATCGAGCATATTATTTGAGATTTTTTTTTTTGAATTTTGAAATCAGATTTTGGGTGCTTTTTGAAATCACGAAGAACATTTTCATTTGGATGCAAAAAAAAATCAAAGAATAACCGTTTTAGCCCTACCAAATCAATTTGTTTCAATAAAAAAGAGATAATCTTAATTAAAGCTACTGAACCTAAAAAATAAAAAATATTGCCATTTTCTGGATTTTTCAAGCCATTTCATGCAATTTTTCTTGCTTCAAATTTTCCCAAAGAAAAACTCCCTTTTTATCCTTCGATTAAAAATTCAAGAATATGAGGAAGATCTTAAAAACTCTTTCTACATATTTTCTGTTTTTTTTTTCTTGCCAGTAGACACCATGCCTCTCCATGAGATACTTTAAATATTTTCTGATCAAATGTTCAAAATTTCAAGTTTTTTCACAACGATTTTTTAAAATTTTTACTCTCATTTCACTCAAGGAGTAGGTACTCAAAGTTTTTATTCGCATAAAGTATCCTTTTCTGTATTTGGCAAAAAAAAATTCAAAAGTCACGCCAATTTTTTGATTTTTTTCACTCAAACTTGATTTCTTCAATTTTTTGACATCTCTGCTATAATCAGCTCAATGTTTTGTTCCCTCATTCATATCCTCAAGATAATCCTGGCTGACTACGCCTTCCCTCGTGACATTAAAATTTTGAGAAGAAAGTTCACTCACTTTTGAATAATTCATTACGCTGCCAAGATCAACTAATCAAGCTATTAATTTTATAAATACCTATCATAATTTTGAAATATTTAATCAGACGATTTACATGATGATCTAATTAAACCAGATCTACTTTTAAGATCAATTTGATTACAAAACCAATCGTCACATCTTCACTCAACAAAAATTTAAAAAAAACTACATTCGCAATATGGTAAATTTGAATTACATAAAATTAAAAGCGGTGTCTTTGTATCTACGGAATTAATCCAAATGTCAACTGGATTAAGAAAAATTCTCAACATTACTTCATCTCGAGTAAGTACATGTTACTAAACCGGTTCATCTGATCTTCTGGACTATTATTCAACGAACTCGTCAAATATTAAAATTCGATAGAGCGTAAAAAAGTAGATGAAAAATTGAAAATGAAAAGATGAATAAGAAACCTAATCTAAATAATCTGACAATGTATAATCGAGATGTCTCAATAACTTCTGTACCATTATGTAAGATGAGAGTTTATGACCTTTGGATATTTTACAGAGTTAACTTATTGCGATCACAATAAGGATGTTTGCGAGAACGGCGCCACTTGCGTAAGCCTTACCGAAGACGATGGAAATTACAGGTGTCTTTGTCCTGAAGGATTTATCGGACGTAATTGCGAAATCGATCGAAAAAAGGTAATAAATGTCGAAAATTATTTATACAAGAAACAAAAAAAAAAAAAAACCGATCAATGTCTGTATATTTTTTACAGGTCGAAATAATGGGTTTGGTGCCACCTCCTCCGGTCCATGGAATGGTACACACGACCACAACAACCACGCACAATTCACTTCTAAACGCAACCACCGATAAAGTCATAACGGACAATGAACTTTCAAACGAAGCGATATAAAGCAAATCAATCTTGAATTGATGTGTCAATGTAACCTGCAATTTGGAAACTATAACTTTCATTGGCTTTTTATTTATTTTTATTTAGTCCCAATGGTAACGAAAGAGAACTTTTTCACTCCAAAACGATTAATAACTTTCATTTATATTTTATAAGCCTGTAGCATGTTTTTATTTATACAACGTGTATTTATTTTTAATAAATTATTTATTGATTTTTAAATTACTTTTTTCCGTCATTTTGCGTGGAATTCATTATACAATCAAACATTTGAATGTTCTCGCTTCAAATACCCCTGCCGAAAAACAAATAGGCAATTCAAATAACATACGTGAATGGCAGACGTTCCGTAGCCAGCGAATGCCTTAAAGGCATTTTTATTATGGAAAGATGACTCGTAAAAAATTTACCCATAATTGCCATCATTAATAATGTACTTTTAAAAGGCGTCATTAAGAAAATTCCGATGATTTTTATTTTCGTTATAGGCCATTTGTTGGTCGAATTGACTATCATGGATGAAAAATTGAGCTATTGCGAAAAACCATTTTTAAAAAATACCAATTCAAATTTTGGCAGCAAATTTTGGTCAAAGATGTAATCGTTACGTCCCTATTTCTCCATCAAATAAAAAAAAATCTGGAAAAATTTTTAATTCGAACTAAACAAAAAATGGGCTATTCATAGTGTTTCGAAATTATTTAAATCACACCAAAGTCACAAAAAAAGGAGAGTTTTCGGATTTACAACATTCGATTCCTGAGAGGTTTTTAATTAGGTAAGAAAACATTTTTTAATTTTTTTTTTCAGCCCTCAAAGGGTAAGCCTATTTAAACTATAAATGACAACAAAAAAAATATAAGGAAAAAAGTTGGAAAAAATGTTTTAAAGGTGGATGCATGGAGTTTTTCAAAGCTCATGAATTCTTTCCGCTGTTATTTTAACTTCAATCCAAAAATTTGATCATTGGGAGGTGAGAACAAAATTGATAATTTTTTCATCTTCATTGAGTGAGGTACTAATGAAAGTATGAAACCAATGGTTTTTGACCTCCTTAATCCATTTTTGGGGTAATTTTTACCTTAGATGTAAAAGTGCACTCTTGAGAAAACAGAATAGCACCAAAGTTTAAAATTTTATATTTTTTATCGAGTAATGTGTTTAAACTTTAAAGGAATGGTCAATTTTTAAATTTGGGGTTAAAATGACACCAGAAAATGGACACAAGGAATCAAAATACATGGATCCAGAAATCTCAATCGATAAAATTGAACAATTTTAATTTTTGTCTCACCTCCTCACCAGGGAAGATCGACTTTTGATTTTGGGGTCAAAATAACCGCAGAAATGGTGTACAACTTCAAAGTTCGAGTAACAATACAAATGGCTCACCCTATATTTTTCAAGATGAGAGATTAAAAAATGACTGATTAATTTAGATCTTTTAAATCAGTGTAATACATTTTCAATTTTTTGAGATGTCAACAAATTTTCGATTTTTTTAGTATTTCAAATAAGTGCCTTGAGAAGGAATTTAAAAAAAATGAATTTCAGCAATTAAAATTTTCAACGCGAAGTTGTTTCTCAAATTGATCTAAATATCTATTTTAAGGTCTTCACTAAAAACAAGATGGATCGTTTTTTTCTTTTTGGAAAATTGGAGGTGAGAATTGAAAAAAAGTTATGAAATGATCTCAAAAGAACGTGTTGAAAATCTTAGGTCGGTTGTCCACAATCCTTGAGCTGGGGTTCAAAATTAAAAATTTCCAAAAAATCAAAAAAATTTAATCAAGTATTTTATTTTTTTTGATGGATAGCTGCTAACATTTAGGTTCCTATTTAAAAGTAAAAAAAATTTATCCAGTTTTTCTCAATTTTTTTTGGAAGTTTATGATCGGTATTAGATATTATATTTTCACTCTAGAAGCATATTAGACAACCTCTAACCCAATTTTCGTTTTTCTGGGGTTCTCACTAGGACCAATAAGGTATCTAAAAACAATTTTTTGAAAATTTTGCCACGAGTCCAAGTCCTTCACAGGTAAGGAGGCTCTCAAAATATTGACTCAGCGTTTTGAAGGGGGAGGGGATGGAAAGGGGAGCTGAAATTTTTTTGGTGAAAAGCTCTTACACATACCAACACTTACAATCAAGTTTGAAGGAAATTGGTCGAGTCAATCCTGAGAAAAAAATTAAAACTCATTTTCACTTTTTGAGTCATTACTCGAGAACCACCCACGTTAGGGGTCTGAAACTCGGGGAAATGATGTATCCATATGGTATCTACATATCCTGTAAGTATTGTTCCAGGATCGCTTGGGGGCCGATTTTCTATCCAAACCCGCCAATGCCCTTTTAATTACAAGATAATTTCGTTTAATGACGCCGTTTTACAGAAACTTGAGAACCCCCAAAAAAACGAAAAACGGTTCAAAGGTGGTCTCAGATGCTTCTTGAATTGATCAGTGACACACCAAATACGAATCGAACTATTTTCTAATTAGTTTTTGTTCAGTTTTTTCCAAATATCTCCCAAAATAATTTTTTTGGCCGTATAAAAAAATCGTGCAAACATCCCCCCCCCCCAATACTTAAGGAATATTGGAGGAATTTTTTTTACATTTCAATAATAGACAATAATATAACCAATTAAATATAAACAAAAAAACGAAAAACTCAATTTTTAAAATGTTTAACATGGTTCAACCTTATCCGGGTAATGGGGGTTCAAATGAAAAAGCTAAAATTTATACCACTTCTTTTGAGGTCATTTCACAAATTTTTTTGATCCACAACCCAGAAAAAAACGAAAGACAGTTCATCCAAGTCTTCATCATGCATTGCTCAAAATTTTAGCTTCAAATGAATGTCCTCCAGTATTTTAGAGAAAATTAAAAAAGTCCGAAAAAATTTCCAGAATTTATTTGAGATATAAAGTTTTGTAAAGCTTAAAAATGAATATAAAAATAGGTTAGATCGATTCGAGAGGTTAAATTAAACAATGAAAAAATTCGCAAGAATTTCCGGATGAGCATTTTTTATCGTGAAAATTTTGAAAAAAAAAATGATCTGAAATTGAAAATGAACTACAGAAGCAGGAATTTGGAACTGGAGGAATTCTGAGCTAATTTTTCTTCATTTAGATTAATCTCCTTCAATTTTATGAACCTACTACACACCTGACCTGTATTCGAAGAAGAAATGGTAACGAACCAAAGATTAAAATTTTTTCAGAATTAAATTCTTTTAATTAGAATTATATTTTTTAAACATTTTTGTCCACTTCGGTGCAAGAAATTCGGCCACTTTGTCACATCTGCGACAATTTCCATTTCAATTTAATTTTTCATCCCACGACACACCAAAAATCACTCCAAAACCATCAATACCACATGAGGAGCGAACCCATTCCGATAAAAATTGGCTTTCACCCCTTTCCCTCCCTGCACCTCATTAAACTAAATCATACCCGACATAATTACGCGTTTTCGACTAATTATGTCTCCTTAAATGATCAGATAATATTCAATCGTAATTAAATTCAGTTTCTAAACAGCAAAAGGTGCAAACCTCACAAGCACGTTATTTTGCAACGTTCCTACCCATAAAGCGACTATATACGAGGAAATTCAGCTCGTAAAAAAAGCAAAGTCATGTCTTACAGAAACAACATCCATCAAATTGGACTCATCAGACGTTCGATTCAGACTGCAGACTAAATTACTCTACGAAATGACATATAAATTGCATGATAAATTGAGGTATTACCGCGTTATCAAGATTTCAACCAGAAGGCGAAATTGTATAACCGAAGGTAAAGTAAAAAGTAATAGGTTAGGTCAAGAGTACTCGGTAATGCTCGCTACAGACGTCTAATAAATCTGCAAATCGTTACGATTCCTTTTTTCCACACAAAAACAACAAATTGACCCAATTTTCAAGCGCGAAAAACTCGGTAATTGGATCAAAGAGTCGTACGGTGTTTTTAAAAAAACTGCATCTGACGCGTGCATTTGACGCCGGGTGACGCGTCGAACAGATTAATTAATTAATCGAGCCAGTAATTCATTCATAATGAAAATCGCGTAATTCAATAACAAGGTTCTTAGAACAAGTTCATCGTCGGTGTACAATTAAGATGACTCGAGTTGGAAATATTTTCAAGCACGCGTTGCGGTGCCTCGAAGCGGGACTCGGTAGCATGTTCATTTGGATATTGACCAATCGAACTAATTACGGCGCCGATTGCGAAAAAAGTTCAAACGTATCGTTATTTTTCAATATTTTGAAAATAGGTTAGGAAGTGAACTACAATGATCGTGTGACAAGATGGTTCGTGTTTGGTCGAACCAGTTTTACTACTTTTTCGTTTAACACCTGAGCTACGCAAACGTGAACTATGAGTTTCCCAGGCAGACTGAAAATAATGGCTTTTTATTACGCTGGCATCGCGTGTTACGTAATTCGTAGCTATAATACAATATACGCGATATGCAACAATTCAACCAATGTGGGAATTAAAATGCGACAAGATGCATTAATAATTATAAATTATTAAAATGGATTTTTTTCACTTTTTTCGCGAAGACTCCTATGGTTAAATTTCTCCACCCAGGTGACGAAATTAACGGGAAATGATTAAAATAAAATTGTCCAGTTTTTTTGTTACCGAAATGTTAATTTTTCGAGTAGAATATTTTAAAACCATATTCCACGTGGAAATGAGTAATCGAAGAATAAATTAGTCGAGTACTTGATCTGGGAATGATACCTGCAAGTCTAAGAATGCTTAAGTATGCGAATAACGCGCATCAAGAGTTGCACAGAGAATAAGTATTTCAGGTGCATCCATTGTCTTTTCAAAAGATCCTTAGTGAAAGTAAATTGGTCACGTTCAAGTTCAAATACACAGAACAGTAATGTCATATCTCGTATTTCTTTCATCAGGCCATAAGAAACACACTTCAACACTAAATCATTTAAAATAGAAGAGTTTATAGCAATATTTCGAGAAAGTTCAAATACAGATTTTAAATCAGCGTACTCGAAAATATAGAAATCTATACCCATACAACTCGTATTTTTATCAATTTTCAGTTGGACTCCCAAAGGGGTGGGGAGGAGGTTGGAAGAACACTTTGACATATTAGCATTTATTTTTAAATTTAAAACCATACTGAAATAATTTCAGATTTGAAATCTGCATGCTCGAAAATGTAGAAAACGATCATGTGCATGATACATTTTGATCAAATTTTGATATCAACACCCTCATCCTCTCTCTCCTTCGATTTGGGCTCCTAGCTTCACTCGATCTGTCGAACACAAATAAATTCACACTTGATATCACAATATTTTCCCTTATTCGAGCGAAAGGTTGTGCCATAATGACGGATGGTTGGTCTCGTATGAGCCTTCATACAGCTCTAAGCCGAAATGACACCTGATTCTTGAAATTCAATATTTTTTCAGTATCTATTTTTTTTTTTTTTGGAGTTGATTAGCCCAAAATTGAGGGACTGGACAGTGGCGGATTTCCCAAAAGGCCCACAAAGCACGTGCTTGGAGCGCCAAATTTTCAAAGGCGGCACTGGGTGGCAAATTTTCGAAAAAATTCTAAATGATCATCTAAAATTTTTATATTTTATTCAAAATTGAAGAAAAATAATGAAGGTATAGGCAGCTTAATTGCTGACTACCAAATCTTTACATAAAATAAAATTTTCTATTTTTCAGAGTTTTGAGAATTTGAGGGGGGGCATTTGGTTCAAAAGTAGGCGTAGATATGAAGAAAATTTCAAAGAGTGGCATTTTCCTGTACTTGGAGCGGCAAAGAACCTAAATCCGCCACTGGGACTGGAGGAGCTTTCGAAAAAGTCACACGAGTTTGACCTACGAATTATTAAAAAAAAATTGCCAAAAAAAACTTACCCGATTGAATTTTTAATTTTATCAAAAATATAAAATTATTGTAACCTATAGTTTTACCATTCTAGAGTTTTCATCTCTTCTTTTTTCAGACTACCTGTTTTGTAAGAATGATTTTGCACGGTATAAAAAAAATGACCAAAAACCATCTATTAAAACATACTGAATTCGATATGGCTCTTTACATCTTCCAATTTCACCCCAAAATTTTTAATGAGTCATTTAGGTCCCTGAAATAAATAAATTCCAAAATTTTCCCCTTCCACTTTTAGAAGATTAAAAAGAGTTATAAAAATTTCTCAAAAAAATCAATAGTATTCGAGAGCATCTTAGAGTCTAAATTCTGACATCATTTTTGAATTTTAACCCTCCTTGAGCTCACTTTTCCACCTTAAAAATTTATTTTAGCAATTTTTTAAAATTTTGAGGGTCAGGGAAAGGCTCAGCAGCAGTCTAATCCAAAAATGTACCTAAGTCAAAATTCAGAAGACTACGTCCAAAAAACCATTAAAAATAATATATGTATCTCGCAGTAATTCAATTTTTATCAATTTTGACCTAAATTTCAGCCTTTGAAGGACTTTGATCAAAAAATTAGAAAAATGGTTCGAAAAGAATTTTTGAAGTTCAAGGGCGCACCCAAGAAGAGGGTCAGGGGGCTTGAGACCCCCGCACGGCACGGAAATTTTTTTATCATAAAAATGTCAAAGAGGAGTATGATTTTTTAAAAGAATTTCGCCCTCGCGTATTTTGGTAACTATTTCTTAAATAAACATACCACTCTTCACATTTGAATCAGTTGAATTTGCAAAAGTTCTGTATTTTTCAATTAGTAAAATGTGACCCGTGCAGGGATAGGGTACCTAAAGTCGGAAAACAGAATTTTACGCTAGAACCAAAAAACGAAAAATGGACAATTTTTTTCAAAAAATTTTTTTTTGCGTTTTTAAATGGTTCAGACCTTTACGCAGCTGTTACCAAAATTTCACTTCGGAAAACCTATTACAACACGTCTGAATGACGTTCAAACCGACTGAGGAAAAGGTACCTAAAGTCGGAACGTTAAAAAAATGTACATGCGCTGCAAAATGCGGTCTGTTGAAGGTCAGGGGAGCCTCGGGAGTCTACCAGACTAAAAAAATAACGTAAAATACCCATAGATTTGTGTGTGCAAATTCAACTGTACTGAGAAATACATAGTATCTGAAATATTGCTTTGTTGGAGAATATTAGAATAAAATTGATCGAAAATGGGTGTAAAGAAGTCAATTTTTTTATTTTCCTATTCTCCTAGGGTAATTTTCGACGTTAAAAACGAATTCCTCGTGAAATTTCAGTACAAAGAAGTAGTTCTGAGAGCTTTTTTGATAATTTATACAGTATGAAAAACAGGATTTCTTTTTGTAATGCAGTTTTTTTCAAAATTAAACGCATCATAATAGTGAATTTTTCATTTTTCTCTCCTCCTAAAGTAATTTTTGACGTCAGAAACGAATTCCTCGTGAAATTTCAGTGTAGGAAAGTAGTTTTGGCAGCTTTTTTGATGATTGAAACGTAAAAAACAAGAGTAAAAACTTAAAACACGTTTTTCTCAGAATTTTGTTTTTATGGAATTCTTATTTTCTCAACTTCAAATGTTTCTATCTCGGCAAAAAATGAACCTTGGAGGCTCATCAAGGTCTCAAAATGTTCCTTTTGGTCTCCTTTATCATTTCAGCTCAAAAACTCATTTTTGAAAATTCCGACTTTAGGTACCTTTCCCTGCACGGGTCACAAATAATTTTCATTGAAAATTAGTGATTTTTCATTGATTTCTTAGCTAAAAATTAATAATTTCTCAGTCAATATCCCATTTTTCAGAAAAAAAACAGTAATTTTGATTAGAAAAAAATCATTAAATCTCGTCATTTTTCAATCTTTCTTCGCTCAAATCTGTAGGCATATATTATTTGTCTTTGAAAATACCCCAACTACTCCAGCCCCACTGAAATAACAGGTCACTTCATTTTTTCATTGAATTTTAACCCCCCCATTTTTCTCAAAATCTGAGCCCCCTTGCACAATTTCTGGATGCGCCTATGCTGAAGTTTTTGAATCAATTTTTTAGGACATTTTAAACCAAAACCCCAAGACAGATCCTTGGAGAGAGGGAGGACAAAAATTTAAATTTTTTCAATTTCATCTACTTTATTAAAAAAGGTAATGAACTCAATGCTTTTGACCTTTCCCCTTCCCTTGAATCCATTTTTGGGGTTATTTCGATCCCGAACCCAAATATCAACTCTCATGGTTGGGGGTGGGACCAATAATTGAAAATTTTTCAATTTTATCGAGTAAGAATTGAAATTATGTATTTTGGCCACCTCAATTCATTTCTGGGGTTACCTTGGCCCCAAACCTAGACCATTTGACAATATACGAAAATGATCATTTTCCGTTGTTTTTGAAGAAACAACAAAAAACGATCATTCGACAATACCTATAGGAAAATTATCGTTTTTCATTGTTTTTGTAGAAATGGTCAGAAACGACGATTTTCCAACAATGGAAAATACTTAATCGTTTTTCGTCGCTTTCAAAAAAACGATGAAAACGACCATGTTACGATGTTGGAAAATTATTATTTTAGGTTGTTTTTGAAGAAACGACCATTTTACTGATTAGAAAATCACCATTTTCCATCATTTTTGAAGAAACAGCCTGAAAAACCCATTTTACAAGATTGAAAAATTATCGTTTTTCGTTGTTTTTGAAGAAAATATCAAAAACGAACATTTCACAATATTGGAAAATGATCATTCAATATTTTCTCAGCCTTTTTTAACATATCTAGGTACAAATGTTGTATTGCTGAGAGCCAATCTATGAAATAGACGATCAAATTTTCAAGATCAAATTTTAGCCACCACTTATAGACTTTAAAAGAATTGATCAAATCAATACTCTCTCATTCCGAATCAGTGAAAAATCACTGATAAACAGTCAGATTTGGAGCACAGAATAATTAGCGAAATTCACTGAATTTCAGCGATTTTTCAGTTTTCACTGATTATTCAAAGAATTTCACAGATTTTTCAGTAAATTTCATAAATATCACTGAGTTTTCAGTGAATTTTCACTGATTTCTAGTGATTTTTTACACTGACTTACTTTCAGTGACAAAAATTTCACTGATCCAGAAATGAAAGAGTATACTTATTGACTTTTTGTTAGACTTTTGAAAACGAAAAAAAAATGTTACTTAAACTGGTTTTCTCAAAAAGTTGATTTTACAGCTTGATCCGAGCTCTTCCTCGATACCAAAACACATACTGTGTGGGACATTCCGCCAGTAGCCTAATGGAGCCACTTGAACACTGCATTTTTAGTCAAATTTTTGAAAAGAACCAAAAATGAGTCTTTACTCGATTCGAACTCCTTACAAATCCACCTACATAGAGCCTGTAAGAATTTTAGCTCTCAAATGGTTCATTTATGTATAAGGAGACAAAGACATTAATTGAAGTTTTTTCGGATTGGGCCCATGTGGTCGATTACGTAAAATGGGGCATTCCATACTCTCTCATTCCGAATTAAACAGTCAGAATTGCAGCACATTAAAAATAAGTGAAATTCACTGAATTTCAGCGATTTTGCACTGATTATTCAAAGAATTTCACAGATTTTTTATCAGTGAATTTTATAAATATCACTGAGTTTTCAGTGCATTTTCACTGATTTCCAGTAATTTTCTTTCACTGACTTGGTTTCAGTGAAATTTTTTTACTGATTTAGTACTGTGCTGCAATTCTGACGGTTTTTCAGTGATTTTTGATAAATTTCACTGATTCAGAAATGAGAGAGTAGATGAGTAGTCCATATGGTCGAAATTAAGTCATCTTTATGGAGGCAACTTTTAGATGTTAATACATCAAATCAAACACTTCAAAGCCCAAAAAGTTGAAAATTTTTGAAAAAAAATATTTTAAAACAAAATTACTTACATCTTTTCTTATTTATAAAATTTTAACCTCTTATTTTTCAAGATCGTAAATTTTTGATCACGATTTTCCAAATTTGTTTTTTCGAAATTTTTCAACTTCTTGGGCCTCGAAATGTTTAATTGTATTAAGATCTAAAAAAAATAAAAATGATCCCTCGTGAATCACTCACTTTCGACTATATGGGCCCATTACCTGTGGAACGCCACATATATGTATTATGTTATAGGCGGATACCTATTTCAAAAATGTCACAATTTTAAATCATTTTTGATTATTACACAGAATGTCACATGTGCCATCTCAATTCTCAACACACGTGTTCCACACAAATATGAATTCAAAAAAGATAAAAAATTCTGACAAAATAATCATCTACAAAGTGATACAGACATTTTCTTCATTAACTAAGAACATGAAATACTAAAAACGTACAAAAAACTGATTTAATTAAACGATTGCCAATTTACTTTTTTCTGAAACCAGCATCAACTTCTACAGACACATTTACACGCCTATAACAATAAAATATCCTCGCTCCAGAATATCATAAAATTGCCTAAATTTTTTCCATACCCTTGCCATCAAACCGGTTAACCCGAATGGAAATATTTCCCTTACACCTTTGATATTTAGCGAACACTTTTGCGCTACCGGTATCTATAATCCAAAGACTCAATCTTTGCCAAAATCGCCGGAAAGCCCTCTCCAAGTATCCGGGCTTCGTCCTTGGGCGCCAGTTCCGTCTATTTGGAAAAATTTTTGTATAAAATTCTCATTTACATAACGGATGCACGAAATACCAATTAATTTACGACTTAGACGTACTTACCAGCAGCCACGTCGAAATCTGGAATTTGTCAAAAAAAATGATGCATCTACATATTATATAACATGACGTCATAACTACAGTGTATGCTCGGGATCGGGGACAAATTAATTGATTAAGATAGGTTCTGGAAAGCTTCGATCCACTGGAACAATGTACTTTCGGTTTCCTATTTTGAAACCTGTTTATACTAGGGCAAGATCCAGTGTTATTTTGTGAACCGGCGTATATTTATGCTAATATCGAAAGTGACGCCCGATATATCTAAATTTTTATTCGAATTCGTCGTATAATGTCCTCTATATAAACATAGTGAAGATAAACAGAATCGAACAGTTTATTCAGTACACAGTTTCAATACAACAATGAATCCCGTATCTGTAAGTATACGTTTTTTTCTACAATTTTTCGTTTTGCCAATTTTTTTTCATCTTACAGTGCGACCTTGAAATGCAAAGAGAAAATTTGGTGCAATTTTGTTTACTTTTTTTCGAAAAATTTTTCAATTGGAAAACACTATCGTGGAAAGTTCAAGTGCTCTCGGTTAAATGCTAAAGTATGTGACTTCAATGTCCATGGCTTTGGTATCGATAGTGTAACTGGATTACGAACAATTGTTCTCGATTAATGCAAGTACCTTAACCCCGCCAATCCGTTCTCTTTGCATTCGAGTATTAATTATAATTACCTACAACGTGAACTTATAATTTTTTTTCAAATTATCGCGGTGATTTTTTTGTTTTGAATTTTTATTGGTTTTCTAATTTGATAAATCGTTAAGTGAACAGATGTGCGAAACCTGTGGTGAAAAATTGACCGTAAATTGATAATGATTTTACGATAAGTGTGAGAATCCTTTCGCGTATGGTCTTTAAAGGTTCAGCTTTTTATTCGGTAACCGGTTTATAACCAATTTTTCAGACTTTACAGATAATGATGTATAATCTTAAATTGGTGTTCGTTTAATTTGGTATTTTTTATTGAAGAAATTTTACATAATTTATATTTTTCGGGTCACGTAATCGTTAAAATGGGATTTTTTCACGTCTTTAAAAACGTGAATTCTTTGCTGGAAAAATTTACATTTTATTGAATCGATTTTTTTTATTCGTGGTGCATTTGTGATTAAAATATTTCTTGAAAAAAGACAAAGTTTCGATAAAATTGAACGAGAAATATAAAAACGTGATAAGATTATCTCTCAATTTTTGTTAATTTTTTTTCAAATTTATAAAACTTACAATTTATGCTGAAAAATATTCAAAAATCTGAAGGGAGTAAGGGAAAAAAATTTGAGGCCACATTTAAATTTAAAAAAAAATTAAATTCCAATTATTTAAAACAGAAAAAAATCATGTAAAACATTATTGAACCAGACGTGTATCCAAAAGATGTTGAGAGCCTGAGAGGACATTGCCCCTAGTTCGATTCTTTGCCTTTGATCAGCAGAAAAAATACAAAAATTTTCAATAAATTGATTTTTAAAAACAAGAACAGACATAGAGAAATATTTTCCTGCTCTTCTTCGAGAACATTATTTTAGAGGTTGGAAGAAATTAATTTCAAAATACGTCTAAAGAATGCTGTATTATAGTTGCAATCATTTGTTAAGAAATTCATTTTCCTTAAAAACAGACTAGAGTATTTGGTTTTTTTTAATCGTTAGAACGAGTTATCAGAATGCAGAAAAAAAGTCACATGATTTTGAGTCCCTTTTTTTTAAATCTTCTGGTACAATCCGCAATAGATTTGCCTTCATTGAAAATCTCAAAAAAAAACTTCACATGACTTCGAAAATCAAAAATTAAAAAAACTATCAATTTTTCAAAAAATTACTCAATTTGAGAAAAAATTAACCAATTATCAAAAAATTAATCAATTTTTCAAAAAATTAACCAGTTTTCCAAAAAATTAACCAGTTTTTCAAAAAATTAACCAATTTTCCAAAAAATTAACCAGTTTTCAAAAAATAACCAGTTTTCCAAAAAATTAACCAATTTTCCAAAAAATTACCCAATTTATCAAAAAATTACCAAGTTTTTGAAAAAAATTACCAAGTTTTTGAAAAAAATTACCAATTATTTCAAAAAATTAAAAAACACCGTCTGAAATTCGTTTACATTCTCATCTTTCATTTTTTTCGCAGGCTGTTGCAATCTGCATCTTGGTCGCCGTCGCCCAGGCGGCCACCGTCAAAGAAACCAACGCCAACAGCAAACAAAACAAACGCAGCATCGAACATGGCTGGGGCAACGAAGCCAACTCATTCGGTTCATCTTACGGTTCATCTTACGCCGGAGCCTACCCATCGTACTCAACTAGTCTATCCGGCGCCGGCTTAGACGCCGCTTCGCTCTCTCTATCCTCCGGAGGAGTAGCCAGCGCCGACTACGGTGGAGCTCTTTCCTCCTCAGGATTCGCCGGTGCAGCTTTACCAGCCGCCAGCTACGACACCGGTTCCTTCGCTCTCGGTGGTGCCGCTGTAGCTGCCGCCCCTGCCATTGAATCTGCCCCAGTATACTCAGGCGCAGCTGTCGCTGCCGCCCCTGCCTACGAAGCTGCCCCAGCATACTCTTCTGGTATCGCCGCTGGTGCAGAATACTCCGCTCCAGCATACTCCGGTGCAGCATTCTCCGGTGGAGCATTCTCCGCTCCAGCATACTCTGCTCCAGCATACGCTCCAACATACTCCGCCCCAGCTCCAACCACCGGTCAAGTTGTCCACATTTCCAAAGATGTTTTGATCAAGAACCGTTACGCTGTGCCAGTATCTCAACCATACCCAGTCAAAGTTGAGAAACCAGTGCCATACCCAGTCGTACAACCCTACCCAGTCAAAGTTGACAAACCGTACACCGTCCACGTACCACAACCATACCCAGTCAGAGTTGAAA
This sequence comes from Pseudococcus viburni, assembly GCA_033439095.1. Lineage (NCBI taxonomy): Eukaryota > Metazoa > Arthropoda > Insecta > Hemiptera > Pseudococcidae > Pseudococcus > Pseudococcus viburni. Next base: position 53,403 of record JAVBJF010000419.1, on the reverse strand, counting down.
AGCCAGTACCCTACAAAGTTGAAAAAACCGTACCATACCCAGTCGCAGTCAAAGTTCCATACCCAGTAGTAGAAACAGTCCCAGTACACATCCCAAAACCAGTCCCAGTCCCAGTCGTCAGAAAACAAACTTGCATCCAATCTAACTCCGAATTGGTCCCACTTTCTTCCTTAGGAGGTGGTTACGGTGGATACGCTGGTGGATATGCTGGAATCACCGGATACTCCGGAGCTGCCGCTTTACCCTCTGGTTATGCTTACTAAGAAATTAAAACGATGAAATGTGAGTTCAACAGTCCGACTGAATTTCAAATTACTCGTTTATCGGATTTTAATTCTCGTTATTTTTACAGTTCGTTGTCTATCAATCTCAGTAGAAATGAAGAAGTTCATTGCACGAGGCATTTCTAGTCTTTCACAACATCAGCTTCCAAAAAAATGCCAACACGATGCTATTTTGAATTATTTTAAAATCATTTTTTATACAATTTATACCTAATTGTTGTCATCATTTTTTTTTTTATAAATAGGGAAAAAAATAATTCCATGTTAGATCTTTTTGTATTAAAAATATTACCCTTAAATGGATTTTCATTTCATTATTTTGGAAACCTCAGACGATAATGCTGAGATGGTTTAATGACCGTACAAAGAGAACATCGTGCTTCCTCTTTTGTGGAAAAATTCCACGATGAATTCTCTTCGATGAACCGAAAGATAATACCGAGTGATTTATTAAGTCTTCAAAATCTAATTACTTAATTATCGACTCGTTAACTTACACATCCTAACAATGAATTGTTCAATTGGTCTCATCAGTTATGGGAACATCGGCTTATTTTCCCATCTTTTCAAGGTTATTTTTTGTGGACCTGTTTGGTACATCAAACTCGGTAGGTATACAAATGACCACATATGAACTCTATGGATGCCATTAAAAAACAGGTCATTTCGAGTGAAAAAAAAAACTAATAAAACTAGTAATTTTTTATTAGACATTTCGAGCCTATAAATTCTTCGAAATTTTACCAAAAAAGTTATTCAACTCGAAGTAGTACGACGAGTTAACAAAAGATGATATAATCCGAGCTCATCCAAAAATTACATAATTTTTTTCAAAATTCCACTCAACGGCGGTTAAGGGTCAATAAACGCCTGGTCTTCGGATTTCGATATTCCAAATCGAAAAATACATCATATCCGGTATCGGACCGCTTGAAATTAACGACGTTCAGATTTGGCAACAATTCTGGATTTTGTTCTATTTACATAATGGTTTTAAATTTGAAATTCAGACTAAATTAGTCAATTCGAAACGACAAATTAAAAGAACCGGTCGCCAATTGAGATTAATTTTAGAACCGGCAGCTTTTCACAGAATCCGACCATGTACGAGTTGCGGGTATTAATTATAGCAGTCGAGGGCGAATTTAAGACCACTGAATCAATTTTAGCGCCGATCTGGTCCAATCCGAACAGCCCGTGATATGAAATAATAAAAACGTGACTACCGTGAACGATTTTACAGATTATGCGTTCTCGTGACAATTAAAATCGAAATTCGTGATTTTACTATTAGTTTGCTAAGTTCAATAAAATTATTATCTACCAAATTACATACGATGTGGTCGCAATGGTATTAAGTATCGTGTTCGCTTGTTCGGGTATTCTTTTTCTATCTTTATTTTCGAAACGACCGACGAATATTTTTCCAATATATAACCCTCCCATAAGCCTAGGTCTAGGTATCTACGTACAATTTTCTAGGACGTGCAATTACACCTATTTCCACTTGGATAAATATTTACCGTTGTTGCGATGCGAACTTAACGACCAAATTACCTTTATTATAAAATTCTCGCGGTGACGTAATTAACGGCTTACACGACAAATACTTTGTATACAGAACATAGCGCATAACTCACACGTAATCTTTAGAACCAGTTCAGGTCTAATGACATCGGAAATAACTTTCTCCGTTTGAAGAGAAAAATGCCAAAATTATACTATCGAACGAGTCGTCTCTTTGGGGTTTTGAGAAGGGAAGCGAGAAAGGGAGGGGATCTAATTTTGAGTTTATTTGGAAGTCAAAAGACGAAAGATCTCCAGAAGTCGTAAGGCAATGTTCTATTGACCGAGAGAAAAGTTCAGGTCTTTGAGACAATATTCACTGAAATTAGTTCAAATTTTTTTAAAAAAGAAAACTGAAATTGAAAAATTGGCCAAAATAAGGATACCAAATAAAAAAACCTGTAATTTTTTTCACCGAACTCTTCAACATTAAAATTTTCCACAGCAGTGAAAAGAATCCCAAGATTTTTCTTTCGCAGGTTCTTAGGTAGGTAAGTAAATGCAGTTTTTTAAAGAATAACTTCAATTTTTCGTTTTTTCAGGTCTCAAGTTCCTTATGGGAAAATATCTAACAAGGGAGGTATCTCAATTCGAAGTAAAATTTTGCGCCAAAACAAAAATGAATCGAAAGTACATTGTAAAAGAACTCAATATCCAAAATTTCATATGTTGAAGTTCATTTCTTAAATTTTAGCGAATTTTTGGAATTTCAAAATTACCTCATCGCCCTGCAAAATTTATGAAAATTTGAGCTAATTAAAGAAAAAAAGTTAGAATTTGATATACTTATACCCTATTTTCGATCTTTCGAACCGATCTAAAGCAGTTTCAGGACGTTTCGGAGCTTCCAAAATATGTTGGAATTTTCTAGCATTGAAGAAAAGCCCATAAAAATGGTCCATATAAACTTCAACAGAACATCTATAATCACGGATTACCCATATTGATGGCTTGTTTAATCGATTAAAGCACGATTTTTCGAAATTCAAAAATATATTTTTTGGCAGAAATTTTCTGGAAAATTCCAAAATTTTCAAGGGCCGAACCGAATGCAATGAGTGGCACCGGGGGGCAGTTTGCTTCCTCTCTTTCTCAATAAGTTATGACAAAATTGAATTTTTAAGTTATAAGAATTAGGTTTGAGTTGAAAAAGTGATATCTTTTTTTTCGGAAAAATTTTCATTTTGAGCTGGAAATAATTGGAAAAACTGTACCCGCTGCAAGCTCAAAAAAAATCAGAAAAAATTGTATTTTAGTCAAAAATTCTCGATGTTTTGCGGTGGCTCCTACAAAAAGTCAACTGTGGTTCGTTCCTTTTTTAGCCGTTGAACAATTGGGTTTCATTTCATTCCTCCCCCTCCTCCTTCGTTACCACAACTGTAAAAATTGGATAAGTTATTTTTTTTCCTTTGCCATAAAAAAATTCTTTAGATGCAGATGGCAATTTCATAAATTTTATGAAATCAGTAAAATGACATGAATTCTTTCAGAAGACGAGGGGCAATAAAGTGACAACAATGACGATTCCATAAAATGTGTAGTGAATTTGGTTTGAGCCTAAAAAAAATTTATCGAAAAATCACGTAATTTTTGACAAAATTTCTCAAACACTGGAATATTTTTCAAAAATGAAAATAAAATGAAATTTTTTGAAGAATTTTTGTCTCCAATAAGGAAGCAAAAAGGCGAATAAAACAATGACAAAGATATTTTTTTTTTATATTTTATAAAATTATACAGCTGTTTAAATTTAAAATCATTACAAAAAGCGCATAAAATCTGAAAAAATACGTAGGTAACTAAGGAAATTAAATAAAAAATGAAGTAAAGTTGATGAAAAATAGTATTTCGAGTAATTTGAAAAATTAGTTTCAAGTGTGCAACATTTTGAAAAAATTCTAAAAATTTATGAAATAACATTAATGAAATCGAGTATAAAGCTTGTAACCACAAAATTATTTTTTATTTAAAACATCAAATTGGCTAATTTTCATAAAAATAAAGTCAAGATGTACCTACCTAAAAAATTTAAAAATCATTAAAATTGGGTAAATTATCCAAAAAAAGATGAAAAGTGCGAAAAAATTGCAGAAAGGTTGCAATAATTGTTGAAGAACCAAAAATTTGAATAAAAAAAACTAGGTACTTCTGAAAAAAATGTAATATTTTCTTAAAACAAATATCATGAATCTAAAATTGATCAAAAAGTAGAAGAATTTTGATATTTACCAAAAAACATACCCAAAGAAATTTCAAACTGTCATAAAAAATTTGCAGGATAAAAATTAATAAAATTTTGATAAAATTAAGCACGCCTTAATAAAAGCTTGGAATTTTTTGAAAAAAGTAAAAAATTGATTAAAATTTAAAAAAAAATGGTTTATGTTTATAAAAATTAAGGAAATTACGTACTCAATTATACCTGAAGTATTGAAAACAGAAAATTGCAAAAATTATTTTAAAAATAATAGCAATTTTTACACACAAAAATTTCTGAAAAATGTCATTAGTCTTAAAAAAATTCGACTTGAAATCACAAAACGTGGGGAAAAAATTCATCTTTCGAACATTTTGTGAGAAAAATGTCATTGCTTATTAGTCTTGAAAAAAAGGTCTTGGAATTCGGTTGCCGATTTCTAAAAAGGTGTACCTAAATTTTAACTCCCTTTCTCGTTGTACTTGACATTATAGCGCCCTACTTGACATATCCATCATCCATGTTATAAAAACATCTTAAAATTCTGTATTTTTTCGATATTCACCCTCCTCCCCACCTCCCAATTATTAACATAATCCATTCCAATGATCATCGCGGCCCCAAAAACTGGAAAAAAACGTGCAACGGTCCTGCGATTAAAATTAATTGCAGCCCAAAAATTCTCGGAAAAATCGTGGGATGATTTTTTGGGGATGAAAATCTATTTTGATGATCATCGCGGCCTCAAAAACTGAAAAAAAAAACATGCGATGGTCCTGCGATTAACATTAATTGCAAAATTATCGCAGCCCAAAAATGCTCCGAAATATCGTGGGACGATTTTTTTGGGATGACATGAAAATCTATTCCAATGATCATCGCGGCCTCAAAGACTGGAAAAAACGTGCGATTAATTTTGCGATTAAAGTTCATCCAAAATAATCGCAGCCCAAAAAAGCTCAGAAAAATCATGAGGTGATTTTTTCCAAAATAATCGCAGCCCAAAAATGCTCAGAAAAATCATGAGGTGATTTTTTTGCGATGAAAATCTATTTCAATGATCATCTCGGCCTCAAAAACTGGAAAAGACGTGCGATTAATTCTGCGATTAAAATTCATCCAAAATAATCGCAGCCAAACAAAATGCTTAGAAAAATCGGGAGGTATTTGTCTTTTTCAGTTTTTGAGGCCGCGATAATCATTAAAATAGATTTTCATCCAGTTTTTGGAGCCGCGATGATCATTGGAATGGATTATGTTAATAATTGGGAGGTGGGGAGGAGGGTGAATATCGAAAAAAAATACCGAATTTCAAGATGTTTTTATAACATTGATGATGGATATGTCAAGTAGGGCGCTATAATGTCAAGTACAACGAGAAAGGGAGTTAAAATTTAGGTACACCTTTTTAGAAATCGGCAACCGAATTCCGAGACCTTTTTTCAAGACTAATAAACAATCTGAATCCCAAAAATGCCCGGAACGTGTTAAAATCGTAATATTTCAAGTGTCATAAAAATCAGATTGGTCGAAATATGAATAAATTACTGTATTTTTGGAAAATTAATTTTTAAAAAAATAATAAAACCGACAAAAAAGGGCAGGAAAATCAATTTTCGAAAAAGTCGCTTAAAACAATTGAAATTCTTGAAAATTAAAAAAAATTATTAATTTACACAAACCATTAAAAATATAAAATCAAAAAGTACCATGTAAAAATTAGGAGCAAAAATGCCCAAGACAATTTTAAAAGTCTTTTAAAATTAAATAATTGAAAAAAATACTTAAAATTGAGAATGCAGGCATCATAGTGAAATTTGGTGGGAAAAAAGTAACTTTAGTAACCCAATTTGGGAGAAAAAGTAACCAATGTATTACCAAAAAGTAACCAAAAACTCAAGTTTTAATGGTAAAATTTGTAAAAAAAAAAAAAAACATGTATGTACTTAATGCAATTATTATAACTTAGCTCCCAGAAATTATGTAAGGGAGGGGCTGAGAATTGGAGAAAAATGGGGTGAGAGGGGGGTAAAAATTCGCAACAAACTTCAAAATCTATTTTTACAGTAGTGCTCGTAAAGTCAGGTTAATTTCAGTGGACAGATGAAAAAATGTAATACAGATAAAAGCGAAGAAAAACTGAAAAATTGCAAGAATTCTCTAAATCTGAATCAGTGAGATGAATATGAATGAAAATCAGTGATTCGCATTGATCGTTTAGTCAAAATTACTGATTTTTTTCTGGTTAATTGAAAATCGACTAAGAAATCAACGACTTTTGACTGCAATATCAATGAAAATTATTTTATTGGTTCAAAAAGGCAGAGTTTTTATAAAACTTGATTGATGTCGATTTAGAAAGTTATATTCTAATGTAAGAAATAAGAAAAATTATTTTTTAAGAGTAATAAAATGCACTTCTTTGAACATTTTTGAGGTAAAATTTCATTTTTTTTATTGAGCTTGGATTGAATCTGCTCGACTCCGGGACTTATCAGACATTATGCAAGGGCGGGGAAGAATTTGAAAAAAATGAGGGTGTGTCAAAATTCAGTAAAAAAAAAGTGAGTATCTAGCCTACCTACCCTGTAAATTTATATGAAAATCAGTGATTTTTCATTGAAATATTAATCAAAATTACTGAATTTTATTTGACAAATTGGAAATTGATTGGAGTTTTGACTGAAATATGGGTGAAAATCTCTAGTTTTTGATGAAAATTATTTCACTATATACTTAACCAAGAGAATGAAAATACACCAATTTTGACTGATTCAAATTTAGGGAATGATAGTGTATTCAAGAAACAGAGGTATCAATGTACTGCCCGAGTGGAGCGAGGGCGAAATTTTTTGAAATAAAAAAGTCTCCAAAACTCGACTAAACCGAAACTAACAGACACATTACGCTTGAAAAAATCAATTTTTAGGGAAAAATTGTGAAAAAAAGGAAAATTTTTTGAGAAATTTTGGAAAAAAGTAACTTTTAGAGGTAAAAAGTAACCAAAGTAACTTTTGAAGTGGAAATAGTAACCAAAAGTAACTTGTCTCGAAAAAAGTAACCAAGTTACTAAAAAGTAACCACGCTATGATGCCTGAATGGGAAAATCTTCTTTTAATTTTTTGTAATAAGGTAATTTAAACACGTTTTTAAAAAACATTTTAAACAATTTCGGTGATATTTGATCAATTTTTCTTCCAAGTATTTAAAATTATTGTTGAATTTTGAATTTGAGTTTTTCACGACTATTTTTCATCAAATTGGAAAAAATATCATATTTTTGTAAGGGTCCATTTGGATTTTCTTGACTTAAAAAATACGCCGTTTCTAAAATGGTTGATCACTTTTTTTCAATATTGGAATCCTTGGATATTTTCGGAATAAACCAAAATTTTTGTGAATTAATCGCCTGATACGAACAGCCCAAAATTTAAGAAAATCCGACATCCATGAGATGTATCGTTTCGAAACCTTTGAAAATGTAAAAAAGGAGAAAATCCACACAAATACAACAAAAAATTCAAAAGCCAAATTTTTGAAAATTTAATGCTAAAATGACCGAAGATAACAAAATTTTCATTACAATATTTTTTCAAGGTCAAAACAACAAACTTTCATGCATTCAACCCTCCCTCGTTCAACCTTCAGCAGAGATCAAAATCTTGACCCTTCCGTTATTCGACCTTCAAAACCCTTTAACACTCAGCATCCTTCCATAAAACAATATCAATGCAAAAAATCTCAATTAAAATTCAATCAAGCAAGCCAGCACTTTCATTATCAGCGATAAAATCAAACAAACGATAATCTCGACAAGCACGATCGGTTTATTACATTCATTAGACAGTAGAATTTTTATCAATGGCCATCGAGTACACAGTACTGTTATCATAGCCAACGTAAGTAAACCATAGACGAAAAAAACACACATAACACAGTCATATATACCTAAACCTATCCATTCTATAGCCGGGCAATGGTCGTTGACCTACATGGGCATGCAAACATATCATCAAAGCCGTACTTATGTCGTAACCACGATACTTTATTACTCTCAATGTCATGTTACATGTTTCTTAATAGTTCGTTTACAATATTAAATTTTCACACGAATCCGAAATATTCATTGACCTTGGGGCTTCTGCTGGAAAGAAAGTTTCAAAATATACTTAATTATGTGTGTTAAGGTGTCGCTCTCGTACGCATGATTACCTTCGGAGTAACATCCGAATTTCAAAAAAATAAAAAAAACTTCACCGCGGAGAAAAATATTAAAAATTATACGTTCCCGTAAGTCGATATTTTTACGTAAGCTGTCATTATAATAAGAACGAGTATTGTTCCATGTGCGGTATAGGTACTTTGTGTTTACACGACCATCTCATCGCGTCGTCGAGTTATGAAAATTTTTCACCATAATGGGAATTTAAAGGCAATTAAACGGGTACGGTAGTGCCATTCGGCTAATTAAAATATTGACAAGGGATCAAAAAAATATTCACACAGGTTCCTCGTTATGATGTGTACATTATGCCAGTATCATCCTCTGTATTCAACAAGCCAAGTGATGAACCGACATACATAGTTTTGCATTGAATTTATGTAGTATGTGTACGCGGGTGTATTAATTATATGGAATGATAACTCTCATCGTTTTGGATCATGAGAAACGATTCTTCGGAAACCAGACCGTGTCACGAGTTATATCAATCTTAATAATGCAATAGGATTGCTAGGGCTTTATCTCTATCTGGCCATCGTTTTCCGCTTATTGTAATATTGCACAAGTGGCAGAATTCCAATATCCATTCAGATAAATTTTTACATGAATTGATATTAAAGTGAATTCAAATTTGAGGATTTAATTAACTCCCCGGAAATGGCAATGGCGTCACGAAAATTTGAAAATTGGGTAGGTACAAAGAGGTTGGAATCAGGGAGTAGAGTTTTTCCAGCTGAGTCATCTTCAGAACAAAATCTAAATTATTTACAACAAAAAAAAAAAACAGATAATTCTCAGAAAAACTCCCTCCCCCTCCCCGAAAAAAACAATTACAGAAAAAATTGAACAATTTTCAAAAGAAATGCCAAAAAATTACCCATTTTCTCAAAAAAATCAATATAATTAGATTATTAGAAGAAAACACCTCCTCCCTGTTCAAACCACCACCAAATTCTATTCAGGGAAAAAATTTCAAAAAAAAAGAAAGAAAAAACCGAACTGTTCCCAGAAGAAACACCAAAAAACTAACTCAGACATTGAACTCGATCTTGATACTACATTAAAAGTTTGCAGGTATTTTAAAAATCTCAAATTTATTCTCAGAAATAAATAAAGTAAGTATACTTTTAAGAAACGATTTTCAAAAAAATTAAACAATTCAAAAAACACAAAAATCTCATTTATTTTCATAAACCTTTCCTCTACAAACTCTTTACGCTTCCAAAGACGCCCATTTAAAATTAACAAATCATTTTCAGAAAAAAGAAAATGAAATTCCAGTCAATTTTTAAAAATGAAACCAAACTATTTTTAGGAAAAACTTACACAAACCATCTTTCAGAAAAAACAAACCATTCACAAAAAAAACAAAAAATAAAAAACCAAACCTGTTTCTAGAAAAAAACTAGAAGATTTTTAGGAAAAACAAATCATTTTTAGGAAACCCACCCACTATCTTCAGGAAAAAACAAACCACTTTTAAAAGAAAACTGAACTAGTCTCAGGAAGAAACTCAAAAAACGTCCTCTTCCGAACCATTACAGAAAAAAAAGTCATTTTTAGAAAAAACTTGAAAGCTTCTCAAAAAAAATCAAAAAAGTTATAAAAATAGCAAAAGAAACAAGCCATTTTAAGAATCCGCTCCTCCCTTGAACAAAAAAAATGGCAAAATAAAAATTTATTTTTGAAAAGAAATCAAAACCAAATTTTTTTCCACATTTTTTAAAAAATGGAAGCCATTTTTAGGCAAAAAAAAACATAAAATTTTCACAAAAAGAAACACTCAATTTTTTCAAACAAAAAACCAACAATCAGGGAATAGGAGTCGACTCCGGAGTCGGAGTCAAACTGACTCCTAATTGACTCCCACTCCGGCTCGACTCCGAGTCAAGGTGGAGTCAGGAGTCGAGGTGTGAAAGTAACTCCGAAGTCAACGTGGAGTCGGGAGTCAACTTTCCCCCTTGACTCTGGGAGTTAGGTGGAGTCAGAAGTCAACTCGGCTGATTTTTTATTCCCTGTTCCAAAATCGGAGTCAAAATTACCCCAAATTTGGCAAAGATTAACTCCGGAGTCAAGGTTACAAATTGATTTCGGAGTCAAGGTGGAGTCAGGAATCAGGGTGTGAGTTTGACTCCAGAGTCAAGGTGTGAAAGTGACTCCGGAGTCAAAGTGGAGTAAAGAGTCAGTTTTCTCTCTCGACTCCGGAGTCAAGCCGGAGTCAGGAGTCAACTTTTTGACTGACTCCTATTCCCTGCCAACAATTTTGAACGCCTTTTTTCCTTCAGACAAATACAAAAAACCGAACCATCTTCAAAAAAACATAATAATTATTTTTGAGAAAATCCAACCTAAACAAAAACAAAAAACTGTTTTTAGAAGAAATCCCCAAAATTAAATTATACATTTCACTCTTCAGTATTACGTTTTTTTGTTCGGAAGGCCAAATTTCAAAAACGTATAGGTATTCAACTTCGAGTTCTGATTTTTTTTATTTGAAGATATTAAACGATTTTTCAAAAAAACAAAAAAAAAAAACGAAACTGGTCATTTTTCTTACCTCGACATTGGAATCATTTTTAACATCCCCCCCTCCTCCCTAAGAAAGAATAGAACAACACATGAACAAATTTAGAATTATCGGTTCTGGCTGAAAGTAAGAAATAACTAGAAAATTTTTGAAATTGCATTGAATTTAGGTGCCTGTTAAAAATAAAGCAGCAACTACATTTTCTACTCTCTCATTCTGAATCAGTGAAAAGTTACTGATAAATAATCAGAATTGCAGCACAGGAAATTTCAGCGAATTTTCGCTGGTTTTTCATAGATTTGCACTGATTTCTTCCTGTGCTGCAATTCTGACTGTTTCTCAGAGATTTTCGATAATTTTCACTGATTTATAATAAATCAGTGAAAATTACCGAAAATCACTGAGAAACAGTCAGAATTGCAGCACAGGAGAAAATCAGTGAAAATTTTTTCACTGAAGACAAATCAGTGAAAGAAAATCACTGGAAACCAGTGAAAATTCACTGAAAATTCAGTAATATTTATGAAATTCACTGAAAAATCTGTGAAATTCTTTGAATAATCAGTGAAAAATCACTGAAAATCAGTGAATTTCACTGATTTTTCCTGTGCTGCAATTCTGACTGTTTCTCAGATTTTCGATAATTTTCACTGATTTATAATTGAGAGAGTATATGTGAACCTGGATGTTGAAACCACCCTTAAGTGGTAAAAAATTGATTTTTGAGTTGACACTGATTTTGGGTCCTTCAGAGGGAGTAGAATCAAGGGGGAACTTCAACTGAAAAACTAATTTTAGACCTCTAGGTGGTTTTAACATCCAGGCTAACATATGTTAAGCAATTTTTCATTTGAAAATTCAACGAGCTTTCTCACAATTTTTTGACATTTCGAGTAGGTATCTTTTGCAGAAATTCAAATATTTTTGATCAAATTTGATCAATGTTTACGTCATTTTCACACAGTTTTCATCTAAGTTTCACTTTTATTAAAACTTTAGGTATTTTTACTTTATTTGAAATATTGAGTTCTTTTAAACGACACAACGTTTGAAAGAAAATTGAATACTTTTTCTGGTGTTTTGAAAAATGTTCCTCTCATTTTCAAACAATTTTGTTTTAAATGACTTTCTGTGAAAATTTCACAAATGAAATACGATAGTATTCTAAACAATTCAACATTATTTTTTAAGTAACTTATCGGAAAATTTGAGAAAAATTCTGACAATTTTTCTCACATTTAAACATTTTTAAATATTTGACAATTTATCCGAACATTACACATAATTTTCAAAATACTTTCAAATAGGTAATTTATTGAAAGAAAAAGTCAAATTTCGCCAAAATAACCTACTTGAAAATTTCTTTCTTTTAAATCAGTTACGATTCTTTCTCTTAAAATTTTCAAAAATAGTTCACCTTCAAAGCCTTAAAGCTCCTATATATGTGAGTTTCACAGCAAAATCAAAAACTATATTCTTTTTAGATACGAAACTGTTTCATTTTATCAAACAACCCTTAATTTTACACAACACCTTCGAATATTTACATTAATTAATAAATTACTTATCCAGTCTCTATTACATAATCTTTTACACAAATATATCGAATGACAACAACAATACATAGCCTGCAGAAGAATCAAGTGCCCTAATAGCCTTTACCATAGAGAAGGGTAGTTAGAACGGGTTCATATATAAGCCCAATAAATCATCGCACCACCAAAATAAACGTTTTAAAATTTCGGTAGTTTAGTTGTGCAGTGCCAAAGATCTTCCATAAAATAAGACATCATGAAACAAATAGTAAGTACCTAACTAAATACTCACTCCTTAATCAGCAATAACTGTTTACTATATTTGCTAGGTGAACCGAGACCCATCCTAAGTATAATTGGCGATATTCCTACACCTTGAACTTTTTCTCTCGAGTATTGCAAATTTACACATATTTTCATATTGCCTCACACATTTTATAGGGTTCCCTGGTTACCGAGCTCAATTCAATTGAAATATCTTGACTGGAAAAAACTTGTTGATAAAAAGTAATTGTCTGCGTTTTTTATCACGTAGCTAATTCGTCTTTCAGGCTCGTCATCTGATAGTCATCTTTCGCGTCTTATTAGTGTGAATTTTTAATTTAAAAACCTGTTTTTTACCATATTGTCTGTCTCGCATGTTCACGCATGTGGGAAAATCGTAATTTACATATAAATATTAATCTCGTTAGGCGTCGATTCTGATGTTTCACGTCGTATTAATATTTTAACTAATTATCCCGTAAAATGATGATAGATTCTATTAAGATAAAATTTTACTCATTTTCATTTAAAATACATTGTTTTCGAATGTACGAATCAGTCGAAAAAAACAAAGAAGGAAATTTACTCTTTACCAAACCCATCCTCTCTAACAAGGGAGGCATCCCAACTAGCCAAAAAATTTTGAGCTGAAAAAAAAGTTGTGAATGAACCTTATATCCAACATTTCAGGCGTTTTCAGAGTTCGTTTTTCGAATTTTGGCGAATTTTTGAAAATTAAAAATTTCACCTCATAGGTACTCCTAAAAAACTGAAAACTTGGTCTAATTAACAAAAAAATCTGAAATTTTGTATTTACCATATTTTCGATCTCTCAAATCGATTGAAAGTAGTTTCGAGACGTTTCCGAACTGCCAGAAAATTTTGGAATTTTCTAGCACTCAGCAGTCAGCACCAAAAAAAAAAACATAAAAAATGGCTCACATAAACTTTAGCACCTAAGAACGCGAATTATCAATATTGGTGATCTATTTGATCGACTAAACCACAATTTTCCAAAATTCGTAACTGCCGGTTCAAATTCATATTTTTTTTCAGCAAAAACTTTTGATAAAAATTGAAAAATACGCTTGGACGTTACAAAACATCTCAAAACGGCTTCCAATCGATTTTGAAATTCGAAAATAGGTTGTCTGCCAATTTTCAGCTTTTTACGTACTTCGATGTGTACGCTAAAGTCGAATTTTCTAATTTTTGCCATAAATTTTTGCTGGAGAAAAATATGGATTTGAACCGGCAGCTACGAATTTTAGAAAACGGTGCTTTAATCGATCAAATAAGTCACTAATTTGGATAGTCTACTTTTTCAAGAGCTAAAATTCATATGAAACATTTTTTGAGCCTTTCTTCAGTGCTAAAAAATTCCAAAATTCTCTGGAAGCTCCGAAAAATCTGGAGACCACTTCCAATTGGTTTGATAGGTATAAAATAGGGTATATACCAAATTTCAGATTTTTTCGATGAATAGATCACATTTTCAAATTTTGTAGGAGCACGAGGTAAAATTTTGAATTTGCGAAAATTCTCCAAAATTCGAATAATGAACTTCAATACCTAAAATTTTGGGTATACGTTTTTTTATGATGTACTCTCTCATTCTGAATCAGTGAAAAGTCACTGATGAATAGTCAGAATTGCAGTACAGGAAAAATCAGAAAAATTCACTGATTTTCAGCAAATTTTTGCTGATTTTTCAAAGATTTTCACAGTTTTTTCAGCAAATTTCATAAATTCCACGGACTTTTTAGTGAATTTTCACTGATTTTCTAGTGATTTTTCTCACTGATTTGTTTTCAGTAAAAAAAAATTCATTGATTTTCTCCTGTGCTGCAATTCTGACTGTTTTTCAGTGATTTTCGATCATTTTCACTGATTTATAATTGAGAGAGTACTTATTCGATGCATGTTTGTTTTGGCTTGAAATTTTACTTCCGATTGAGCCATCCTCTTTGTAAGTGACTTAGAAATACTCACAAAAATTCTAACTAAATTTAATCTTCTTTTTCAGGTATATTTCCTCATTTTATCCACAGCATTGGCAGAATCTGAAGAAACCCAGCCCCAAAAACGTTCCCTCGAATATGGCATCCAAGCTTACGCCTCCGTATACAACAAATTCGCCTCACTCAAAGGTAAATACGCTCCAGCCTTCCACTACCGACCTCCAGCTCAAGTAAAAACCATCACCATTCAAAAAGAAGTCCCAGTCTTCGTCCAACAACGCGTAGAAATCCCAGTCGAGAAGCCAGTCCCCGTTTATATCAACAAAGAAGTACCCATTTACATTCCACAGCCTGTCGAAGTACCATACGAGAAAAAAGTCCCCGTTTACATCAACAAAGAAGTACCAGTCTACGTCCCACAACCGATCCAAGTACCAGTCGAAAAAAGAGTTCCCGTCTACGTCCAAGTTCCAGTCGAAAAAAGAGTTCCTGTCGTCGTCAGAGAGCCATTCGCAGTACCAGTTGAAAAACCATACCCTGTCCATATACCCAGACCATATCCAGTAACTGTGGAAAAGCAGGTACCAGTCCCAGTGGAAAAACCAGTACCAGTGCCAGTCGATAGGCCTGTAGCTGTTCCTGTAGAGAAGCCGGTACCATATCCAGTGAATCGTCTGGTACCTTATCCTGTACCTCATCAAGTCACCAGATACGTACCGAAAGCTGTTCCTGTGCCTTATCCTAAGCCAATCTTTATTAAAAAACCTTTCCCATTCGAACATCATTTTTAAATTAAACTCATTGTAGCTCGTTTCGATGTAAATATCAAATAAAATTTATACGTTATTGTTATTCTCTCGAACTGCTTAATTTCGTATGTACGCCTACTTCATCGAGGAAGTTGCCACGAAGGTGAAATATTATCAAATGTAAAAAGTCACTTAAACGCACCGTATTCAATTGTATTATAAAAATTCGCCATTTTGAGGTTATTTATTATTAAAGAAAATTTTTAATTCAAATTCTCGTCTATAATTATTTATAAGGTCGCGGATTCAATTCATCGCCTCGCCTCATCTGTGCATCGTGATTCTGTTCGGCTAAAATTACCAGTATAATCCGATGGAAGATTTTAAAGTCAAACAGTAGCCGCATAAAACAATGGTGAGAGATTCGTCGTATACCTATGAGAAAATATCAACCTACTTTTTCGATCTCGAATAATACCCATAATATTCATTTTCCTGTCAACGTTGCTGGGTATGTGTTTTACGAGTCATTAATCGTATCCGAAATACGAAGGTATCTATAGTCCCAAATTTACCTATTTGTGAGGCGCTGCATTTTATTGCATTTTTTTTTAATAAGTTTTTTCTACGTAGGTATTTTTGATTTAAGAACCCATTTTTTTTCATTCGCTTCAACCAGCGCGAAAAAGTCTTATCAGCAGGACAAAAAATTGAAAATTTTTTAGAAAAATGGAAACTTTCTAAAAAAAAAATCAACAAAAATATGGGAAAGAAGTAATGAATAATTCTGCAATCAGATTTTTTTTGAAAATAATTTCTGTAAAAATCAACGAATTGAAAAAGGTAAGTGAATTGTATGAAAGAAATGACTGGATTTTTTTTTTTTTAATGGAAATAAAAATGAAATTTTTGCAAAATTTAAATAATTTTAGACATTTTGATGAAAGTACAGAAAAATTTTTGTTGAAATTGAAATTTAAAAAAAAATCAAGAAGTAGAATTATCTGCATTAATGGAATATTCGGTATACCGAAATTTCAGACAATTTGGTGAAATACTTTGGTGAAATACCTAGAACTCAAAAAATCAATTTAAAAAAAAATTGTTTAAAAAATGTGTTTTTTCAACATAAATCAACAAGTTGTCGACAGAAGTTGACGAAAACTTCGGAATTCTTTTATCTGGGCCAATGGAACATCATATCGAAATTTCAGTCACATTGGTAAAGGTGAAGTCGAAAAATAAATTTTCTATTATTTTTTTCATTTTTTTGTCCAAAAACTGTGTTTTTTCAACATAAATCAACAAGTTGTCAACAGAAGTTGACGAAACTTTCAGGATTGTTTCACCTATATCAATGAAACAACATATCAAACTTTCAGTCAGATTGGTGAAGTTGAACTCGAAAAATCGATTTTTTTTCAATCAATAAAAAACGTTGAACTTAATTATCTCAAAAGAGCTTTTTTATAATCAAAAACTTTAAAAGCTCATCTCTCAGAATGATGAAGGGCTAGAGTCATGATTTTTTTTTAAATAAAGCTCATCTGATCTTTTACATGGGGCCAAAAACAAAAAAAAAAATTTCGACATAGGTTACCATTTCACAAAATTGATAAATTACAACGCAGGTAGTCCATTTGACGCAGAGGCGTGACGAAGCAATATTTCTGGGGGGGTGAAGCTCAAATTTTCCCAACTATTTTCCGAGAAATTCCCAACTAGGTAATTTTTATCGTGGCTACCCAGGTGTTGTGAAAAAAAACACAAATAAACACACTTGACAAAATTTCAAATTTCAACTTGAATGCAGCCTTGAGAGGCAGTGATATGGACAGAGACGAAACTTAGGCAAAAGTCTGAAGGGGTGAAAATAAAAGATTTGCTAGTTACATTTTCAAAAAAAGGGAACTTTTCATAAATTGCACGCAAGCCATTGCAATTTTTACCTTGTTTCAGTAAATAAAAAAATCTAGGTTAGACTAGGTAACATATGTATTGATAATTATTTTGTTAAGATTTATACAGATTTAATAATGTGTTGAGCCCGAGCGAAGCGAGGGCAAAATTTTTTAGCGAAAATAGACTTTCAAAACTTGAAAATTCAACACACTTCTCTCATTGAGATTTTCCAAAATGTGACCAATACTTTCGAATTCTTCTCTATTCCTGCTTTCTATTTTCAACATCGTGGTCACTGACATCACAACAAATAGAAAAACAATTTGCAAGATATGGAACGTAATATTTAACCCGAGCGAAGCGAGGGCAATTATTTTTTTTGAAAAATGTATGATAAAATAAGCAAAAGAACCACTATTCTGAATTCCTTTTAAAGATTTTTGAAAAGCGTGTCTTGAAAAAAAACAAAGGGGTTCAATAGTGATCATTTGGCGAAAAAGGGTGGCTTTAGTGACTAAGCGTGAAAATAGGGGACAGCCATTTAAAAGATGATTTCTGTCTGAGGCCTGTAAAACCAATAATAAATGAGAAGGAAATTTTTTTCCCCCTTCAAAAAGTATTCAATATTGTCTGAGATAGAAGATGAGAGTGTTCATATCATTGTAAGTAGCGAGGGCGAAAATTTTTGAAGAAAAAGTATATAAAAAAGCTGAAATTTTTTCATTTTTCAAATTAATAGGTGAAGTCCTCAACTCATACTTCTCAAGTAATTACATTGGTTTGCTTAGGTGTTGGTATATGCCCGAGCGAAGCGAGGGCTAAAATTTGAAAAGTTAGTGATTTTTAAAACAAAAATAATTATTTTTTCAATAGATTATTCTTTGAAAAATTTCTATTACTTTCATATAAAAAATTTGTGATTTTAAATGTTTTTTTAAACGAAATTTTAGCTACTTTACACTATTTGCAATCAACTTTTTCGATATTCTCAAGTTTTTTCAACGTTCCCAAGTACAACTTTTCAAAAACTTGGGAATTTTAACTTTTTTGAATCTAAACTTGAGAGAATTGGAATAAGTTGGGAAAAAGTTGGGAATCCCAACTTCACACAATTTTCCAAGTCCAAATTAGGGATTGTGATATTCTCAATTTTTTCAGCTTTCCCAAATCCAAACTTCAAAAAAGTTGGAAAAATTTGGAAAAAAGTTGAAAATCTCAATTGTACCCAGTTTTCCTAAAATTTGATTTGGGTTTGTGATTTTCTTAAATTTTTTCGACTTTCCAAAATTCAAACTGCGGAAAAGTATGGACAAGTCCCAACTTTTCCCAATTTTCCCACTTTTTCCTGATTTTCCCAACTTTTCTCAACTTTGGAATCGTCTGGGGGGGTTACGCACCCCCCCACACCCCCCCGTTAGTCACGCCTCTGATTTGACGACCCAGTTTCCGTCGTCGTTTTAATCATCAATTCGAAAAAAAACACACAACCATAAACACGTATTTAAAAAACTAAAATATTTCACCGATCGTTTTGCCTCCGCGTAGTGAAGTGCGAAGCTATAAGAAAAAAAGTAGAAAAAAATCGTGTGCAGTTAAAATATCTTATTTAGAATCTAACCTGGATGACATAATGTCAAGTATTGTAACCCTAGTTAATACGTACTGTACATTGTGCATTATTACAACGAGCATTGTACGAAACGATTATTTCAACACTCGAGCACGCACACACAGTTAAATAGGGGTTCTCATATGCCATGGTTAAGGGGAGACTGCAAACTAGGTACTATAAGTACATATGTTAGGAGAAAAGTAGGTCTTAAATTATAATAGTGTGTAAACAAAATCACAGAGTGGCGAGTATTGGCCGATATTATAAAAAACAATTCAACATTATGGCTAATACTGGTCACGAGTTGTAGACCAATGGACGTGTAGCTTGAGGTAAAGAATATACGTCTGGTAGTGCATGGCTTCTAGCTCGTTCGCTGGTGATTTTTAAGTACCTCGATGAGAAACTGCAGCCTTGAATTGAGTTTTGAGAAATTTTTATGGTTTTTGTTTGTGAAAAAAAGATAAATTTGGGAAAATGAGGGGGAATCAAGTGGTGAGGGTGGAATATGCAGAGGCTGGATTATTTTCAGAGTCAGCAAGAGTAAGAGGAAGGTGTAAAGGATGAATTTGCACCGAAATTGCATGTTCTGACAAATGGCTGAGGGCCAATAAGAAGTCAAAAACACAGCATGAAGATCAGGATTGGCATTGTATGTGTGATATTTTTTTTTACATTCCTTGTAAAATGTACGTAAAAGATGAGAAATAGTTCAAATCGGCCTAAAAAGTCAATATTTTGATAGTTTTTGAGTAATTTTGCAATGATTTGACAAAATTTTAGATACTTTTTTCACAATTCACGCAAAACAAATTATTAGAAAAGAAGGACAACATTTTTTCACTTTACATTTTTTACACGTAAAAAATATTTAAAATGCAAATTTACATATCTACCAATCTTGATTGGGACTCCTCAAACAATTATAAAATTTCAGTATTGTTTAAACAGCACCAAAAGGCTAATCAATTTGATTTTTTAAAAATTTGGAAAAAATTAGTAAGTTTTATCAAAAAATGATTTTTTTTAAAAAAGTACAACTTTTTTGAAAAAGTGATTAAAAAATTGAAATTTTGCAAAATTTTTGACATTTTAGGCATATTACCTAACGATCATTTTTTTTGTAAAATATGTAATATCTCATATGGGCTTGATAGAATTATAAGAAAAAACATGCGGAAATGTGCAATTTTTCAAAATTTTTGATCCATAAATTGAGTAAGATTTTTGATGTTTTGAATTCAGCAAGAAAGAGAGTGACATTGAAAATGATTTTGATTTTTTAGGGGGAAAAGGGTAGAAAGTTTTTGTACTGATGCCCACACTTGCTCTCCTCGACAGGAGCGGTATTCTGAAAGGTGCTATCAAATTTTGAAATAATCTAGTAAATTTCTTTCCTAAATGCAGATATTTTTTTTTAGTTCGAAAAATTATTTTTTGAAAATTTTGTATTGAATTGCTGTTTTTATTAATAAAAATGCCACGTTTTGAGTCGGAAAAATTGTACTTTGAGTAAAAAAAATCAGAAAAAATTCTGTTCAAGTAAGAAATTTTAGATTTTTTGCTCCTTTGATCATTCAACTTCGGCTCGTGCCTGGACAGAATTTAGTCACCAAAATGAAAATTGTGTTGGGATATTTGAAAAATTGATGTCCCAATAGAAAAATTAAAAAGTTTAACTTATACGTCGAAAAAACAAAAAAAATGGAAAAAGTCTACAGAATATCACGAAAATGCCCCAAAAAATGATAAAAAAGGTTAGTTCGTGAATTAATCATTTTTTTTCATTCTTTAAGGTTCTTGTAAAGAATGGGAGGAAATGATGGATAGTTATATCCTTTTACACATAGAAATAGTCGTAAGAAACACCTCTATTTAAAACATGAAGAAAAACATATATTTATTTTTTTTTAAACATTAGAAGAACAGTGAAAATATCCTCTGAATATCTTTCAACACAAAAATGTTCAAAATTGAAAAAAAAAAAGTAAATTAGTTTATTGTGATGTGAAGAAGGGTAGGAGGGGGAAAAAAAGTTTACCAAATTGTTTTGAAGTCTGGCAACAACTCACTTCAGATGAATATCTTCTGAACTACCCCTCTCCCCCTCCCAATGAATCAATTTCTGAATCAATTTTCTCGATTAATTGGAGAAAAATGTTTAAATAATTTTTTTACGACTGTAGGCATAGAAAAAAGAAAACATTGTAGATCTGAAAAGTAAACATTTCCACAGTAAAATTGTGAATGGCGTATTCTTTCGATTACCTGCCTCAACTTAAAATTTAAAATGCAATTTTGTGTGTTTTCCTAAATTTTCTTTGAAAAAAATTCGCCATTTTTCCAAACACAACTTGGAAGTTCAGCATGTTAGTCCTTAAATGGAAAAGCGGAGATTGTCCTCTCACCCTTTTCTATCATCACTAGAATTCCAATGCTAAAAATGAAAAACACGAGATGTCTCAAAAACACAATAAATTGAAGGTAAGAAAAAATAAATACTACGATGAAAATCGTAAAAAAAACTGTAAGTATTTTCAAACACAAGCAATTTTTGAAATTAAATAAATTTGAATAATTTTAAAAATCAAAACCTTGAGTCGATGAGAAATCTGCATCAGGCCAGTGAAATTTAAGACTCCTTGAGGGCATGCTCTAGCTTGTTATCAATGGAAAAATTTAGGTTCGGGATATCTTAAGCATTATTAATTAAAATGTTCTGAAAATTTAATATGTGCTTCGGAACAACATTATCTTTTGAAGACTTTTGAGATCTTTTCAAAATTTCTCTTCCATTTTTGAAAAAAAAGAAATGTTCGGAAAAAATTCGACAAACAACAACATTTTTTATCCAAAGTATTTTTGGTGATTTTTGAATTTTTTTTTAATTGAAGAAAATTTTTGAAAATATCTCAAAAGTCTTCGAAAGATAATGTTGTTCCAAAGCACATATTAAATTTTCAGACCATTTTATTCAATAATGCCTAAGATATCCCGATCCTAAATTTTTCAATTTTTACTGATAACAAGGTAGAGCATACCCTTAATAATTAAATTTAACATTCGATTCATGATAAAGTGGGCTGATAAACCTCGTTTGATGCCTCCTCCCTCTCCCCCTCCAAAAAAAGCTCACAAATTTTTAACGTGTCCTAACTAACGTCAAATGAATTATCTTCAAAAAATTGGAAAATTCTTTTCAAAAAATCAAAAAACTTTGAAAAATTCGAAAAATTTTCCAAAAAATTGAAAAATATATTGTTTTATTTCTTTTACCCCTTTCGCCTCTTCGATTCGCCAAACGGCTGGTTCGGTCGAGAGACAGAGTACTAGAAGCCCAGATTTTTCTTCGAGGTTGAAAAACTAAGAAATCTGGATTTCAGTTGAATGATTTTAAAAATTCAAGACTTTTTTGAGAAAAACTCGAGAAAATTCGGCTTTGAATTGGAAAATTGGAAAAATTCAATTTCAAGTTTAAAAAATCAAAAAAACAGCCAATTTGAAGCATGGTGGCACTTTTCACTATACTCCAATTTCCAATAATTTTCTGCAGACTCCCAACATTTATGGTATTCTTCCGATATACTATCATTTTCTAAAAATTTGTACTTTAAAGTTTTCTCACGATCAGGGAAAATTCTTCCACACATTTCCACACAATCCTGATAATGAAACGACACCAAAGGTCGTAATTTCCCATCCATTAATCCTTTAACGCAACACCTTGTCGATAAAACCCTGAACATCTCATTTAATACGAACCGATCACATTCCAATAGTACAAACACAAAGACACGCACAACTCACAATCACGAAGTTGTCATATGTCGTACATACACCTCTGAGTCTATAATCCCATCTTATAAATCCTTTCAGCCTTCAACATAGGAGCTAGTGAACTTTCAAGGTGTAAACAACCAGAACCGAGGTAACCTTGCCGAAAAAAATAAGGATCATCCAGGGGAAAAATCCCTATCGCAACTTTGTAAACAGTCATTCAATCCACCAAAGACAGGATATCGTCTGGTAGATCAAAGAACACATGCTCATCAGACCAAATTAATTAATTACGCTCCAACGAGCATCATTTGCATAATATTCATTCAATGTGTATTCTTCACGAGTACTGTACTATCGTCAGAGAGCCTTTACAGATACAGAACCCATAAATGATCCCATATTACATAAATGTTTGGGTAATTAAACTAGATTTTTATTTCGGCGTGTTTATTAAAAAACCTAGACCAGTGGACAGGTTATACCCAGTTACGAGTTGAAAAAATTATCATAATGGAATTTAAAAATCCATTACAAAAATTAGTCGAGTTTTTGAAATGTGATGAGAGAGACAGAGAGGAAAAAACATCAGTCCCCTTTTTCGTGTGGTAATGTTTCACAGACATCTCAGCACCGGTAGCATGACAGCTTCGATGTGTTTATTTATGGCACAAGATAAGTTATTTTCTACCATAATCCATTAACGAGATCATAGAAAGTCGAATAATTTTCGCTTATTTCAAAATTCCAATAAATTACGAAGTGGCTTTAATTTATATGGCGTCGAAATGACGATTTTACCACCAATTTAAGCATCGAAACGATTGAAAAAACACTTAGAATCCGAAAATAGCTCCTTTTAAATGATAATTTCGAATAATAAATATCCTTAAAAAAAGATGAACGACGAAAAAAATGAGAAAAAATTCCATTAAACAAACACAACACACGTACCTTTCGCGAAAGACTCGAAGTTTGAAGGGAACCCCAAAAGTTCACTAGCTCTGTCGACAATTTAAATTTTCAAAAATCCCAATTCGTACAAAATACACCTTCACATTCGAGCGCAGAAAAAAAAAACGAAAAATACACTCCAGCTAAGGTGGTAGCTCTTAATTAAACCTAAAGACTGGCGTTTTACCATAATCAGCATAATGCAATTGAAGCAATACGAGTAATGGTAAGATTACACAATGTTTCCAGAGTGTGGGACAAGTATCGGGCGAATTGCGTGCATGCATCATTGTTGTCCGTCCTCTTTGTTAATTTCTTATCCGAAGAAAAGCCCCGGCCAGCGAGGTATCTTATTAGGAAATAATATATTATATACGCATTAATTATATCGTGAATTTTCCCCCTACTAAATTTCTGCACGTATCTTTTACCCTGCACACAGGGTCAATATATAAACAAAACTTTGTAAATCCATCTTAATCTAGTCCATTTGTTCGAGACGTTCCATTGTTTCGGGATTTTCAGTGTGTAATTGTTTTAAACGTGCAGCATGAATTTGAAGGTATAAATGAATTTTACTTGGAATTTTTTTTCTATCGATTTTATTTCGTATGTGGTGTTGTGCTCGATGAATTTTCAGTTTGTGGCCAGAACATTACCTATATTTTTACATACCTACGTGATTACGTAACGTATTAATTTTTAGTTTTACTTCTTTTTTTTTTCAATTTTTACACCAGTGGAAATTTTCTTCGAAAATATTTTTTCCGTTTCCTTGAATAAGATTTAAAAGTTGAATTTCGCCAACTCGATGATCAAAGGTTATCGTGAAAGTCGAATGTGATTTTTCAATTCCTCGTACATTACAACTTCGACGAATCGTTTCGCAACGTTTTTAAATTCTACTCGCGACTCTGCCGTGTGTTTCTCAATTTAATTAAAAATATTTTTTTCACTATATAAAAATTATGTAAAGACATTACGACAATAAAAATATCTCTAGAAATAGGACCGATCTGGAAACGCGAGTTGTTTGGAATATATTAAGTATCAAAAAACGAGATATTTTTCCAGTTTTTTTTTTTTATTATTATTGTTATGTTTTAATTCGTTATAAATGGTAATTTCATTTTGAGACTTTTTTTTTCCATTTCGAGGCTGAAAACAAGTCCAAGGGTATTGGAATAGAATTTGGATATTTTTTGCAGCTACTTTTAAGATTCCAATTTTTTTCGTTCAAATGAAGTATACCTACTGGGTATAGATTTATAATTGATTCGATTACGAATTATTTAGATCAAGTTTTATACCTACAAGTAGGTAGTGATGGTTTAGATGTGAACGAAATAGGAGTGTCACAAGTTTGCGAAAACAAATTTAAATAAAATAAACATTCCGATATAATTAACACAAAAATAACTTTTTTTAATTTTAAAAAAAGTTGAAATTCGAGATTTAAAAAAATAATTTTAAATCGAGTATTTACCATTTGATATGTAAGTAAGTGATTAGACGAAGGACGTTGAAATTCGGTCAAATGTGCCAAAAATTGACATTTTTTATGGAATGTACCTTGATACTCGTAAAATAATCTGACGAATCGCGATTTAATTAGTTTGTATAAACGTCCATCTTATTCGTTTATTAGCTTCGAATATTTGAAGTATATGTTTTAAGAATTTTAATTATCTGTTCAATATTCAACTGCACACAGATGCAAGGAATCATCAGTTATGCAATTTAGAGATTTTTTTCATTAATTTTTTTGTTAGAAATATTTCACGTTCATTCATTTTTTAAAAAATTTAAATCGAAAAATTTTATCAAGTGAATATCTACCGTGCAAAATTTGAATTTTAATCCAAAAATTACATAGCAATTCGATAGAAAAATTGCAGTTAAATTATAATTACCTAGGTATCGTCGATTTAGATGGATTTATATAAAAAAATTGTAAATAGAGATTTAAATAAATGGTCGCATTTGAGTCCCTGGTGAAGTAGATTTAACAAGTGGAAGGAGAGGAAGGGAGGAGTAAAACGTTAGAATTTCACTCCATACCCACCCTTAAAAAATCCTCGAATTATTCAAAGATTGGGCAAAAAGATTATTTAGAATTATTGAAATTTTCATCTTTATTTAACGAAGAAGGCCATAAAATTTGATTGTTTAAGAAAGAAAAACATCAAAATATCGGTAAGAATGAAGAATTTTTAATGAGTTCCATATCCCCCTTCAACTACATCATTCTATTTTTTTAAAAATTAAACCCATAAATTTACACTTTTTTAAATTTTCATTCTCAATTTACTCAAAAAATTTGTGAAAGTCGTTGATTTTTTTATTTACAAAAAAAAAAGCAAAACAAAAATACCTACACGAAGAAATACTGTCAAATATTTTCAAACTTCTTCTCTCCCTTTTCCACTTTCATCGATCAACTCAAAAAACAAAATACAAAAAAAATATGAAAAAATCATTTTTAATCTTCTTGAAAACAAGATTTTTAAAAATGAATACCTATTCTCATCTTAATCAAAACATTAGTAAAAGTTTTAGTATTTTCATTTGAAAAAATTCAAACCCACCTTCCCCACTTTCATCAATTCAATAAAAAAAAACTAAAAACCTAAAAAATCTTAAAAAACTAATTAAAATTTTCCACGTGAAATTGTATTTTTTTTGACATTTTTACACACCTTTATT
This sequence comes from Pseudococcus viburni, assembly GCA_033439095.1. Lineage (NCBI taxonomy): Eukaryota > Metazoa > Arthropoda > Insecta > Hemiptera > Pseudococcidae > Pseudococcus > Pseudococcus viburni. The sequence continues at coordinate 27,147 of JAVBJF010000419.1, read as the reverse complement.
TTATTTTCAAAATTTTCAAAATCTTGATTTTAAAAAAAATAAAATTTTGAAATTACATTTGTACCTACTACCTAGATATAGGTACCTATCTCAGGAATTTCGACATATTTCAAAGTTTGCCTCATTTGCTTTGACTAACTTGAAAAATGAAAATTGTAATTTTCATTCTTAGGAATTTCGTCCCTAAAAGAAAAAAGTGATGAAGCGTTTAGAAAAATTTCCAAGTAAACTTATAATTTGTTTTCAATTCCATTTTCATTTTATTTAAAAAATAAATTTGTGAAAATTTGACCTATTTTTAATTCGTAAAAATGAAAAATATCCGAGTTTCGAAATACTTTAAGGTTTTTCCTTTCACAACTTTCACCAATTCACGCAGCATACTCATTGCTCAAAGAAATGTTTTACCAAGATTTCCAACATTTCAACAAAGGTCTTTGACTTTAAAAATCGCCCTCCCATTCATCCAATTTTGAAAAAAGCTCGATTTCAAAAATTAGTCAAATAGAATTTGAAATTTCTATTAGAAATTTTTCAGCCTTTGAGAAGGGGAATGAGATGGTATGGTTGATTATCCTTTTTTAAAATATTTTATCAGTTGAAAATGTTAACCTATGAAATGGCTAATTTTAAAAATTTAGGTATAATTTTCATTTCTTCAATTCAAATTAATTTGTGATGAATTGCCCTGATTGAAATCATTGTCACGGTTAGAATTCAAATAATATTCATAACCTTCGAATGAAATTTCCGAACTACCAAGAAAAAAGCGATTATTTTATAATAAAACGAGAGTTCTGTTCTTATAAAAGAATTTGAAAAATTCAAAATGCATAAAAATGTGGGTATTTGAAAAAATTATACCTAGAATTTTTAAAAAAAGTTGAGTGAATATAAAAAAAAAACGAGAATCAAAACAGAAGTGGGGATAAGAATGCTTGTATAAGAAAGAAGGGGAAGGGGGGGGTGAAGTCTCATCACTCTCTCAATTATAAATCAGTAAAAATTATCGAAAATCACTAAGAAACAGGCAGAATTGCAGCACAGGAGAAAATCAGCAAAAAAAAATTTCACTGAAAGCAAACAATGAAAAAAATTGTTGAAAAATCAGTGGAATTCACTGGAAAATCAGTAAAATTTCCAAACTTTGCTAAAAAAAAATCAGAGAAAGTCTTTGAAAAATCAGCGAAAATTCGCTGAAAATCAGTGAATTTTGCTGATTTACCCTGTGCTGCAATTCTGACTATTTATCAGTGACCTCTCACGAAATTCATTACAACTGAACAAAATTTTTTAATTGTTTCCTCAATTCAAACCATCTACTCCCCATTCCGAATCAGTGAAAAGTCACTGATAAACAGTCGGAATTGCAGCACAGGAAAAATCAGTGAAAGTGATTTTCACTGATTATTCAAATAATTTTACAGATTTTTTAGTGAAGTTCATAAACATCACTGAGTTTTCAGCGAATTTTCACTGATTTCCAGTGATTTTCTTTCACCGACTAGCTTTGCTGTGCTGCAATTCTGACTGTTTTTCAGGGTTTTTTGATAAATTTCACTGATTCAAAAATGAGAGAGGACATGAAATTTTAATATCATCACATAGAAAATACTAAATCGATACATATTTTTTCTCATAAAAATAGTTCACAAATTTTTATTTAAAAATAGAATTACCCATCTATTTTCACCGAATCAAGACAATTTCAAATAATTCCACTCACATACCAGCATTTTATAACCCTACAGATAGCAAATATATCTGGTGTGATTTTCCATCACTTACCTTCATTTCTTTTTTATCGCTAAAAAATGCAAAATGAACTCGTTTTAGAACATTTTATAATGGCTTTTTCTACCAATAAAATCAAATTTCAAAAAAATCGATGGAAACACGTGTTGATTTCAAGGATGTACCTAACGTTTCGATAAAAGGCTTTGACCGTGCCGATGCCACCACGTTTTTCAAAAAAAAAAAAAACAACATATTTTTATTACAGCAAAGTCTGCTTATTAATTCGAGAAAAGTTAAAAATTTTCGTTAATTATCTGAAAACTTGGATACCAGTTCTCGCATTAGTCTCGTTTTTCTACCATCACGTAACACAGGAGAAAAAAAAGTGAAAAAAAAGCGATCTCGATTTCGCAACTCGAATTTCCAAATATATTTTTAGCAAGTACGATTAAAATGCTCAAGTTACAACAATTGTATAAGAACGTAACGAAATCCATGACCAAGCACGTTTGGTCAGCATATGATTTACGAGATGAAAAACTGGTGTCCTTGAAAATAGGTCAAACACATTGGTACAGATTTTCGAAGAGTACGAATACGAGTGCTGTTGTTGTTACATAAGGCAAGATGCTGCGTATACTTTATTACAGCACATGTAGGTACATAAGAGTATACAGTACAGCTGGCGTGATGGAGTTGAAGTCGTGCTTAATTGGTACACGTGGTCGCGACCTTTACGTTTATAAATACGACTAAGTCATTACCAATGTACTTTGCACTGCATATAAAAGTGCGATTTCATAACGGGGTATTAATGTTGGTGTTTTTTTTTTTATTGCACGTTTTACAGATATCTCACATCCTTTTGTTGGCTTCGGCGGTGCTGGCTTTGGCCGAAGAGAAACCCGAAACTAGTAAAACGGTTACCAAAGAAGATAACAAGAAACAAGGTAAACGTGGATTATTCGGATTAGGTTACGGATTCGGAGAACACGACGGCGGTCTATACGGAGGATACGGACATGGAGGACTTGGAGGACATGGAGGACTTGGAGGACATGGAGGACTCGGAGGTCATGGAGGATATGGAGGCTACGGCTATGACGGATATGGATTAGGTGGCTACGGACTTTTGGACGACCACCATCATGGACACGTTAAACACGTCACTATCACCAAAGAAGTCCCAGTCCCAGTACCTCACCCAGTAGCCGTACCAGTCGAAAAACACATCCCATACCCAGTCAAAGTACCAATCGCAGTCCCAGTCGATAGACCTTATCCAGTCCATGTACCAAAACCATACCCAGTTCCAGTTGAAAAACACATCCCAGTTCCAGTCGACAGACCAGTACCATATCCAGTCAAAGTACCAGTCCCTCACCCATACCCAGTCCATGTACCAAAACCGTACCCAGTAGCTAAACCAGTACCAGTACCTTATCCTCAGCCAGTATATGTAGAAAAACATATTCCATTGGTTGTCAAGGATCATCATCACGATTTCCATGATTTCCACGGACATCATGGTTTCGATCATGGATTCGATCATGGATTCGATCACAGTTTTGCCAGCAGCTACGCTTATCACCATTAATCCACATTTGGCTAACTTAGAGTTAATGCTATATTTTACCAAAAACAAGTGTCATAATTGGTCGTACGTGATGTAAAGGTACGTCCTAATAAGACTAGAATCTCGCGACAATTTTTCCCTCTCTCTCTATGATGTCTCTCTTTTTCTCTCTCTCTCTTTCTATCTATTTTCCTGTACAAATGACAATTTTTATACGCAAATTTATTAAATAATTTTGTACATAGTTTTATGTGTATTTTTAGAGAAAAAAAATTATACAATAAGTAAATAATTTTCCAATTATTTTATTCGTTATTCTTGCACCAAAAATCGTGTAATGAGAGAATTACTCGAAGTGTTCACTTCCAATTTAAACGAAAGTGAAAATTTTGAAAAACTGTAGTCAAAATTTTAGCTGTACAATAGAATGGAATGAAAAAAAAACATATCTTAGATTTTGACCAAATTTGGTGAAGTGGTTTACTTTGAGTGGGAGACCTCCCAAAAAAAATTTGAGCCCCAGGGGCAAGGAGAGGGAAACAGGAGGTGCTTAAAGTGCACCTCCTATTGAAAAAAAACGCTGTTTTTTGTGTTCTTTAGCCAATCAAAATTGTGTGAGAAACCTTATTAGCACTTAAAAGATGCAATTTGAATTTCTACATCTCCCTAAACCATCACCATCCTTCTCCGATCAAAACTCAAACTGCTACCAGGGGGTTGAAAAGTTTGCAGATTGCAATACTTACACCAATAATATGAAATTTTCACTAAGCTGGAATAATTTTTTTTTCATCTAGTAATTGAACAAAAAAAATTTTTCAGTGAATTTTGAAAAAAAAATTGAAAAAGTGCAACCAACAGCAAATCATAAAACTCCAAAATACGGAATTTATACCTACAGACTTTGATCATTTTTTCGCCTGAAAATATTATGTATTTTTTTCAATCATTAGAAGTAAGTATATTTCGGATTTTTTTTTGGAAAATTTTCTAGAAAATTTTGTATGTCAGTGCAGCCAGTTACGAATCGTGACATGCTACACTATGGAATTTACGTTGACCTCGAATTAATTTTTTTATCCTTTGAAAAATTTACAATAATAAATAATTTTGTTTTCAATCATCAGAAATAAAAATTTAAAATTTTTCTTTGAAAATTTTATACGCCAGTGCAGCCAGTTGCTAATTGTGATATTCTGATATTCTGAATTCAAATGCATCATTTTTTCGCCAAGTGATTGGACCAACTTTTTCTCCCAAAAAATAATCATTTCAAAGTCGATATAAATTCCGTATTTTGGAATTTTATGATTTGTTGCTAGCTGCACTGATGTATAAAATTTTCAATTTTTTTTTTCAAAATTCACTTTTAGTGGCTGAAAATTTTTTTTTCAATTGCTCGATGAAAAAAAAATCATTCCATCTTAGTGAAAATTTCATATTATTGGAATATTGCAACCTGCAACTTTTCAACCCCCTGGTAGCAGTTTGAGTTTTGATCGGAGAAGGATGGCGATGGTTTAGGGAGATGTAGAAACTCAAATTGCATCTTTTAAGTGCTAAGAAGGCTTCTCACACAATTTTTATTGACTAAAACACACAAAAAAGTGGTTTTTTCAAAAGTAGTTGCACTTTGAGCACCTCCTGCTCCCCTCCCCTTAACCCTAGAGGCTCAAAAAAATTTTGGGAGGTCTCTCACTCAAAGTAAACCACTCCACCAAATTTGGTCAAAACCCAAGATATGTTTTTTTTTACTCCACCCTACTGTGCAAGTTCATTATACGATTTTTGAAAATCTAAAAATTATATTAATTTGCAGAGAACATGTGATTTTTAGAAAAAATAATTCTCCAGTAAAATTAATGGAAATTTAGACCCTTAGCTCTCTACATACAAAATATCGATGTTTGGAAACCAAATTACTTCATAATTTCCAGTCATTCTGGAACCTTTTGCAAAATGTTGGTTTTCTCCAGTCTGATTAAAGCTCCAGAAAGTAAAAACAAAAAATTGACATTTGTGGCGATTTCCAGGCGGATATCTCAAATCTGTTTTTTGAGACTTTGACCAGCTTTTAAATTTAAAAAACAAACAAAAATATGTACCTAATTTTAAATTGGTAAATTTGCTGGTTGTCGACATGAATGCAGAAAATTATAATTTTTCATTTGATATCGTCCTTCCTGAACCGAACTTCACAATCTTCAATCATTCTGAATCCTTCGGAAGATTTTCATTTTTTCTAGTATTTTTGAAAAGTTGAAAATCAAATTTTCAGGAAGGGCTGAAAATCGAATTCTGGCTTCTCTCCAAGAAGTTTAATCAGTAAATCCATCATCGTCGTGATATCTAGATCGACACTTCAAGTATTTTTTCGCCAATTTCGGCATAATTTGAAGTTTCAGTGGTCAAACAAACACATTTGAAGTGCCCGCTGAGAAACTGCCAAAAATGTAGATTTTCTTCGAAGACTACTCCAGTGGCGTCGGTAGATAGGGTACAAGGGGTGCATTGCACCCCTCCCCCAAATTCTGACAAGGGTGCAAAGTATTATTTGTACCCTCTCCCCCTAAATTGCATCAGACAGGGATCGAAGTATTAAAACATGAAAATAGACCTTTTTTTGGGCATTAAACACTCAATTTTTTCAAACCTTCGCTCGAGCATGAACAAAATCACAATTATATGAATTATTTGAGTCAACAGCGCGAAAAAGGTTCCTTTTTGCCCCCTCCCCACGGAAATCCTTCTGTTATTCCAAGTTTTTGTACTCACTTTGCACCCTCCCCAAAAAAAAGCTTTCAACGCCACTGGACTACTCGAAAGGAAGCAAAAATTTGAATTCTAGTAGCCCAATGTAATTTCTAGGTTTTCAGGCTCGAAAATACCTGGAAACATGAAAAAGGTTTGCTAGGCTAGAGACTCCAAAATGGCTGGAAATAGTGAAATTTGGTTTTGAAAGGTCGATATCTAGTACCTACAGACATAACAGACATAATTTTCCTCAATTTTACAACTACTGAAGCTTTTTTTTTCAAAAAAATCACATTTTTGCTAAAAAAAATAATACACGAGATTTAAAAACCTGCAAGTAAAAAAATCAAAAAAATAACGTAACATTGGAATTTTGGTCTCGGAGGTTTTGGGACACGTTCATTCAAAAAATCTTACTTTCATTCACGTATAAAGAAGACATCTCGAAGGGTCAAATCTGACAAAAATGGGTGCAAAAGATGTATTTGATTTTGCATTGGACTCGCATCTTTTGAAAAAACTGGGCAGGAGCCAAAAAACATTGAAGGTCCTTTGAAAACGAATAAAATTTCAAATGTGTCCCAACCACCACTAGAAAGGATTTTTTTTTCGATACGGATGCGATTTTTTTCTACATGCACATAGTTTTTATCCGCAGCTTTGTTGCGTGTTCTGCAATTGAGTTGATTTGGAATTTGACGTTTTTTGAGTTATTCAACGCAACGTGCAAATATAAGCTGTTTTTTTATTCATAGTAAATTTTTGGTTCGATTCTACCAATCTGATAAAAAAATTGAAAATTTTAAAAAAATGTACTTAAATTTCTTTAAAAATGGGTCATCTTTCAAAAATATCTGGAAATACATTTTTTTTAAATCATCGAAAAATTGCTGAAAAATGGATCAGAATAATAATTTAAGTTTTGCGAAATGTTTAACATTCTAACAAAGAAACCTTGTCCATATACCCCCCCCCCTGTCACACGGCTCCAGCTTTAACAAAACATAAGCTGCCCAAAGATAATTTTTGAAAATATATAAATTAAGAACTAAAAACGAATTCTACATAGATTAGCTCACAGGTATTTCTTTACTATCAGAGATTTCAGTCGACCTGAAGCATACAGTGAGATATTAAATTATCAGAAATTGTCTCAGTTTTTAAAAATTTATTCAAATATCTCCATAAAAATCGCAAAAATCAACTTCAGCAGTTTAAAATTTGATATCATAGTGTCTGCCTCATTTTGAATAGCCTTATCAAATAATTCACAATATCAGAAAATTCCAGAGGGAAAGTCCTAGCGTAATTTTTGATTCAATTAAAAAATGTGAAATTTCAAAGATTACAGTATCAAATTGAAATAAAACCAAAAATCAGGAACTACTGGAAAAATCACAAAGTGGGAAGAGAAGAGAAGAGAAGAGAAGAGAAGAAAAGAAAAGAGTCCATAGATAGCAAAAATTACATTTTCTGTGCTCTTATCTTTCATTTTGATCAGATGATTCTTAAAATTCTCAATTTTTCAATTTCATTGGGAAATCATGAGCGACCTTATGGCTAAAATTCACTAAAATTGTGGAAGGTTTGATTAGACTATTCAAAAGTAAGCGTATAACAAATTTCAGTTGTCCAAGTTGGGTATTTTTGAGAAAAGTAAAATAAGTACGTAGGTACTGATTTGAGCGATTAAAAATTGTCAAACAGAGTGGTTTTCAAAACATTCTTTCAAAATTTTAGATCATTCAATGAATAAAATTTTTTTCCAAAAAATCGTGCTTGAAAAACAAAAAATGGTATATTATGTTACTGTGATATTTTTGCGATGAAAAAATTCCAGTCCCTCAAGCCCAAGTCACTGTATTTTCCTTAAACAACACATCGAAATAAATACAGCCCATTACAACATACCTACTTCAAAATTAAAACTCGACATCCTAATCCTTCTTCAAAGCCATTTATCTAAAAGTAAATCACGTACACAAAATATTTGTTGGCCCATCGCCCAAGGCTTCCAACCCGTTTCTTTTTTGCCACGATAAAAAATCCAGAAAACTGGAGAATAAAAGCTACCTACCAACGTGTTCCAATAAATCATTCACAAATATCCCCTTCCACTTTTAGACATAGTAACACACCTATCGAGACCGACCAAGCAACATCCACTCAGGTTGATTTTGAATAAAAAATTACTGGAAACGAGATGATAAAACTTCACACATGTTCGAGTTGACGTTAATTTGTTAGCATAGCGAAAAAATAAAATAAAACATCCGAAAATTGTAATCCGCTTATTACATAATCTCGTAAAACACCTGGAGAAGTCTATCAACGAAGCTGAACCGCGAATCGAGCTACACACATTTATAGGCTCGCTTGAGCTACAAGGCGTTCGAGAAAGATTATTCTATTTTGATAGTGCCCGAGGGAGTGTGACAGATTGGAGGATTTTTATAATAGTGGATCTATTAAATGGCAAGTGGAGTCATCAGAATTGAATATGAACCGTAAGTTTGTATTTGATATACTGGAAAATTACTGGGTTAAATTTGTATAGTAATTGTTCGATTATATGATGAAAAAGAATTTGATGAAATTTTAATTAATCTTGAAATAGAGGGAGCCACGAAAGTAAAAGAAGAATCTCAGGAAAAAAGAAACCTGTAGGAGAACGTTGAATGCCCAAAACTAAAGTACTAAAGCGATTAAAAATTGTCAAACAGAGTGGTTTTCAAAAACATTCTTTCAAATTTTAGATCATTCAATGATAAATTTTTTTCCAAAAAATCGTGCTTGAAAAAAACAAAAAATGGATATTATGTTACTGTGATATTTTTGCGATGAAAAAATTCCAGTCCCTCAAGCCCAAGTCACGTATTTTCCTTAAAAAACACATCGAATAAATACAACCCATTACAAATACCTACTTCAAAATTAAAACTCGACATCCTAATCCTTCTTTCAAGCCATTTATCTAAAAGTAAATCACGTACACAAAATATTGTTGGCCCATCGCCCAGGCTTCCAACCCGTTTTCTTTTTTGCCACGATAAAAAATCCAGAAACTGGAGAATAAAAGCTACCTACCAACGTGTTCCAATAAATCATTCACAAATATCCCCTTCCACTTTTAGACATAGTAACACACCTATCGAGACCGACCCAAGCAACATCCACTCCTCAGGTTATTTTGAATAAAAAATTACTGGAAAACGAGATGATAAAACTTCACACATGTTCGAGTTGACGTTAATTTGTTAGCATAGCGAAAAAATAAAATAAAACATCCGAAAATTGTAATCCGCTTATTACATAATCTCGTAAAACACCTGGAGAAGTCTATCAACGAAGCTGAACCGCGAATCGAGCTACACACATTTATAGGCTCGCTTGAGCTACAAGGCGTTCGAGAAAGATTATTCTATTTTGATAGTGCCCGAGGGAGTGTGACAGATTGGAGGATTTTTATAATAGTGGATCTATTAATGGCAAGTGGTCGTCTCAAGAATTGAATATGAACCCGTAATTTTTTGATTTGATTATACGGGAAAATTACGGTAATTTGTCTAGGAATTGTTCGATTATATGATGAAAAGAGATTTGATAAATTTTAATTAATCTGAAATAAGGGAAGCCACGAAAGTAAGAAGAATCTCAGGAAAAAAGAAACCTGTAGGAGAACGTTGGATGTCCAAAACTAAAGTAATATTACTTTACCCAAAACCCTCAAAATGTCAATGTCGAAGTTGAAGGTTCACTGGATAAAAAATTTGGTAGATCAGTCAATTTTCAAAAAAAAAAAATCATGTATTCATTTTAAGCTCATAATAGCAACTACTTCAATTCAATTCTTTTACCCATAATTTTTTTCAAGAATGAGAATTGATGATTCAAAAATGATAAGTTCATTTTCATTCATAAAATGTAAGGAATGAAGAAGAAAATTCGAAAAAGATGTAGTTCACAGTACCTATAAAAATTTTTCATACAATTTTTCAATATTTTAATCATTAAGTAAGAAATATCTACATTTTCAAAATAAATCCTAATTTTACACACTTCGCCCCAAAATTGACAGAAAAACCCACTATTGATTCTCACAAGCAAAATGTAACGAAAAATTAAAATTTTTGATTAAAAATAATTCGATTCCTTCAATTAAGAACATCTCTCAATTTCTTAATCTCGTCCACAAAAGCTAAATTGAGCGTGAGTTTAAAACACTGACTCCTAAAAATTGCACCATTGATCAACTATTTCTTCACGAAATGAGAACCAAGGTCTAAATAATGCTTTTGGATAAAACTTAACTGAATAAATTTTTCGTTAAAATCGATATTTTGAGACAAAGGAGTTAAAATTATCAAAAAAAGAGGGAAAATAGAACGAAAGTTAGAAAAAACTTCCAAAAATTAATAGGTTTGTACACGAGAAAATTCGAAGGAAATAGGGCAATTCAATGTTCGGTGTTCATATTTTAGAATTTTCAAATATAGGATTATGAAATATTTCGTTAACCTCCCCCCCAAAAAAAAACACAAAAAAAATCGTCACAACAACACCACTGTTTCTGTTGATGGTGACTTCACCCGGTAAAAAGTCGAAAAGGGAAAATGTAAATCGTGAAAAAATACCTATCCATAGACCCTCTAACCTAACAAAATTGTGAAAAAATACCTTTTTACATTCCAGCTCCAAACAGAAAATCCTTGCAGCATCTCAACTTCCCAAACACAGACAAATCTCTGACCAAACACATTTGTCTCATCCTACCCACAAAGACAACTTGACCTTCATCCTCGATACAAAACTAACTGACCACTACAACATTTCTCTTCGTAAAAATACGAGAATGCCTAAAATGACCACAAAAATTCAGAACCATCACTTGACAACTGCAGTTGACCAAAAATGGAAGATAAAACCACTCTTCTTTATATACGAACTTTTTTCTCAATAAAACCCCACGCCCAGTGATATTTAGCCCACCTTGCAATATTCCAGTTCCTCGAAAAGCAGGAACTTTTGACTATGTATTTTAAAATGCAACTTAATATGCATTGTCGATTAATTATACCACAATTGCATAAGACGATCTCGTGACTTCCATGATGATGGGAATTGGCGTCTTGCATTTGCCAACTGAGCCGAATAATAAATTCGGGTGATTATTCAACAATAGGCACGAATTATAGAAGTTTGTGGATTTTCGCAATTTCTGAACTCCCTATATCCGTATTCAGATTAAGTTGGAGAATCGGGACAAAATGAAACATTTGGAAAACCGGTCCAAAACAAGAAGTTGACAAAATTAATATAATCCAACTATGACGTAATAATTAGGTGCACTCTTTGAACTTAATATTCAAAGATGACTCCGATCATTTGACTCTATCGCTAGAGAAAGTATTTAACCAATATCTAAACGACTCAGTGGGGTAGTTGGATGCCATACATTATAAAATTTTACACACATTGTTTACAGTTCATCATATCGATATATAAATATATGCAAAAAAGTTCCAACATTCATTTTATTGATCTATAGTCTTTAGTGTATCGTCAACATGAACAAATTCCAGGTACGTTTTTTCTCATTATTTTATTTTTATTAATTTTTTAATTTCGCGGAATAATCTGGAGTGATTTTTTTTGGTAATTAATAAATTTGAAATTTTTTTATTTTTTAAAAAATTTTTATGCATAATTTTTAAATTGAATGGTGATTGATTTTAAAAGAAATGTATCGAAAATTTTATTCCTATAATATGTATCATGAAGGTCAACCAAATTTTCGAATGCTTTTCATTTAGTATGAAAAATTTAGTAGATCGGTACGATTTCGTGCTTTTATTTTACACAAACTGGCCTTTTAAGGCATTTTTCTCGATTTTTCAAAAATATTTTGCGAAATGATAAATATCAAGTACGAATAGTCGCGACTAACTGATTTCCAAAAGTATACAGCTTTAATTTTTTGCAACGTTTTCATCTTGTATTTCATTCGAAAAATTGTTTATTTCATTGAAAAATCATTTCGCGATTTTGATGACTAAAATTAAAGGATTTATTGGCTATAATTGAGAAAAACATTCTTACAATGCCATAAAATAATAATTTGGTTTAATTTCCGACAGATTGTCATCGTCGCCATCTGCCTCTTCTCGGCAACCTTCGCCGCAGAAGTAAGCAAAGCGAAAAACACCAAACGTAGCTTATGGGGTGAAAAAGAATACGGACACGGAGGTGGATACGGAGCTGGACTCGGAAGTCTAGGCTCTGGATCTCTCTACTCCGGTTCCTTTTCGAGCGGTGCATCTTTGGGCTCAGCTTACAGTTACCCAGGTGCCTCATCTTACAGCTACCCAGCTGCCACATCTTTCAGCTCTGGCTACGCTGGTGCTGCTCCAGCTGTATCCTATGACGCTGGCTACGCCGCCGCTGCCCCAGCTCTGTCTTACGGCTCAGGCCTGTCTTACGGCTCAGGCCTGTCTTACGGCTCAGGCTACGCTGCCCCAGCCTACTCATCGTACTCTGCTGTTCCAGCCATCAACCCCGTACCAGCCACCGCCGTCCGTGTAAAAACCTTCGAAGAAAAAGTCGCCGTCCCGGTGCCACAACCTTACGAAGTAGCCGTCAGCAAACCGTACCCAGTCGCTGTCCCGAAACCCGTGCCCGTTGAAGTCCCACGTGCCGTACCAGTCGGTGTACCTCAACCATACCCAGTCCATGTCGCCAAACCTTACCCAGTCACCGTCACCAAGCCAGTTCCAGTCCAAGTTCAACAACCAGTCCCATACAAAGTCATCAAGCAAGTCCCAGTCTACGTCCCACAACCCGTCCCCGTTGAAGTAAAAGTTCCCCAAGCTGCCCCAGCTATCTCCTACGCTGCTCCAGCCATCTCTTACTCGGCCCCAGCTATTGCTGCCCCGGCTATCTCTTACTCTGGTCCAGCCATCTCTTCTTATGCTGCTCCAGCCATCTCTTCTTACGCTGGTCCAGCCATTTCTTCTTACGCTGCTCCATCCTTCTCTTCTTACGCTGCCCCAGCTGCCGACTATTCGTACGCCGCCGCTGCCCCCTCATACTCTGCTGGATCATACTCTGCTGGATCGTACTCCGCCCCAGCCATTTCTAGTTCCTTCGACGCTATCCCAACCAGCTTAGGTGGTGAAATCTCATCCGCTTCGTTGTCCGCTGGTTCATTCGGCGCCGCTTATGCTCCAGCTTACACCGCCCCAGCCCCATCCATCATCTCCAAGAACTGCTAAAAACCTAGTCCAAAGTGAGTACCTGTTTGAAGAATTTTGATATGTAAAATTTTCTGAAATTAATTTTTTTCTCTTATTTTTTCGCAGGTGTGTAGAAAATTTTGTAATGTTCCCGAGAATTCAAAAATTTTAGGAGCTCTCGTCATCCACCCTACTATTTGGTAAATGTAAATTTTAATAAAAGAAGACTGCTTAAAAAGCCATATAAGTTACATCGATTAACATCTATTTTGTACATCTGTTCTCAATCATATGTATTGTTTTTTTGTTAAATATGTTCGAATAAACTTACGTTTATTACCTTTATTCGATGAATTATTTTTGTGTTTTGTATAAATTGATGACATTTCGACAAAAACAAGGAATCTCAGTCCATTTTTTCAATTTTTTATTGAAAAAATTAAAATTTCCAAGTTCAAGATCAATCGACGATGAAAATATCAATGAAGTAAAAATTTCAATTCAACCAATATTTGGATCAACTGTAAATGAAATTGAAATAAATGATGATACAAGCGATCCTCATCATTCTAATTGAAAATGCTTCGAAAATTAATGAGAAAATGACATAATCATATAGGTGAATTTCAAAATGAGAAATTGAACAATAATTCTTTGGTAGGTATTTGAGTATTATGCCCATCAACGCAATCTTAGAAAAATAGCACAGCATAATTTGAACTAAGTTTGACTTTTATTGATCAAAGCGATGTTCTGGTTAATTTACAACGTCTATAAAAATATCATGGGAATTTCTATCTCTCAAGAAGATCGTTCTGATTTTATATTCGTAGATATGCCTAGGTCCTAGTTCATAAAAAGCACCGGTAATAAAAGCAGAAACAGTGTCGTCACTTCGAGAGGCACAAAAAAGATAAAAATATGGAAGTCGAGGTTTCCAGGGGGAAAATAGTTTTTTGGTAGGCAGGCCAAGGCTCCCCGCAGCCATGCTAGTGATCACAAGAATTGAATTTTAAATATGTGACCCGTGCAGGGAAAGGGTACCTAAAGTCGGAATTTTCAAAAATGAGATTTTTTAGCTAAGATAATAAAGGAGACCATAAGGAACATATTGAGACCTTGATGAGCATCTAACGTAGATTTTTCGCCGAGATAAAGACATTTGAAGTTCAGAAATTCTTGAATTCCAACGCGTTCAAAGTTTTTACTCCTGTTTTTCATGTTTCAATCATCAAAAAAGCTGCCAAAACTACTTTCGAAAACTAAAATTTCACGAGGAATTCGTTTCTGACGTCGAAAATTACCTTAGGAGAAAAGAAAAATGAAAAATTCACCATTACGATGCATTTCATTTTGAAAAAAAAATCATCAAAAAAGCTGCCAAAACAACTTTATTGTACTAATATAAAATTTCACGAGGAATTCGTTTCTGATGTCGAAAATTACTTACGAAGAGAGGAAAATAAATTTGTTTACTATTTCAATGCGTTTAATTATGAAGGGAAGACGATTTTGAGATTTTTGAAGTTTGTTACGTTTAGACTGACGAGTCTCCAAAAAAGAGACACATTTCATGGACCGCATTTTGCAACGCACAGATTTTTTTAACACTCCGACTTTGGGTACCTTTTCTTTAGTCGATTTGAACATCATTTAGACATGTTCTAATTAGTTAGGTCTCAATCGTACATCCGCGCGCTATTCCTGTTAAAATTGATTTTATGATTGATTCTTGTTCTGGACACTAAAACAAAGAAATTAAGCCCGTATGCCTTTTTTCTCCCCTCTCCCTTTCCCCAGGGTCCACCCTCAACATTTCAAACGTGTGTATCGTCTTATCTATGGGTTGTAATGAAAAAAATTTCGAACAAAAGTTGTTACTCAGCACCTAATGTACATTTTCACTTCTCATCAAAATCCATTTTGGGGCAACTCCTTCCCCCCAAATTTAGAAACAAAATATGTTTTTGAGAAAACATCAAAATCACGTTTTCTTCATTTTAAACGAAAAGTTTCGGAGATACGACAAAATTTGTAATCACAAAAAGTATTCAGAATTGAATTTCCTTTCCGATGAGCTCTATCACGTCCATTTTCATCAACTTTTCCCGATAGAGTGGACCTCTCCCCCATTCCTCGTTTTCACAAAAGTTGGATCCACGAACAAAATTTGCTCCAAAATGAATTTCGATAATAAATTAAATTATGCAATAGATATCGAAAAACAAAAATATTCAATTTTTTTCGTGAGTCAAACTTTTGAGATAAGGGGGAGGGGGAGAGATCCACCCTGTTGGGAAAAGTTGGTAAAAATGGTCGTGAGAAAGCTCATTGGAAAGGAAATTCAATTCTGAATACTTTTTGTGGTTACAAATTTTGCTGTATTTCTGAAACTTTTCGCTTAAAATGAAGAAAACGTGATTTTGAAGTTTTCTGAAAACTGTTTTATTTTTAAATTTGGGGGGCAGGAGTTGCTCCAAAATGGATTTTGATAAGAAATGAAAATGTATATTAGGTGCTGAGGAACAACTTTTGTTTGAAAGTTTTTTCATTACGACCCATAGATAAGGCAATACACGCGTTTGAAATGTTAGTTGGTGGACCCTGGGGAGAGGGGGAAGAGGAAAAAAGGGCATACGGGCTTAATTTCTTTATTTTGGTGTCCAGAACAAGAATCAATCATAAAATCAATTTTAACAGGAATTTCGCGCGAAGCCTTTTTTTGTACGATTGGGACCTGACTAAATAGGGTTATTCGAAGTGAAACTTTGGTAACATGATGCGTAAAGGTCTGAACTACTTGAAAATGCAAAAAAATAATTTTAAAATTGCCCACTTTTCGTTTTTTGACTTTAACGCAAAATTCAGTTTTCCTATTTTAGGTATACCCTGTCCCTGCACGGGTTACATATACCTATTCAAGTTCAAACAGCAGAATAATTTGAGATTTTTTGCAGTATCAAGGTTGAAAATTTCAAGCTGTCTGGAAATTTTTTACGAGTCAGACTTCCCTTGGCTTCTCTTTGGTGACACATTTGGACTAAAGCAGAAAAAAATTCAAGAGAACCAAAAGCAAATTATTTTTTCTTCCGAAAAATTAATTTTCTCAAGCACTAAAAATAATGTATTTTTAAGGCACTAAAAATAATTCAAATCAAAAGTATGTAGGTACCTAATTTAAACTCATTCTCGATATAAAATATCAAAAAATAAAGCTAATCGCTTTAAAATCTGAGTCCCAAATTTTTCAAAGCTTGTTTACACTCAAAGGTCAAAATTTCAACTTCCAACCGAGAATCTCCAAGAAGACAGGGAATTTTTCGCATTTCTCGTCATTAATGGGCTAATTTCACTACCTCGAGCCTGAATCACATCTCATAATATAACACACATTGAAAATATTTAAACTCGAAAGTTCTCTTTCTCGTCTCTACTTCGGATGACGCATGAAGATGAATTTTTTCGTATCAAAAACTGGTCTCAGCATGGGCAATAATTCACGTATGTCTAGATTGTCTACGTACATCATTAAATTTCCTGTAATGAGTTATTTGAAGTAATTTATCACTTAAATGAACTTGTATGTATAAGTGCAAGAGTCAAAACCCTATAAAACCTGTATACAGTACTTCCATCTGGTGTCAAAACGTCCAACTTTTCACTACTTTCATTACAAAGTTTTCACGCAGACTTCGCAAAAATGATAAACTCGAAAGTGAATTCCCTTCGAATTGAAATCATACTACTATTTCAATTCACGTGCCATGTGAGTTGACTAATCAAATTAGGAAGGAATAAGAAGCCATCATTTTATTGGATAAAGAAGGAAAAAAAACCTCATGGCGAGCTTCTTATCAACAACTTTCTTATTTTCAATTTTTACTCTAAATGATATACGCGTGTAATTTGGTCTTACATCATTGGATATTGGCAACCGTAGGTAAACTTATAATTATTTAGGCTGATTTTACTGTAATATTTCCAAGGAAGGTGATAAATTAAATGGTAATATCGTAATTTAAAAAATATATACATGTAGTAATTAAATAAGTGGATTTTTTTTTTTTAAATTACAGCTTACGTTCTTTAGAATGCGTTCGACGATAAAATGCTACTTTTGAAGGCGCTTCAACTTGTCAACACTTTATCAGGTTTGTTATACCGACAACTCAATAGAAATAGCTAGGTCGATACGAGATCGATTTATTTACGAGTTTGTGAAATTTACGCACCGGTGGGTTAAATTTTTCGAATGTGTATGATTTTATGACAGAATCGTAAAAGTCGAAGAATTTGAATCAGATGAAAAATTATGTAGTCGATGACATGATGAAAATTTTTGTAATTTTTTTTTCGCGAAATAAAATGAAAATTCTGAAAACGAAAGAAGAGATATTTTCAAGTAGATCCAACAATTTTCTATTCTCAATTTTTTTTAAAATAAATTTTTAAAGTTACTTTCGAACCAGAATTGAATAAGTAGATACATACCTATAATATGGAAAAAGAAGTTATTAAAAAAATACCAGTGTTTAAGAATCAAACAATTTTTTTTTGTTTTAGGTAATTAAAATTGAATGGTAATGAATAAATCACATTTTACAAAATGATAAAATTGTTGAAAATTCTTAGCATTTTAAATTATGAAAAATAAATATCTGATATAAAAATACCACAGAATCGGAAAAATCATTCAAAATGGTCTTAAAAAGTCTATAAATTGAAAAAATGGCGAAAAGAATTATAAAAATTACTTAAATTATCTTGAAAGTTCCGCCAACTATTGAAAAAATGGTTTAAAACGCTTAAAAATTTATTCAGACAACTTGATCAATAAGCAGTTGTAATGCAGTATCAAAATGATTAGAAAACACATTCGAAAAAACTAGTTGAAAAATGAAATACAAAACAATCAAATTTTACACCATTTTCAACAACTTCTTTCATTAACATTTTTTTCGAAATTTGAAACACTCCGCATTTTCACGTTTGCTGAAAAATATTGCAAAATTTTATCAAGATACCGGAAGAAATTTCAATTTGTGATCAATTTTTACGCACCTAATTCTAATTTCAAAACAATTTTTCGCATTTCCTCAGTTTTGGAAAAAACACATTTGATGTGATTTTTTAATTTTTTAAAAATGGTCAAAGGATAGAAGGTAAAGGTAAACAATTACAAACGGTAATGACTTTTTCGAGTAAAAGTACCTATTAAAAAAAGTTCATTTTCAAGAAAATTTTCTCTAAATTTTTACTGGGAAAATTGTTTTTAAAAGGCCTTCTGAAAAATGCAGTCAAGGTGAAAAGTAAACAGTGAGCATCCATGGCATTTTTTGGGTAAAAATAGTATACCAATCAAATTTTAAGAGCGACTGGACAGAACAGCAGAGGTGAGGATTAGCTTAGGAAGTGGGTAAAATTTTTATCGGGTATGTTTTAGGTTTAGAGTAGACACAACTTTTCAGCTATCCTTCTATTCCCTCTCCATCACCTTTCGAAAAAAAAAACACTTCAACTTAGTAACCATCTGCATATCATGAAAGCAGTTGAAATACGCCAAAAATTCACGAAAACTGTTCAAAATATCTAAAAAAAAAAATCTCGAAGTAGTAAATAGGTATTTAAATAATTCAAAATTATGAAAATCTACTAAAAATATTTTAAAAACTGACAAAAATGGCAAAAAAACACGTAAGTTAAGTGAGGTACCTATTGAAAAAATCGTTAAAAAATTATTCCAAAATTTGTTCAAATGAACAATTCAAGTTTTAATAAGATGAAATAGCTTCAAAATTGTTTTTAAAAAAAATTATGAAAAATTGAAAGTAGACATTAAAAGAAGAAGATTAAAATAGAAAAATTTAAAATTGGTCCATTAGAACTCGCACAATGATTTTTTGAAAGTTACGTTTTCGTGTTGTGTTCTAAAACGGAGGCGTGGTCGTGTGAAGTCATACCATGTAACTTTCGTTACAGTACCACGGAAAATACTTGGCTAAGAAAATAATTTGTATTTGAAAAAAACAGCGTAAAACAAAACATTCGTAAAAATTTTTACGCGCGGGTGCGCACCACGACGCGAATTGGAAAAGGAAATTGCATGGTATGATGTCACACGACCACGCCTCCGTTTTTGAACGCAACACGAAAACGTAACTTTCAAAAAATCATTGTGCGAGTTCTAAAAGACCAATTTTAAATTTTTCTATTTTAATCTTCTTCTTTTAATGTCTACTTTCGATTTTTCATATTTCATTTTCAAAAAAAATTGTGCAACTTGTCCATTCAGCAGAAAAATTTTCTCAAAATTTGAACCATTTTTTCAAAATTTCCAAGAAAATTCGAGATGTTTCACAAAGAAATGTTTAAATAATTATTTCATCAATTTTGAAGTCGTTTTTGATGTATATTCTGATTTATATTGAAAATATTCTATTTCGATCAATTTTTATATCGCTTAGGATTTATCATCGTACTTACAATATTTGATTAAGATGTCTATCAAAGGCGCTTTCGAAAATTTTCTTGACAATTTAACAAATAATTTTTTTCAAAATTCAAACAATTGTTACAAAATTTTCAAAAAAATCGATCATTTTTTATGTTAGGCAGTTTTGAAAATATTTACAAAAATTTAACAATTTATTTTCAGCGTTTAATCATTTTCACAAAATGTTAAAAAATAGCTATTTTACAAAATATTTTCATATGTGATTAATTTTGAATCCATTTGACCAAATCCCATTGAAAATGATTTTTTTGAACATTCTAATATAAGAATATAAGAACATGTTCAAAAATTATTTTCGAAATTTATAGGTTCGTAATATTACCTCAAAGGGTAACTTTTTAAAAATTAATTTTTACATAATTTTCAATGATTTTTCTAAAAATGTTACGATTTTTTTTACCATAATCTGAACATTAAATATTTGAGAATTTTTTGAAAATTACAATTTTTTTCCCTCTTGATATGTTACTCTTTTATTTGAAAATTTGCGACCAAAAAAATTTTCAGAGGGGCCATCATAAGAATTTTTATATTATCGAATGCACCGAAATTGAGCTTTCAAGGTTTGAATACCTAATTTAAATTATGATTGTGAATCATCAACATTTTTGAATTCAAAAAATTCATCTCAATTAATCCTACGTCCATCTTCGTGACAATTTTCTCACTAAATTAGCTCACATTCCGATCTATTAATGGCAAACCGAGTA
Organism: Pseudococcus viburni; assembly: GCA_033439095.1. Lineage (NCBI taxonomy): Eukaryota > Metazoa > Arthropoda > Insecta > Hemiptera > Pseudococcidae > Pseudococcus > Pseudococcus viburni. Next base: position 6,624 of record JAVBJF010000419.1, on the reverse strand, counting down.
AACTTCATCTTGACAATCGAACCAGTTACCAGCCATCGATGATGAATAAAAATTCTCCATTAGGAATCTAGCCTTCCGATAATTACCTCAGATAATCGCCATCTTCACCAAGATACCCCAAGGTGACTTCAAAGGTCACAACGATCGAGGTAAAATCATGAGAACACCCTTATCATTCAACCCAATCTTTCAAAAAACTGACCAACGGTCCAACGTCGAATTGAGTATTGAACCAAGTCATCAAATTAGCTCGACTAGCGGTCAAGTTCTTCGCCCAAACTGCAGGTTCATATTGCATTGGTATTGGACTTGGGGGCCAATGTCAATGATAAATTAACCATTCAGTTGTTTATCTAGTTACTGTAATATCGAGTTGACCTTTGAACTTTATACAAATTGAAAAAAAGATGCGATAACTACCGGCTATAACATCTGGAACCAGTTTCCATATGGACAATCACGTACGTAGGTATTTAATTCCGTCAAGTATCAGTAGCGTAAATAAATTCGGTAATTAATTAATTAAAGCACGTATACGTAGAGAAGGTACACACGCGTATGAGAAGTTCTTTCCATCAAACGGATACCAAACACATCGTTATCGTTTAGTGAAAGTTATTAAGAGTAATTTTGAATTTAAACTCGGCTCGATGGCTTTGATGTGGTAGAGGGTTTCTTTGTTGGACGGTTTCTATACAACTCGAGTATATAAATGGGCAAAAGCTCATCGAACGATAAAATGGAACTGGTACCTACATCAAAGCTTACAAAATCGTATCGAAATACCCTTCCCTGGCGAATAGGTGTTAGTAAAATAGCTGAAAGGAATTTGTTGCTAAATTCAAACCAGAAGAACCAGAATATGAGATCGATCGTGATTTTTATGAATGAATCAGTCGACTAATTGCGCTGGGACTGTGGCGAAATAATCGTTGATCGGGTTCGCTTTTTTTTTTCCTTCAAATAGTAACGAAATACGCAGACGATAAAATAGAACGAGCAATTGCTCTCGAATAACGCCGAACCGAGATGGACATTTCGACAGTAAATTTTCGGATAACGATCGTCGATCAAATGTACGAATTCCGAAAATGATCAATCGTCTGGCGAATTTACATGCGTTGGTGCCTAGGTCGATTTAATAAACAGTACGTAGCTTTTATTACTATTACGTAATCTTTTGGTACGTAGTACATACGTATGTACGTATGTTATGTGGGACAACTAATCGTTAAACCGAATCGTTAAAGTGGAGATTTTTTTCTACATTATTTGGATACCAAAAATAGGTACATTCGAAAATTCATTTTTAGGCACATATCGCAGTACAGTCAATGTAGGTCTAAAAAAAGGTGAATCCGACCAAAAATACTATTAAAGGATTATTTGCTGGAAATGGCCTAGAACCATGCCCTGAGCAACATATGAGAACCCGGCCGTGTCAGACCTGGTGCTTCCCCCCTCCACCACGGTGGATCAAAGCCCCCAAAATAGGTTTTTTGCTTCCCCCTCCTCAGCTTTGAATTTTGAGGTAAAATTAGCTTAGTAGTTTTTTAATCTACTCCACAATACCTACAAAACATTTTTTTAGAATTTTTTCTAGCGTTAAAGGGAGCGGATTTATGACCATTTAAAGTTACCCTGTTTAGGGAGGTTATAGAAATTTCGCAGTTATACTCAATGTAATGGTTGAAATGCACCGATTTTGTAATTTTATCAGGTAAATAATTTTTTTTCGACGTCTCATTGCTAACTTCTCATTTCCACCCCACCCCAAACAACCCATACCCCTACCCCCTTACGAGTGATGATTTTTTATAGCAGAAGAACACAACTTTGTATGATCAACACTGATGGCGAACAAAAATTTTCAAGATCATCACCGAGTCCATATATGCCATGCTGACTCAGGAACATAATTTTAGTAACCCCCCACCTCACCCCATTTTTATAATCAAACAATTTTTGCATTATGGGTATCGATTCCATATGAATTGAGGTTGCTGAACACGAAAATTACATTACATTTGGAATTCAACCATATCGAGGGTTCTTTTTTTCCCGTTTTTAGTTTTAGAATGAAAAAAATCAATTATAAATCGGTCAAAAATCATTTTATCAGTCAAAAGTTCGATTCCAATATACAGCTAAAATAATCCTTCTTATAAATTCTCACCTCAAAAAATCAATCGTTTTTCTATTACTGGTTTAATATTTATCACTGGGACGAGGGGAATGATGTTCATAAGCGCACTCAAGAGGAAGAGGCTCAAAGGGCTTGCCGCTCCCCCCTCTCTTAAGCTCGGAAAAGATTTTTTTGTTACAAAAATGTGAAAAAAATGCATTTTTTGTTCTTCAAACATTATTTTTCAAAAAATTTTCGCCCACGCTTTGTTAACGCAGTATTTTAGTCATTCCATCTTCTAAATAAACATATATTTAAACCTCTGAATTTGAATCAGTCTTCAATGAAATTCTACCCTTGAGAATAAGTGTAGTGATTTTCATTGAAAATAAATGATTTTCCACTGATCTTTCAGTTAAATATCACTGATTTCCTAATCAATTCCCAATTTGTTAGAAAAAATCAGCAATTTTGACTGAATGATCAGTGAAAAATCACTGATTATCAGTTAGATCAATTTCACTGATTCAAACAAAGAAATTTTACCAATTCAGGTTTAAGGAGTAGTCAGGTCTCAATCGTACAAAAAAAGGCTTCCGCACGAAATTCCTGTTAAAATTGATTTTATGACTGATTCTTGTTCTGGACACTAAAACAAAGAAATTAAGCCCGTATGCCCTTTTCCCCCTTCCCCCTCTCCCCATGGTCCACCACCCAACATTTCAAACGCGTATATTGCCTTATCTGGGTCGTAATGAAAAAACTTTCAAACAAAAGTTGTTCCTCAGCACCTAATATACATTTTCATTTCTTATCAAAATCCATTTTGGGAGCAACTCCTGCCCCCCAAATTTGAAAATAAAACAGTTTTCAAAAAACTTCAAAATCACGTTTTCTTCATTTTAAGCGAAAAGTTTCAGAGATACAGCAAAATTTGTAACTACAAAAAGTATTCAGAATTAAATTTCCTTTCCAATGAGCTTTCTCACGACCATTTTCGCCAACTTTTCCCAACAGGGTGGATCTCTCCCCCTACCCCTTGTCTCAAAAGTTGGACTCACGAAAAAAAATTGAATGATTTTTGTTTTTCGATATCTATTGCATAATTTCATTTACTATCGGAATTCATTTTGGAGCAAATTTTGTTCGTGGGTCCAACTGTTGTGAAAACGAGGAAGGGGGAGAGGAGAGAGGTCCACTCTATCGGGAAAAGTTGGTAAAAATTACCGTGATTGAGCTCATTGGAAAGGAAATTCAATTCTGAATACTTTTTGTGATTACAAATTTTGTCGTATCTCCGAAACTATTCGTTTAAAATGAAGAAACCGTGTTTTTGAGGCTTTCTCAAAAACATATTTTGTTTCCAAATTTGGGGGCTAAAAGTTGTTCCAAAATGGATTTTGATAAGAAATGAAAATGTACATTAGGTGCTGAGGAATAACTTTTGTTTGAAAATTTTTTCATTACGATCCACAGATAAGGCGATACACACGTTTGAAATGTTAAAATAATTTTCTCAGCTCTAGGCAATTTCTTTCAACAGGTCACATCATACTCCGGTGCTACAATCCGATTCTAATGTAAATAACTATTCTATTGTAAATGGGCTGATAGACCTTGATGTCTAAACCCAGGGAAGGGAAGGAAAAAAAAAAAAAAAAAAAAAAAAGGTTAGGGGTGGACCCTGGAGAAGGGGGGAGAGGACAAAAAGGGCATACGGGCTTAATTTCTTTGTTTTAGTATCCAGAACAAGAATCAATCATAAAATCAATTTTAACAAGAATAGCGCGCGGGTGTACGATTGAGACCTGACTAGAGTGTATTGATTGTTCGTTCAAAAAATCTGCGATTTTCCAATTTTGCTTTAGTCAAATCTGTTTACGTATTATCAGCCTACTGAAAATACCCTGATCACACCAGCGCCACTGAAATATCATTAACAGGTTATTCAATTTTTTCATTGGAATTCGACCCCTCCTTTTTTTGCGAATTTTCAGCCCCTCCCATGTATGATTTTTGGGTGCGCTTGTGATAATATTCGTGGTAAAATTCAAAAATAACGTAAAATGTGTGTTCAGTAACCTCAATTCATATGGAATCGATGCCCATAAATCATAATGTAAAAATTGTTTGATTATAAAAATGGGATGAGAGAGGGGGTTACTAAAATTATGTCCCTGCGTCAGCTTGGCAGATATGAACTCAGTGATGATCTTGAAAATTTTTGTTCGCCATCAGTGTTGATCATACAAAGTTGAATTTTTCTGCCATAAAAAATCAACACTCGTAAGGGGGTAGGGGTTGTTTGGGGAGGGGTGGAAATGAGAAGTTACCAATGAGACGTTCGAAAAAAATTATTTACCCGATAAAATTAGAAAATCGGTGCATTTCAACCATTACATTGAGTATAACTGCGAAATTTCTATAACCCCCCTAAACAGGGTAACTTTGAATGGTCATAAGTCCGCTCCCTTTAACGCTAGAAAAAATTGTAAAAAAACGTTTTATAGGTATCACGGAGTAGATTAAAAAACTACTAATCTAATTTTACCTCAAAATTCAAATCTGAGGAAGGGGAAGCAAAAAACCTATTTTGGAGGGCTTTGATCTACCATGGGAGGGGGGAGCACCAGGTCTGACACGGCCGGGTTCTCATATGGTGCTCAGGCCATGGTTCTAGACCATTTCCAGCAGAAAAACGTTTAATCTTAGTATTTTTAGTCGGGTCATGTTCCCTATCGACTGTACTATCAACGTACGAAAAATAAAAACTACATGGACCCAATTTCAAGGTCATTTGCCTATAGCCTCCGGCTAAAGCTCGCGGCAGAATTATTTCAGCATCGTTCATGAACCGGTTGAATGGTTTCTCGCGCAGGTGTTGCGGAGTGGCACTGTCCCAGACGCTGGGCTCGGACTAAGATTGTAAAAGAAGACGCGGTTACGTGACATACCGTTCTTATTACGGTATGAATACGTTTGAATCTCAATTACCGCGACCGACCCATCTTCCGGTACACTATGGAACGGATTCGTATTCGCCTTCTTTTCAAACGTGATACTTTACTGTTTTTGGGCAGGAGCTGGGTTGCGTAATGGAGATGTTTTTTTTTTTCTGCATCGTCTTTTGTGTAATGGGCGAATTAGTCATTTTTTCTAGTTCGTTAATTACCCGGCTGCTGGCACGTTTTCGTTCGTCGTTTCTTTTAATTGCTAACGAAATTTTCATTATTTTCGTTTTTAGTAAGATATGGCGATTCGAGCTGGGCGAGGTATTATTTATCGTGTTTTTCGTATTGTGAGATTGGAAATGGTGATTTTACTCAAAATTTATGAGAGAAGAGTGAACCTTGAAATAATATTATACGATTTACTGGTATTTTGAGATGAAAAAAACTTCTGTGTCCAAGTTTAAATCAGATCCCCTCTCTAAAAACTGACAGGGTGTTCACAATATTTCAGAAATGATTTTCTCTGACTTTTCCAGGGTTTCCAGATCTTTTAAATTTGATATTCATGAAACCTGGACAAGAGGGTAATTTTTTTGAATGATGCCCAACGAATTTTTTTCAAAAATCACTAGGTACCTTTTACGTGATTTTCAGATGCCTCTTTTACGGCCACAAAAACAACTTAAATTCAATTCTAAAAAATTTTGAACGCACCCTCCCCGGCTACATAAAAACTTGAGAACTCGAATTTAATAAATTTAATACAGAAAAAAATTCAAATAAAAAGGAAAAACTCAAGTTTTGAAAAATGAAACAGATTATGTAAGGGTGTCTATGTCTATCAAATCATGCGAATGAAAATTCGGATTTTTCCGGGCTGAAAAATTCAAAATTTTTCACAATGTATTGCTCCCTAACCACATTTCTTCCCAAAAAAGAAACATAAGCCTCAAATTCATAAATTTCACGAAAGCCCCTGTCATCTTTTCGGCTTGTTCCAGCAGATAAAAAATTGACAAGGAGGTAAAATATCAATTATTTTGTTGAGTTACATCAATGCGTTGAGCTCAAAAAAAAACGAGGGTGAAATTTTTTGCAAAAAAATACCTTCAAAAGTTGAAAATTTATCACTTTTCCATCATTGAAGTTTTCTGAAACGTAATTAATAATTTAAATTTCTTTTCCATTTTCTTCTCTTTTTTTCAACATCATGATCAAGGACATCATGACACTAAAATCAATAAGAAAATAATTATGATTTTCGCTCATTTGCTTATTTTGAAGAACTGATGTTGCATTGCAGGGAAAAGAAAGATTCCCTAAAAAAAAGTCACCAACATTTTTCTAAATTTAAAATTTCCAAGAGTTTGCTAAATTTGGAATTCAAAATTCTTCATTCTTTTTCCAAATCAAATTTCAACTGTAACGGTGAGACTTGGCCCTTGCTGGCTGCTCTCTGTCTTGAGAGTGGGTAGCCTTAAGGAGTTGGCAGCCGAGTATTGCCAAATACAGATACAAACTATTGTTGTATCGAATTCGCGGTTTAAT
>JAVBJF010000418.1:0-297691 GCA_033439095.1 Pseudococcus viburni | reverse complement strand
GGGTGATTTTAAATCATTCGTTTTCAGAAGTAGTTTTTCGAAACAACCTTACATTTGATTCTTTGTTAAACCATGAACAATCAGACTGGCGATCGTGAAAGTGACAAATTTTGTTCATTTTAAAATTTTTAGGTATATTTCTCGCCTAAGAGAGCATCTATTCATTTCATTTTTGTGTGAATTTTGAATAATACCTTTCTATAGACTTGACTCGTATTTTCTGATTTTATGTCTGATCCAAGTGGAGCCTTATAGGCCTTATACCTTAATTAACTTTGGATATTTAAAAAACTTTTCAAAAATTTGATGAGGAAATAAACAAAGGTACTTTCACAACTCATCTTCACTGATTTAACTGAAATTTGGCTCGTTGAAAGAGTAGGGATGTCATCGACATTTCGAAACCTAATTTTTTAGCTGTTCTAGTTGTTTATTACGCCTTCTGGAGCAATCCCAATACGTTGGAGAAAATTCAATTTTGGCTGGAAGCTTCAGATTGATTTGAAAATAGTCACATTCGATTCAAGGGGTAATTTCCGGGATGCAAAAATTGCTTCGTAAAAAAATAATAAGCCCCAACGAATAATGAAACCCCATTCACGACATAGCTGCAGCTCAATTCCCCTTTTTAAAAAATATGAACTCATCCCTCATTGATTAAGAATCTTTGAAAAATTTTTGACATTGTTTGATTTTTGTACTTTATTTTAAAAAATCTCAAAACCCAAAATTTTGAAAATTTTAAAAATTGAGATATTTAAACACGTTTTGGATAAGGATCAAAAATCATTGCATGCAAATTTTACCTAATCAAAAATTTGAAGGGCGGAAATTTACAAAAAAATCAAGTTTTCGTGAAATTGGCGACACTGTCTTCCCCACTCAACCCTTTTCAGATACTCTTGAGGTCCCTTGTCGACTTACACGTAGGCAACCCTTCGTTCAGATCAACGCAAAGCAATGTGAAGCGATCTCTCAAATTATGAAAAAAACGTTGCGTTCCGGAACTTTTGAGTCACCCTGTACATACATATATGAATCAATGATCAGATTTTCATTTCTCATGATTTAGAATTTTTATGAAAAATCAACCTATTGAACGACCATTTTGGCTTTTTTAAAATTTTCACCAAAAATCAAAAAATCAAATTCGATGCCTCAAAATTAGGTTCTAAGATATGGGTGACATACTTTTTCAGTGAGTCAAATTTCGACCCGATCGCCGGGGGCTGGTTATAAAGGTTCTTTCTCATTTATAAATCAATGAAAATTATCGAAAATCACCTGAAAACAATTAAAATTGCAGCACAGTAATAAATCAGTGAAAAAAAATTCACTGAAAGCAAATTGTAAAAAAATTACCTACTGGGAAATCAGCGAAAATTTACTGAAAATTCAATGAAAAGTCAGTGAAAATCCGTTGAAATTCAAAGAATTTCACTGATTTTTCCTGTGCTGCAATTCCAACTATTTATCAGTGACTTTTCACTGATTCAAAATGAGAGAGTTCCCTCGTAAGAGTCCACATTAAAAATTCCACACATTTGGGATAAGTGTAGAAAGCTGAACGCTGTATTGTTTATTTTAATGGTTCTTTGCGAAAAAAATGAAATTCAATTTCAGTCAATAATGAATATCTTCATCCATAGAAATCAGACCCATTCATTTTTACACATATTTTTTATCCTGTTGCAATTTTTCTAAAATACCTGTGCCTTACAACATCGAATTTTGTACCGAATTCCACGTTCTTTTTTCAAACGTCTGCCGAAAAAACGACTTGCGATAAAAAAAATCGTACCACCATTGGGAAAATATACAGGAAAAGGGAAGATCCGATATAAACACCAAACACAAAAGTCGCGGTGTGACACGATTATAAAATTGTACGTGTACAGCTGAATACTTTGTTAACATTACCAATACGAACTACGAACATCAAATGAAATCTTTGTTTGGTTTACCAACTACAAGTTACTTGTAGCTGGAGCCAAGAGTTATTTTGTTAAGCTGCAACTTCATTGTAGCACTTGATAGTCGATTTTCGAGTACTATTTTAACGTTAATCGATCATGTTCTCGTGTTTATGCGAATACACCAGGTAGTTGTTGAGAAACCTCGAAGGATTTGAGAAATACCTGCGAAAATAAGGAAAGTCAAAGTGAAACGATTCGTTAGTGTGGCTTTATGCGTGCTCGTGTTACGCTCGCCTTAGGTTACGTAGTGTTCGGAATTTCTTTATTAACGTATTTGATTCGAAATTTTGAAATTTTCACGAGATGTTGGCAGGATGAAGAATATCTCGAGGTTTCTTCTCTCTCGCTCACCTGGTTTTTTCTTCATGGTGTTTATTGGCAAGAAAAACAAGAAAACCCAGTAGCTAAAATTTCACCCTGGTAGCAAGAAAGCTAGAAAATACGTAGCAAGAATTTTTATGATTTTTCTGCAAATAGCAAGAATTTTCAATATTTTCTTCTTCCCTTGATTTTTTTAATTGAAGGATAAAGAGGGGGGTTCCTTTTGGGCAAATTTAATGCAGGAAAAATGGCATAAAAATGACAAAAAATCCAGGAAATATCATAAAATTTTAATTTTTCAAATCCAGTGACACCATGTTTGCTAAAATTTATATTTCCTAGTTTACCTATTTCTATATCCACGAAGAATGCTATAAATGAATATTCGCGTATGATTCTCGAGATTAATTTACCTATATGTATAAAATGTTGTGTATAGCGTTATTTAATTTGATATTATCTACGATTTTTATCTACCTGAAATTAATTACGTTTTAATAATATAATTTTTATAGTCATAACGGCACGTATCGTTTACCACATCAGAGGAAAGGAAGATATAAGAAATCACGTATACTTCAATTCAACTCGAACATGGGGTCAGTACGCGAACGGTAAAATAAAAGTGTTTTCGAACAGTTCGATCAGGTACTGGCCCATATTTTCAGAAAAATATGGAATTTAAAAAAATCACCACCGAATGACAAAAATGATCGTTTGAAATCTAATTCGATCAATTCCATTATGCCTTTTGAAGGTTGTTCAGTTAAGGATATTTTTTCTTCGACGAGTATTTTAAGCTTGAAATTAGGTATCTATACTTTGTAGAAATGCTTAAACCTATGTTATTATTTTGCTTCCGAATTTGCTGCTTTTTAACGCTTCTTATTATAATTTAAGGTGAAAAACATATAGCAATGGTATGAATTTTACGAAACATCGGTATACCTACTTACCTATTTCTTTGTGTATGAACCGTTGTGGAATTTTGTCAACATTTGAGTGAAAGTTGAAGGCGAAAATTTGATTATGCGAGAATTACGATTTTATTCGACAGTTGAAATTATCAGCAATGTTAGGAAATCTCGAGTGATGGAAATCTATAAAATTTTGAACGAATCGCTTTATATTTTTATTTTGCACGAATTAAGTTATCTACTTTGGCATGATGGCATCATTTCGCTTTTTTGCTGAATCAGTATTTTAATACCTATTGCAATCGCTTGTTTATGTATTTTTTTTATTTTTTGTATCATTTAGCGTCTTCCTTTTCCGTTGCAGTTCGTAGACCTAGTTCTCTTAACTAAACGACGAATCAGTTGCCTCGTTCTAGTTTTTACAAAGTTTTCGAACAGCCTTCAAAACGGCATAAAAATGGAAAAATTCAACGTCTCTCTCATCCGGCCTGTATTTAAAATGTTTAAAAATGTATCATTTTTAGATGTGTAAATAAAAGTAGCAAAAATAGTCGCATTGATAAAAATTTTTCTATACCTAGAAGACGGAACTGTTCGAAAACTTTGTAGTTTTAAATTTAATGTTATTATATTTTTCGGAGGTTATAATTTATCTTTTATTGATGCCCGGTAGATGTAAGAACTTTTTCGAATAGCGTTTTTAACTGCTATACTGAATCGGAGTCTGTGTATGGAGCTTAATAAAAGGTTGCAAAATAACGAGCCTCGCTCGGTTCGTCGCGAACGAATTCCACGTTCAATGGTTATTGTAGATGTGACTGTGTCTGTGTATAGCTCTTACGCTTTTTGTATGGGTATATGGTTCAAAATCGAGTTATGAATCCGGATGCGAAATTTTTCAGGAAATTGTTTTCGCGTTGTGTAGAAGAATGGCCGTCGTGTAGTTTCGAAATTTCTAGTTGGAAAACGATTATGAATTTTTAAAATGGGATAATCATTTTCGATTATTTGTTTACTTATTTGTTTACTATTTATTTGGGTTATTTCCAGATATATTTCAGTTCTTGAAATTATAGGATAAGATTTGAAGAGAGACAGAAGGAATAGCATAGCTTGCTTCTCCTCGACCTTCCACCGCCGGGAGATTGATAGGAGACGACTTACATTTCGAATACCAAAATTCAGATTTTTCAAAAAAAAAATTCAATTTTGATTTTTTGGATTGGAAAATTGAAGTTTTATAGGAGAGTTTTTATTGAAATAGGCTGTTTTTTAGTTTCACCCCCTCCTTGAGAAATTTCAACAGAATGTGGACACCAAAACTTTCATCGCTTTCTCATATTTATATCTGAATCGCCATTTTTTATTGGATGGAGATATCGAAATGATTTCAACAGTTTGAATTTCTTATGTAGGTGCTATCGACGGAGATGCAATTTTTTGGTTCTATCTAGGTTGTCCGGCGAGTGGTCTGCCATACTTTATTTTTGGATATAACCGAGTACTGCGAAAAAAAAGCGTTAAATGAACAAGTTGCATATCTTGAAAATTGAAGGGGCAAATGCTCTTTTAAAAAATCACGTAATTTTTTTTCAACCTTGGGAATGGATAGTACTTTAAAAACTGAATAAATTGTCATTATGTGATTTTTGCGTAATTTAAAAATTGAAGGGGCTACAAAAAATTTTGCCTGAAAAAATTTCCAAAAAAATAAACCAATCAATGGAATTGGTAGTATGTTGAAAAATGAACAAATTTTGTTCTACAGACTTTTTGCCTAACATTGAAAATGTAGGAACTACGGATCATTCAAAATAAGTGGGCTTCAAAAAAAATTCAAATTTTCTCAATTTTGGATGACCTGTAGCCCATTCATTTTTTATGTTAGGCAAAAAGTCTGTAGAACAAAATATGTTCATTTTTTAACGTACTATCCATTCCATTGATTAGTTTATTTTTTCAGAACAACATTTTTTGTAGCCCCTTCAATTTTCAAGTTATGCAAAAAGTCATATAATGAAAATTTATTCAGTTTTCAAGATATGCAACTTGTTTATCTAATACTTTTTTTAGAGAACAAACAAATAATATGTATTTTTAACAGGGAATAGGAGTCGTCTCCGGAGTCAGAGTAAAACTGACTGACTCCAAATTGACTCCGACTCCGGAGTCGAGCGGAGTCAGGGAGTCAAGCGGAGTCAAGGTCATAGATTGACTCCGGAGTCAAGCGGAGTCAGGAGTCAGAGTGTGAGTTTGACTCCGGAGTCAATATGGAGTCAGGAGTCAACTTTTCTCCTTGACTCTGGGAGTTAAGTGGAGTCAGAAGTCAACTTTTCGGCTAATTTCTATTCCCTGGTCCAAAATAGGAGTCAAACTGACTCCAAATAGACTCCGACTCCGGTTTGACTCCGGAGTCAAGTCGGATTCAAGAGTCAAGGTCATTGATTGACTCCGGAGTCAAAGTGGAGTCAGGAGTCAAGGTGTGAGTTCGACTCCGGAGTCAAGGCGGAATCAGGAGTCAACTTTCTCCCTTGACTCCGGAGTCAAGGTGGAGGCAGGAGTCAACTTTCTCACTTGGCTCAGGAGTCAAGGTGGAGTTAGGAGTCAACTTTCTCCCTTGGCAAGCCGAAGTCAGGAGTCAACTTTCTCCTTGACTCCGCGGGAGTCAAGCCGGAGTCGGGAGTCAACTTTTTGGCTGACTCGTAGTCCCTGATTTTTAATCCTCTACAGCTTTCATTTCAAATTTTTTTCGTATCTTTTATTTTGCTAAATTTTCCAAAAAAATTATGTTTACTTAAAAAACCACGATTACGAAAAAAATTTTGAGACAAAAGTTGTAGAGAATAATTAAAAATGCATCACTTTTTGTTCTACAATTTTTTTTTTCCATCTTGTAACGAGTAGGAGTCGATTTTCTTGGAAGAAAGGAATTTATCATCAGTTTTAAAAAAATTATGTGCAGTATATGAAAACTACTGAATCGATTTAAAAAAATTTGGTCTCATAAGAACCGTATTAATTTATACTGTCGCCAGATTTTATTAAAACATCTCCTTTCTGTTTGAATTTATTGAGAAAAAGCACGTTTTATGATTTTTTGGACATCCTGTAGATAAAACTATAGAAATTTTCACCTTCGTCGAAAGCACCGATAGTATGAAATTCAAAACTGTTGGAATCACTGCCAACAGTTTTGTACGTAAACTCCAAATGACTTGATAAAAAATCCCATTCAGAAATTCATAAGTTCTGAAAATTCAAAGTATAATTAAATTGAAAAATTTTAGAATGAAAGTTGAAATTTTCATTTTAAGACAATTTTACCTCTACTTCATCTCCTGAAGAAACTTAAAAAACTCACTTTTGTGTGTTTGAATTTTATATGCGAAATGGGAAAAATGATTTTCGAGTCTTGATATGCATCAATGACTCAAAATCACAATGTTGCCTGTAATTTAGATCTGATTTAGCCGTGGAATGTAATTACGGTGTTGTTTTTGAATTCGATCGCAATTTTTATTACGACCGCTCTCTCCTCTTGGTTGTCAGTATTCCAAAACACTCCTGTAGATATTTTTTCCTATAAAAAAAAATCAGGGATAGTTTTTTATTTTAGTGATATTTTCTAACTACCGAAGAAACCAGTTGAGGCATCTGTCTCCGATTGGAACGAGATTTTGGAGCATGTCCGAAAATCATTTTGAATCAGTGAAGAGTCACTGATTTTCCAGAAATTGTTTTCACTGTTTGCTTTCAGTTGGATTTTTCACTGATGTATTACTGTGCTGCAATATTGACTGTTTTCAGTGATTTTCAACAATTTTCACTGATTTATAAATGAGAGAATAATATTATAAAGAGTTTTTGTCGGTAGGAATTTTCATTTTGGTGAAGAAGTTTTTTTGGAGAAGAATTTTTTTAAGTGAAAAATTTCGCAAGAAGAATTGCTCTGTTACCAAAAAAAAACATGCAAAATGTGATTTAAAAAAAAAAAACTTATTAAAACGGAACGAAGGTTAAAAGTTGGTGCCCAATGGTGAATTTTGGGTAAAAATATCAACGAGTCCAAAATTTTCATTTTCTAAACAATTCCATTTTCGAGCAGAATTCATGAATCTTTTACGTTTCATTCTTACGATTTTTTGTACCTAACAAAAATTTCATTGCTTACTCTATACGACTGGTGGGTCCTGGGTACACCTCGAATAGGCATACATTTTGATTCCTTACCCGCTAATAGCATCAGTTGAAAAATTACACTCTATATGCTTTATTTTGTCGCGTCGTAATTTTTGAAAAATTGAACGACAAAGGTCAGCTTTTTTACCTTTTTTGAAAATAGTTTTTCGTTGGGACGTGATTCACAAAGGAACCAGAATGACGAGAGGCGAGGAGGTCCTCGACTACACTTGATATCGCGAGTAAACACCGTTGAAATTTGTCGTAATGAGAAAAAACGGTCGAATAAAATTAGCATTTTTTATCGCTCTGTTTCGAAAAAAAATCCAGCCTTTTCACGTTATTCGGAAAGAAAATAGAAATTTCCAATTAAACAGGTATTACGCGGGGGGTTTATAATGAATGTAAAATGTTTTTTTTTTTCCTGGTCGCCTACATTTCACATGTGCCAACTCATTAGCAAAGACTGAACACACGAGAGGAACAATTTCAGCGTTAGGTATTTAACGATCCTAATGCATTTTCCCTTATTAAATAATAATTTAAACTCGGAGCAAGAAAAAAAATTCCAAAACGTAAAGTGAAATTTTCAAATGTACCTATCTACCTATTTAGGTGGGCCAACATTAGGTAGGTATAGTTGGCTAAATGTTATAAAGCCGGCGATATCCGGCATGGCATCGTACTATACGCACCAAGTATTAACCATATTGTATAACGCGGAGAAGACTTGGCAATAATTAAAGGCGTTGTGAAGTTAGTATAACAGAGGCTTGCGAAGCGCCGCGTCGAAGAAACCCGTACATTTATTAAATGACCACCATAAAGGATAAATACCGCCGACTGTTCGTTACTGCTTCATTATCCATCAAAATGTTCTCCTTTTTGGGTTGTATAAAATCGACGATGGTATCGCGAACATGCGGATGAGATTTTACCATCTCGTTGCTTGTGGTTCGCGGGGAATTCTTTGAAATTGAAACTCGCCATACTGACATCGTCGTGTTACTAGTAAATCTGGCTGAACTTAGCTACCTACCCTCTAATATCATCGTCGCGTGCAGATTTTCAATTAATTTATATTCAAATTTTCACTCAACGTTTAATAATCACTTTTCTATACACTGCAGGCAGGTACGTATAGCATTTTACTAATTAATAGTTTCTCTCTTTCTCTTTGTAACCGTTGGAAGGTTACACAATGGCCCCCGTTTTATGTTTCAAATTATCAACCGATAGGTGTACATTTCGTGGACGTTTATGCTGTGTACTACCTAAATCTGTGTACTGTGTGAACACGCGTCAACAGGTTAAAGTGTCATTTTGATTTTAATGATGGTACCTTCGCCTTCTTCTCTTGCTACTCTTCAAAGTACTCGAAATATTTCGAATGCATTACGCCTTTAACTACTGCTATTTTTCGGTGATTGGTTTTCATCTCATGTTAATTGAAGCTCTAAATCGGCCAATATTGTATTTTTTTGATAGGTCTTTTATCCTGTAGAGGATGAACGTTTCGTTTTGAATCATTGAATGTTTCATTGAAACACCTCCTCCGAAGCTGAATTTCCAATAATGCATGTCGACAATATTTTTGTGTCTGGGTTCCGATTGCCAAATTTTACTTGCTTTTATGTAACTAATGATGGGAAAATCAAAATGAATATCCTGTCAATTTCCTCCGAAACCGCGCGATCAGATTTATCCCAAGTACAACCAATCTCCAGATATAGGTCATCAAAGTTGGGTAATTTGGCAGAAAAATCGCAATTGCATGAAAATTACGCGGCCCACCTCGAGCCCTTTAGAGGGTTAGAAGGGAACGCAGTTTTTTAAATTTTGGACTTTTTAAAAAAAGTGGACAGCATTCCAGAAATTGAAGTTTTTTTTCAAAAACTGGGTTTGAAAACTTGTATAAATTTATGTTCCAAAACTCGACAATTTTCTCACTCGATAAAATGTATAGCTTGCAAAAATTTTTGAAATTTTTTAGTCGATTGTAACTTTTTTTTACATCATTAAAATGATCCATTTTTTAAAAAAGTGCTGCAATTCTTACTGTTTTTCAGTTTTTTTGATAAATTTCACTGATTCAAAAATGAGAGAGTAGTTTTGGCGTGATCGCGTTATGAAAAAATCGGGCTCAATTTTATAATAATATATTGACAGGGTGTCCATTTTCTGGAAAACCGGGGCAAGTCAGGGAATTTTGAAATTTCCGGTATTTCCGCTGGAATTTTGTAAAAATCTAAATTATTTGAAGTCTCTGTACTCATTTTATTATAAATTTTTCAAAAAAAATTTCCCTCGCTCCGCTCGGGCCAAATTGTTTCAACTGATTTTTGTATGCATCTTCATTTTTTGTTGATCATAATGCACCAGAAAATTGGTATTTAAACACACGTTTTTGTCTGTTGAATCATTGAGTTATCAAACAATTTTTCTTTTCTACACATATTTTTTTAAACACGTACTTTTTAATAAAATGTAATGAGAAAGGAGTACCATGATACCTCTGATCACGATTTTGAAAAAGAAGCGAAGGGAATGGAAGAGAATTTATATTTTTTTGGTTACATTTCCGGAAAGTTTACTGAGGTGTGAAGTGACGAATTTTCAAATTTTGAAGGTCTTTTTTTTCAAAAATTTTCGCCCTCGTTTCGCTCGGGCTCATCGCATTTGTATATCTCATCAAAATAATTGATATTTTACTTCTCATCGATCTACTTATTATTCACTGGGCCGAGTCTAAAAGATTGTATTAGAGACTTTCGTAAAATGGGGGTATTGAATTGTGAAGAATTTTTTGAATTTTCAGACTGGAAATATCCGAACTGTTATTCTCACGATTTGGTTGACACCAAAGTTTTTCCTTTTTATTTGACATTTTTTCTGTTATAAATTCAAGGTCTTAAGTTATTGTGCCGAGTTGGGAGGTAGGTGGCATCAAAAATTTTCAGAATTGAATTTAGGTCGTTTTTGTGGCCGGAAAAGAGGGGCATCTGAAAATCTCGTAAGTTTTGATTTTTGAAAAAAAAATTGTTGTACATTATGCATTTTAATTCATTCGTCTACACAATTTCATCACGCGGCCCCCTCCCCTCTCCTCTCCATCCTTCAGGAATAACATTTAAAAGGTCTGGAAAATTTCGAAAAATTGGTCTGGAAAACCTGGAAAAGTCAGGGAAAATCACTTCTGAGACATAGTGGGCAGCTGGACACCCTGATTGATATTGATATTGATGGTTGATATGCTGCCAAAAAAAATTTCAGCTTTCAAAAACTCATTTATTACAATTTTCCAAGTAAAATCTGAACTTTTCGATTATTCGACTTCTTGACGTAGGTACTAGGTACCTATCTAGGGTGTCCATTCTCTGGAAAAGTCAGGAAAAAGTCAGGGAATTTTGGAATTTTCTCTGGAATTTTTCGAAAATCCAAAAAAAGGATAAATCTTTGTATAATTGTTTCTTTGTTTATTTTATTATAATTTTTTTTTAAATTTCGCCCTCGCTCCGCGCAGGCCAAATTATTTTATTTTTTGTTTGATTTTTTTATTCATAATTTATTCAAAATGTATGTCTTTTGTCCATTTAATTATGAATTATTCACAAAAAATTTCCTTCGCTACGCTAGGGGTAATTTACACTCTGTTTGTCTACATAATTTATCTAAAATCACAAGTTTTTTGGAAACGTACTTTTTAATGAGCTGTGATGAGAAAGGAATGCCATGATGCCCTTGACCACGATGTTGAAAAGAAAGGGGAAGGAATGAAACAGAATTCGAAATTAGTGGCCATGTTTTGGAAAACATGTATGAGGGAAAAGTGGTGAATTTTCATCTTTTGAAGACCTTTTTCTGCAAAAATTTTCGCACTCGCTTCGCTCGGGCTCAACACGCCAACAGATTTCTATATTTCCATAAAATCATTTATATTTCACCTCCTCATTGGCTTTTTAAATTTATTGATGCAAACTAAAAAATTGCAAGCAATTGTTAGAATTTATACATTTGAGGCACATTGTGCTTTTCTTTTTTTTGTGGGGGGGGGGGAGATAATATGCTGAAATTTTTGAATTTTCAGCCCGGGAAAATATTAATTTTTATTCGCTTGATTTGGTAGACACCCTGGCATAATTTATTTCATTATTCAAAACTTATTTTGCGTTGGAATACTTACTTATTTTTTTCTTTTTATTTGAAATTTTTTCTGTAGTTAATAAATTCAGATTTTCAAATTTTTGTGGTGAGAGGAAGTTAAAATTTTCAGAATTGAACTTAAATCTTTTTTTGGCCCGAAGAGAAACATCTAAAGATCTCGTAAAAAGTATCTGTAATAGAGATTTTGAAAAAAAAAAATCGTTAGACCCCATGAATTTTATATCATTCTTACCGATGCAAAACTTTCGGATATAAGTACATCACGTGAAAAATAACCCGCATCCCTTCCCCCTTTGTTTACGAATATCATATTTAAAAGTTCTGGAAAAATTTGGAAAATTGGTCTGGAAAACCTGGAAAAATCAGGGAAAATCATTTCTGAAATATAGTGGACAACCTGTATCCGACTTTCTTCCGCCCCATATATCCGCTCCCTAAAGAGATAATTTGGAATTTTTTTCACGAAAATGTTCCTTTTTTCATTTCCTTCAACTTTTGTATGAAGATTTTTTTTAATTTTCACTTCCGGAAAAATTATACGTCATCAAACGTAGAAGGGTCGAAATGAAATGTTGTCACAACAAAAAGGACATATAACTCAACCTTTTGTTTTCAATATAGAAAAAAATAGAAAAGATATCAATAGTACGTACAATTTAGCTTAAAAAAAGTCAAAAGCCCAAAAAAAATCCCGGAAACGGGAAAGTTCGTATATAAGCTTTGTAGAGGGTGTATTTCAACATACCCGACTTTCCCTAAAATCGGTGAATATTTTGACTCCCTTTTGGGGGGTGAGAGGGTTCAAATTTTCGTTTTTCGGATATAACTTTCAAAATTACGTATTTACGAAAAAATAGTTGGAACAAAAATTTTAGAGAATAAAAAAACAACCAATTTTTTTATTTACAATTTTTTCCTAAAACGTCATGGAAGGGAGCTAGGGGCTTCAGAAAAAAATCAATTTTGAAAATTTCCCATTATCAGAAAAAATCACCAAAAATCGGGTTAATCGACTTTCAGGAGCGGCTCTTTTGCATAGTACATCCTATTACTATGTATAATAGGAAAAATGAACAGCCGACCCCTCATCTCAAATTAGGGGGGTGGACCCCCTGTAGAAAAAGTTGCATTTTCCCCCTGGAATATCTCAGCTACAGTGAAAAATTCGAAAAATTGGTTCAAACAAACGTTGTAGAGCGTTAAAAGACGAACATTTTCCTTTTTTTACATTTTTTCTACGTAGTATTGGGGCCGAGCTAATGCAAAAAGAAAAAAGATCGACGTGGGGTTCGAAAATTTTTCAACAACTCAATAAATTACACGTGTATAGGCCTGGTATAAAATCTAGCGAACCAATAGCCCAACAAGTGGGTTTCTGGGGTTTTCGTGGTCGCTAAAGTCGATTTTTATAATCATCTAACCCCTGGAACCAAATTGGACCCCAAAAGAGGGGGTTTAAAATTTTGTGAGAAATTTTCGAACGCTGCGTCGGTCTTTTTTCTTTTTGCATTAGCTCGGCCCCAAGACTACGTAGAAAAAATGTAAAAAAAGGAAAATGTTCGTCTTTTAACGCTCTACAACGTTTGTTTGAACTTATTTTTCGAATTTTTCACTGTAGCTGAGATATTCCAGGGGAAAAATGCAACTTTTTCTACAGGGGGTCCACCCCCCTAATTTGAGATGAGGGGTCGGTTGTTCATTTTTCCTATTATACATAGTAATAGGATGTACTATGCAAAAGAGCCGCTCCTAAAAGTCGATTAACCCGATTTTTGGTGATTTTTTCTGATAATGGGAAATTTTCAAAATTGATTTTTTTCTGAAGCCCCTAGCTCCCTTCCATGACATCTTAGGAAAAAATTATAAATAACAAAATTGTTTGTTTTTTTATTCTCTACAATTTTTGTTGCAACTATTTTTTCGTAATTACGTAATTTTGAAAGTTATAGCCGAAAAACGAAAATTTGAACCCTCTCACCCCACAAAAAGGGGTCAAAATATTCACCGATTTTAGGAAAAGTCGGGTATGTTGAAATACACCCTCTACAAAGCTTATATACGAACTTTCCCGTTTCCGGGAATTTTTTTTGGGTCAAAACCTAAAATGACCGTACTACAAGTGATGGGCGAACTGTTTTCTTGTTGCAAGAAGATGAAATTTTAAGGTAAAATTTTTTTCCCAGCTCAATTCCTTAATTTAGTATTGAAAAAAGTATACTCAAAATTTAATCGCGATTTCCCAAAAACGCCATTTTTTCTATTTATGTCCTTTTTGCTGTGACACGTTCAATTTCATTTGTACGTTGATAATTTTTTTTTGTAATCTCTTCCAATTGTTTCGTTTTCGGTCATGTTATGAAATTGATGTAAGCATGTAATGTACACTTGGGGAAAATATTCCGGTTTTTTTTCTCACGGGTCTTTCCTAAAGACAGATTTCTACTCTGCTAATTAATAATTAATATGGTAGAAGAAAATCATGTCTTCATGATGGGTACAAAAATGGTGATGGAGTGAATCGCAGTTCAATTCCTCAAAAAATGAAAGTGAACGTAAAAAAGCTTCATTATAAATTGAATATTGACGTAAGTTAGTTAAGGAATTAGACGAATATTAAAGGCAATTGATAAAACGACGTTATAAACGTATTAATACGTCAACGCAACGGCATCGCGGAAAGCCATACGTAGGTATTATTTTGATAATTAGGCGCACAGGCTGTTAAACGCGATATAATCGTCGAACGCGTAGCTTTGATATACGAAACGTATGTAAAGCTTAATGACTTAATTTAAGGATAGTTCATTTCGCATTATCTCATAACCGAACTACTTAGGACGAATCATTTGCATAGAAATGAACTGTGTAAACACAGTTATTCCGTAGCACCCCTTTCGAATCGATCAGGCGGCAACGTGCGAACTAGGGAACGGGAGGGGGAGGGAGGAAAATGGCACGCTTCAAAATACCGTTCATTCGCTTAACTACCTATAAAAAACTTGAACAAACAAAACTTGGCATAGTTGAAAATTTAATTAATTTTAGTTAGGTGTAAGAAGAGTTTGAGGACGCGGATCGTTGTACGCGTCGGTTTATACTGCGGAACGAACGCCGTATAAAATTTTGCGCCCGGCCACGTTGCGTTTTATGAAAATATCGCCAATGGTCTACTCGTCGCGTCGTTCTGGTTCAAACTTTCATAAATAAGGTTTGCGGTTCGACCACGATAATTCGCCGCAATCGTGGCCCTCGTGGTGTGAACTTGGCGAAAAGCGAAACGTAACGAAAGCTGCGATAAAGCGACTCTTCTACATAGTCAATCGATCTTGGTCGACTTTGTTATGAAATAAACGGCTCGTTTCGGTTGGTCGTTTAACACGACGCGAAAACAACACTATGTGTACCGAAACGATAGAGAGGAAAAAAAATCATCTAATCGGCCCAAGTCAATGGACTGTAATTGGAATTTTGTACCGATAAAACCATCTCGAAAATTTTTCCAACCGTGAGAAAACTACACCAGATATTTACAGTTGATTGAAAAACCAATGTGCCAATGAAAAGGGCATCTTTCCGCCGTATTTACTGTTTTATCGGCATTAAAAGCTTAATGAATTTATTTCCAATTTCTTACTTTTCTGCTGCTACTTATCGACTACTCGACTCTCTCTACTGCTGGGCTTTTTTTTTTTATCGTCCCTTCTCTTGTTTTCCGACCCTTGGTCGCATGCACTGCGTAGGTTCTCGGTCTACTCAACCGTCAAAGATAAACTTGGCCGAAGAATAACGATCAGTTGTTTTTTATACGCGGATTTCTTTTCCGCTATTGCTTTTCCCTTTTTTTTTCTTTTTTGTTTCATGAATGAATCGAATATTTGAAACTCTAAATAATGTAATAACTGGCGGTTTTTCAAAAAACTTGGATGGAAATTTCCAGTGGGTTGAATTATTGATAATCTAATGATAAGACTTTTACCTTGTTGTATGTGGCTATTTGGTGGAAATTGAAGAAGGGTAGCCGGACTAAAATACGAGCGTCTAGTTTCATTGTAGAGTTGTCGGAAATGACACGGCACGATTTTTTTTCCAAGTGTTTGACGTATTTTCTCAACTCTACTGTTTTTCTTCCAATTTTCTCCACTAATATTTTTTCAGACGTAATTTTCACAACTCAAATTTGTTTCGTTCAATTTTCTCAACCCGAAGTTTTTTCTTATAATTTTCTCAACTCAAATTTTTTTCTTTCAATTTTCTCAACTCAAATTTGTTTTTTTCAATTTTCTCGACTCAAAGTTTTTTCTTATAATTTGTTCAACTCAAATTTTTTTCCTTTTAATTTTCTCCATTAAATTTTCTTCTTCTCTCATAACTTGTGTCATTACGTAATAAGAACTCGGAAAAGAAATTGTGCTGCTGCAAAATTTGAGTTGAGAAAATTAGAAGAAAAAAAATTGAGTTGAGAAAGTTACGTCTGAAAAAATTTGAGTTGAGAAAATTACGTCTGAAAAAATTTGAGTTGAGAAAATTACGTCTGAAAAAATTTGAGTTCAGAAAATTGGAAGAAAAAAATTCGAGTTGAGAAAATTATAAGAAAAAACTTTGAGTTGAGAAAATTGAAAGAAAAAAATTTGAGTTGAGAAAATTACGTCTGAAAAAATTTTAGTTGAGAAAATTGAAAGAAAAACATTTGAGTTGAGAAAATACGTCAAACACTTAGAAAAAAAAATCGTGCCGCGTCATTTCCGACAACTCTACAATGAAACTAGACCCTTGTGAGAAACGATACTGTTTTTTGATGACGGATGAGAAGGGAAGTGAAAAAATTATACCCTCGAAACAACTAATAGAAAACATTCTATACCTACTTACTCGTATAATTTCGTGTACCTTCCTGGAGTTGTACCATAATTCCTATTCTGGAAAATTCCATAAATTCAAATTAAAAATAGAAAAAACTCGGCCGATGAATTTAAAATAAAGTACCTTGACTGGAGTAATTTTCATGCAGGTGCCGAGGAAAAACCACAATTTTTTGAAAAAAACTGTAACGAAGATGCCAAATTATTGATCTTGTTTTCATTCGTTGTTACTTACATTATGTGAAACGTTATTAATGGAGTTTTGCAAAGTTCTTCTGGCATAGTGTTTCCTATGCCAAAAAAAAACTAAATTTTTCCATCGTATATCGTATTGCTTTAGTTTGTTAGTGAGTGTTCCAGTTTTGAAAAAATATTGTAATTTTAGGTAGATGATCAAAAAATGTTTTCCAATTTTTTAGAATTTTTATTAAGTACTTCATGTTTTGTAGGCAGCAGACAGCAGACCTCAGAAATGATCGTTGTGTACTTTTTTTTAGAAGTTGGAAAAAGGCTAGCTAGAAAGCTGTGCTTTGACCTCAAAACGACGTGGTTAAAATTTCACTCGCCCCTCCCTCGATTCCACATTCACCCCTCCTCATCGAACCTTAAAATCTGATCATGTGCAAAAAGTTTTGAAAAATTGAAAAAATTGGAATTTAAAAAAGGTTTTAGCATGAATGTCCTTATCTAGAAATAACATTGACATCTTATTTTTCAGAGATCCTCAAAAAAATACCACTTTTTCATGTTTTTTCAACATTGTGTGAAAAACTGAAAAATATTTTTTTTTGATAAAATTTTCCCCGAAATGATGTTGATGAGAATATCGTAACGTATAAACGGTGTCGTTGGCAATTTTCTCAATCTTTTCATCATCTTCTAACCAGATCATTTTCCAAAACTTTGAAAAAAGCATGGAAAATTATCACCAAAGATTTTTATGAGTTGAAATATTCATGTGATATTATTTCTGTTCAAAAATTTTTTCGAAAAGAAATATTTGATTTTTTACGCTTTGGGAGGATACATATGATGAAGTAATATTTTTTTAGACCTTTGAAAAACAGGGCCCCAAAAGTATTATGTAAAGTGAAGGCATTTGCTTTCATACTAGAGCCGCTTTTAAAACCCATTTTTATAAAACTATTCTTTCAATTTTTGAAAAAAATTCAACATTGTCAGGTTTTAAGGCTTGGTGGGGAAGAGTAAACACGGAGTCGCAGTCGGGGGATTTTTACCACCTCATTTTAAAATCTAAGCACAATTCACTATCTCTTCAATTTTCAAAAATAAAGTGCAAAGCGATAATCTCTTGTGTGCACCTTAAAACTAAAAATTTGAATGAAAAATATAAGCGAATAAAAAAATTTACATTATAAAATTCTTTAATCAGTTCTACTTATTTCTTTTAAAATTCTCTTCCATTGTTTTGGTTTTTTTAAATTATAGTGTCTGGCAGTGAAGAAAGAAAGAAAACTGAAAATATAACGATTTTGGTTGTGGCTGTTGACAGGGTCGGACTGAACGAGAGAGGTAGCTTACTCTCTCAAAGCAAATTACATTTTCTGTTGGATAAGTTATGCTTAATTGGGAAAATTCGCAAATACTGTAACTTTGTAATAGGATTTAAAGGCTTTTCCATTTTGGGTTGGTAAAA
Organism: Pseudococcus viburni; assembly: GCA_033439095.1. Classification (NCBI taxonomy): domain Eukaryota; kingdom Metazoa; phylum Arthropoda; class Insecta; order Hemiptera; family Pseudococcidae; genus Pseudococcus; species Pseudococcus viburni. The sequence continues at coordinate 279,618 of JAVBJF010000418.1, read as the reverse complement.
TAAAAAAAATGAAATTATAAGAGTAGCAAATCTTTTGATCTATAACCCTCTCAATGAGATCATCTTTACTTAGTTCTTCCCCTGTTGTTGATTTTCAGAGGAAATGAAAATTAATTTTTCTCCATTGAACGGTTATGAAACATTTTCAACACCACGGGGAGGGGTTGAACATTTCTTCAATATTACATCATTCGAAACAATTTTCCCATCTCACTTGAACAAACGTCAAGACTCCGTGAGATCTGGAATGGTTTTGAATAAAAATTTCTACTAATTGATTTGTATTTCTGAAAAAATTATATTTAAAAACAAGACTTATGAAACTTCGGAGACAATTGTTCTTTCTTCGATCTACAAATTTATTCGCGATTCAGTTAGCCTGTGGAAATGATAAAATTAACGTGTAGAATATCGGTTCAACTTCTAAACAAAAAATCCCCTGGAGTAACACGGCATGATTAGGTACGTTGGAAGTTTTCTGTAACTCGAGTCATGTACCTATCGTAATTTTCTGCTAAAATTATCTACAATCATAATTTCTCTCGAAATGACGTTTGATAAGACCAGAAGGTCGAAGTACACATAACATTGTTCATTTTAACTTCACTCGAGTTCATTGTAACCTGTTATTTTTACAAATTGCTCTCGAGAGTAAGCGAATGTGATGAATTAGAAAAGCGTTGGTGGTGATTTTTTGAATTATCGGGTTCTTGAGCTTACCAAACGTAAGGTTATATTTTTAACGAAGCGTGTATGTATCAGATTGGTACTGTGTGTACCAGAAAAGAAGGCGAAATAATGTTTTTTAATAAAAGCAACGATGGGAAATTCAACGAATTGCGAAGGTACGATTAAAAAGTGTGAAACGAGTGTGATTGATGAAAAACGTGAACGGATTCGAATTTTATGCAGGAAAGTTGAGCGAAATTAAAAATTTGTAAATTATACGTTCATTATTCGATGGGGTTGCTTTTGTCGTAATGATAATGTGCTACATAGAATCGTGAAATCTGTCCGGAAAGTGATGTTTTTATTGTTTTTCATAAATATCCATTTTCTCACCGTTTATAGGTAGTTAGGTACATATGTAAGTATTTATATTTTTACAGAAAAAAAATTCAGAGGTCGTAACAAAAAAATGTAATCCATGTCTATAATTCAAATCAGAACTCCAAAAAAAAAACATGAAAAAAGATATTCCACACAATGTTTTAAATTTTCATGCACAATCAAATCAAATGTGGTTGGGAGGAGTGAGGGATGGCGAATGGTCGAAACCTAAAGATATTCAAGAAACTCGAAACCATTTTTGAAAAAATGGAATGGAGGAACCCTCACAAAATCCTCAAAATTTAGAAAATCATCTGTAACTAGGGTAAAAATGAGAAAAAAATTCAAGAACACTAAAACCGTTGTAGAAAACATGATATAGTGGTACCCTCACAATACCTTTACAATTTTGAAGATTACCTGTAACTAGGGTAAAATTGTAAAAAAATTCAAAAACTCAGAAAATATTATGGAAAACATGGTATTTTGGTACCCTCACATTTTAGGAAATCACTCGCCAAGAGAGTAGAAGTGAAAAAATTCGAAAACTCAGAAAACCAATAGTTGAAAAAATGGCATGGAGGTACCCTCACCCTCATAAAATGCTCACGAATTAAGAAAATCACTTGTAACTTAAGGTAAAAGTGGAGAAAAATTCAAAAATGCCAAAACCATTGCGGAAAACATGATGTAGTGGTAAACTCACAATATCCTCACAATTTTGAAAATTATTATTCTCACATTTTAGGAAATTACTTGCAAATAGGAGGAATGGATAGTACGTTGAAAACTGAAGAAATTTTGTTCTGTGGACTTTTTGCCTAACATCGAAAATGAAGGGGCTAAGGGTCATTAAAAATTGAGAAAATTTGAAAAAAAAAATTAAGCCTACTTATTTTGAGTGACCCGTAGTCCCTTCATTTTCGATGTTAAGAAAAAGTCTACAGATTTTTTTTTTCAGTTTCCAACGTACTATCCATCCCCTTAATCAGTTATTTTTTTGAATATTTTTCTTGAACAATTTTTTTTGTAGCACCTTCAATGCAAAAAGTCGCTAAGTGAAAATTGACTCAGTTTTCATAGTACTTGTCATTCCCATGGTTGAAAAAATGTATTGACGTGATTTTTTTTAGAAGCAGTATTTGCCCCTTCAATTTTTAAAATAGGCAACATGTTCATCTCAAGTTTTTTTTAGTGGTGCCCGGTTAATTCAGTGCTGGAAGAACCGAAAATTACGGATTTGGTTTCCGGTTTTTGTTCTCATAATTTCAGTTCGGGTTTTAGTTTTCGTTTTTAGGTTCTCAAATTTAAAATTTTGTTTTTGTTTTTGTTCTTTTTAGTTTTCGGTTTTCGGTTTTTTTGGTTTCGGTTCTCAAAAAATTAGGTTTTCGTTTTTGGTTCTTTTTTGGTTTTTGGTTCTTCATCAAAATTTTCGGTTCTTTTCGAGAAAAAGTGTTAGTAGATGGGTCGAGTAATCAACGCTAAAAAAAAAGGAAAAATAAGTGTTCAAAAATCAAAGTTTTAATAAGTTTGAGGCAGCCTAATTTCTAAAAACAATATAAACTAAAATAAAAGAATCACTTTTACCAAAGATTTAAAAAAAAATCAAAAACAATAAAACTCGAATAAAACATTCAGCATATATGCAGTCAATTTTTTTGAAACAAAAAATGAAGTCGATTTTTTTAAAACAAAAATTAAATATTGTGATGCGCTCTGTCAAGTAGGGTCACAAGTCGGAGAAAAACGAAATCAAATTTTAGCCCAGGAAGGTATTCTGAACATTTTAAGGAAAAAACATAAAAACTGGTTTAAACATAACGGAGATACGGCACTTGTAAAGTTTTTATTTCAAAAAATTATTCCAAGCCGAAATTTTATGCGAAAAGTTTTTCAACGTATGTTCTCTCAAAATATTTTTAAAAAAATCAATTTTCGTGACTTCAATTCGATTTTTTCGCTGCGCAGAGAAAATTACATTTCCGACTTGTGGCCCTATTTCACAGAGCGCATCACGTATGATAAAACTAGAATAAAACGAATATAACAATCACCTTAACCCAAGGTTTAAAAAAAAATCAAAAATGATAAAACTCGAATGAAACGAATAAAACAATTACCTTAATCGCCAAGCTGAAACCCAAAGAACCAAAAAAATTCGATTTTCGTTCTCGATTCGGTTCTTCGAACGTTTCGTTCTCGGTTTTTGTTCGGATTTCGGTTTTTTAGAATTTTTTTGTTTTTCGATTTTCGCTGAAAACGGTTCTTTAAAATTTGGGTTCTTAGAACCGTTTGAGAAGTTGAGAACCGAATTTCAAAAAATTTGGTTCTTTTTGGTTCTCGGTTTTCGTTTTCGGTTCTGTTCTTGCAACACTGTCGGTTATATCCAAAAAAAAATACGTTTGGCAGACGATTCATGGAACACCCTGTATTTTCCACAACCTAATCTGATTGAAAAATTTTCACTGACGTCAGTGGCGTAGCCAGGATTTTGTCTAGGGGGGGGGGGGGGGGGCAAGAACGAGTTTTTTTGTCAAATTTTCTGTGGTCGTTTTGAAACATATCGAGTATTTTTTTTCATGGCATATTTCGTAGTGTACGTATAACTGAGTCTGAGGTAACGGGTGTGTAATGAAAAGACTGTAACAGTAACACAAAGATTTATAGGATTTTTGGAACAAACACTTTATTCTGTCTAAATATGAATTAGCCAATTTTTGTAAAATTCTAACTTTTTGATTCTGTGAAATAAATTTATTTGAAAATCAGTGATTTTGCACTGATTTTTATTTAGCTAAAATTACTGAATTTTTTGACGAATTGTAAATTGATTAAGAAATCAGTAAGTTTCAACTAAAATACCAGTGAAAATAACCAAATTTCGATGGAAATTATTTCACTAATCCGAAGAAGGAAAATCTCATCAAATTTGATTGATTCAAATCGAAAGGATGATACTGTGTTCAAAAAATAAAGATAGTGAAATACTGCCCGAGCGAAGCGAGGGCGATTTTTTTTGGAAAAATCATGTTTGAAAAAAAGGCCATGGGGCCATGGGGGGCGATCCCCCCTGGCTACGTCACTGATTGACGTAGTAATGAAAAAAGAGATTATTTCATTTTTTAGTCCCCTGAAGATGTATTTATTCCTACATACTTGAATGAAAAAAAATAATTGATTCATAACGTTTTATGTGAAAGTAGTCTCAGAAATAAAACTAGGCAACCCCTTCTGCTTTGAAAATATACCTTTTAGTTGACGGTGTTTCGAAAAAACTAATAGTTGTGAAATTCATCAAGTGTTCGTATTCAAAGTAAAGTATGTGATGAAATTTTATAAATTCAATGCGAGATATAAAAAAATGTCCTCTAAATGGGTTCGTATAGGCAATCACAAATACGTCCTTGAATTGTGGGCTAAATGTCCTACTAAGTGCCCTCACCACTTTACCGGACAGGACAGTTACAAAGTGTACCTTTAGAGGGATTACGTTGAATGATCCTTAGCACTCCTGGAAAAATTGTTCTAAAATTCATCACTTAGCCTAGGGATACTTGAGTATCGTTTATGAATATGGCCCTAATAATATAATCTGAATAAATATAACATCGCTTGTAGAGTATAAAATTTCCTTTCTGTAAAGTTCGCCTAGTTTTTTTTAAGAGACTTAGTTTTTGAGATATTTTCAAAAAACGAACTTTGAACTTTTAACTAAATAAAATATCTCGAAAGCTAAGCCTCCTAAGAAAAAGCTGATTGGATTTTACAGAAAGGAAATTTTACGCTCTACAATTTATGTTCCATTCATTTTTTCCGTTGAACCCTTTCTTTGCTCAGAAAATTGACTGTGAGTGTCAAAAGTTATCAAAAAGTAAAAAAGAAAATATTCAACAAAAAATTCAAATTGTGAAAAATCCTTGAGTGATGGAATTTTTCCAATATTTTTTTCACGATCAGCGCAAAAAATGCTATAAAAATCTCCTCATTAAACTTCAAACAACATTTTCTACGTCGATCCGTATTTTCCTAATGAAAGGTATCGTGCGTAGAAGGCGTTTCAAAAAATGTATCCCCAAATTTGATTCAGAGAAAAATCCTGCTGAACGCTGATGTTTTTTTTTGAAATATTATTTCAATTTACCTATCAAATGAAAACATGTAAGTTTTTATGGACTTGTTTATCAAATCCAATAAAACATCCATGAAAATTTGATAGTAAAATCCAGGAAACGCTATTCTCATTTATCGAAGGGTAAAAACCACGTACTTTGGGAATGTTATACTCCCTTCGACCTACACGTTTTATTAATTGACTCGGGTGTTGAAAAATTTCCAAATATTTAACCGGCGGCGTAAATATAAAGGGCTTCGTTATAGACCATTTTCAAACATTTTCACTCCGTAAGATTATCGTGTCTGTGGGCTCTTACGTTTAAAGGAAGAATTTAACACTTGGGTAATCGCGTATAAGTATATCCTCATCCTCTTGCTTAGTGTAATAACAGATACTACAGTAACGATATAAGCGAGTGGAAACTATTTCAACAATTTACGACTATGCGAGCGAGAAAATATGACTTTTATCGGTAGCTTTGAGACTTTTAAAGAGTTCCGATTAGATTGGCGTATTTCCTCCGTCAGCGTCACGGTTTACTAGTCGTTTTCTAAAATGTGTATAAGATATGTACGAACGTTTGCCTAAGCTCTCTTCCTTGTATACGTAAAAATGTACATCAATTTTGATATTTTCTGATGTAAATGTAAGAAGAGATAGATTACGCTTAGATATTTTTAAAAAGGTGAATTTAGGTAGGTATATTGTTGAGAAAACCTACGATTTTTTGCTACCATACTAATAATTTGTTTTATCATTCTGATTGCAGATTTGTGTTCACTATTGTGAGCTATTTAATCGGCGTATTTATATTCGCAACGATCGTAGGTAAGTTTTCGACTCGGACTTTATGTATGTAAATTTAGGTAACGAGTATTATATTATGGAATAGGAGAGAACCCCGAATAGAACTGAATGGAGCTTACATTACGTAGGCGAAAAGGAGAGAAAATACCAGTGCTGCGAATTTGTTGAACCATTAATGCGTACAGTTACGGTATTATAATCTTTGGAAACGTCCTGCATAAAGTCAGGCATCTGGAAAAGATGCGAAGCGTGTCCTTTATCTCGATTGTATGCTCTTTTAGCCTCTGGATGAGAAAAAAAATTCACGTTTCTTTTCGTCGACTCGTCGTCGGAGTCGAAACGCTTGCTCGAGGTTTTTTTCCTTCTCTATTCGTGTTTATTTTGAAACCGAGTGTCGTGGTTTTATTCACGAGAATGATAAACTGTATAGATTTGGTCGAAACCTAATTGTAATTTATATCGAGGGTTTTTTCTGCCTTCCTGTGAGCTATATACGTAGATTCGACGGTTTCTGATGATACTCGTATTTCATTTCAGGTCAAGTTGGAAATGTGATAACAAACAGAAATGCAAATCGGTTAGAATTCGAAAGATTGTTAGACGGCGCCAAGACGTACATGAGGCATCATAAAGTGCCCAGCGGTATGAAACGAAGAGTGCTGCGGTGGTATGATTACTCGTGGTCGAGGTATGTCATCAAAATGACAAATCGTATTTGTTTTGTAGGTATCTAAAAATATGTGTCGTTATTGGTGAAATGAATCGAATCGAAAAAATCGTCTCGAAAAAGAGTTTCATTATCTTATTTTTCAATTTTTGGGTCATTTAATAGCACTTCGCAGATATAAAATGGAGGAAATAAGTATACTTGAATAATGTGTACTTCAAAGTTAGGTAAATGACCGCTGGGTTCACGGTCATTTTCCCGAAGCCGAAATCCCGAACAGACATTTTCCCGAATAAGATTTTTCACGAAAAAAATTTTCACGAATCCGTTTTCCCGAATACCGAAATCCCGAATACAATTCTCGAATTACCTTTTCCCCAAATGCAAAAATCCCGAATAAAGAATTTCCCGAATGTAAAAATTCCGAGTATAGAATTTCATGAATCACCTTTTCTATTATTTCTATGGAATGCTTATTGCATAGTGGTGGAACAGTAGGTAGTATTTTTTCATCCTCCGAAGGTTTTCGGTAGTATTGAAAAACTACCGGCAGTTGTACCGGTAGTTTTTCAGAGGGTAAATAAAAACCACTCAAAAAGTTATAAAATTTCGTAAATCATACTTTTTTTTCCAAAATATGGTCAAAATTGATGACACCTGAAGAAAACTGATTTTTGGATGTGTTTTCTTTTATTTGTACTTACTACATTGCACTTGATTTTTATTGATTTTTTTTACAAATTACCAACTTTTTTACTATTTTTTTTGATTTATTGCAACAAAATAAAACTACCGATAGTTTTTGGAAAACCCCGGATTCTTTTATGATGTACTTACTTTCGATTTATTTTTCTTTCGGCTCAAATTTTTACTTCCAGTTGGGATACCTTTTTTGTAAGTATGTTGAAGACAATATTAATATTCTGCAGTGGTGAAAATTTAAAAAAAAATCACTCTGAACTGAACCGGTTTTGAGCCCTTTCAAAAAGAATCAGGTTCAGGGGTCAAAAATGATGCAAGGCTCCTCAAGGGCCTTTATCAATTCTTCATAAAACATTTTAGCTTCCATTGTACACTCAGTATTTTTAAAAGATAATGTAAAATTGTTATTTTTGTATGAAAGAAATCATAATTTTTGAGTACACCTATATAAAAATAATTTCCTATTAATTCAAATTTTTTAAATTTTGTTTTGCTATCCCAAAATTTGAAAACCAATCGAATCGTCCGTTTAAAAAACAACCATAGCTCAAAAATGGAATTTTATAGGAGAGTGAAATAATATGCCCAAAACGTTTCTACGACTAAAAATTAGGTTCGGCAAATATTAGTTAGACTCAAAATGTGGATTGAGGGCATACAGAGCAAGTTTGATCGTTCAATACCGCCTCCAGTTCTCAAAAATTGAAATGAAAAATTTCCCTGTGTATTTCTAAATTACAGGTCTTCAAAGTTTTCGAACTTTTTGTTTAAAAAACAGCCATAGTCCACCAGGTAAATTTTGATTGGTTGTGAATAGCCAATCAGAATCAACCTGGTGGACTATGGATGTTTTTTAAACAAAAAGATCGAAAACTTTTGATTTAAAAACACAAACAAGTGTTGAAGTCTTTTTTTTTTAATCCGAAATTAATATAGCCATCGTTTTTTTTCATAAAATTTTATTTCCGAAACTGAAATATTTTTTTTTTAAATTTTAGTACAAACATTTTAGCTAAAATAAGGCCCTAACCCCAAAAAAATTAGCAGGAAGGAGAAGTTTCGTATATAAGCTCAATAAAGTATGTATTTTAATATTCCCGAACTTCCCTAAAATCGGTGAATATTTTGACCCCCTTTTGGGGGTGAGGGGGTTCAAATTTTCTTTTTTTGGCTATAACTTTCAAAATTACGTATTTACGAAAAAAGAGTTGAAATAAAAATTGTAGAGCATAAAATAACAAACAATTTTGTTATGTACAATTTTTTCCTAGAACGTCATGGGAGGGAGCTAGGGTCTTCAGAAAAACATCAATTCTGAAAATTTCCCATTACCAGAAAAAATCACCAAAAATCGGGTTAATCGACTTTTAGGAGCGGTTCTTTTGCATAGTACATCCTATTACTATATGTAGAATAAGAAAAATATATAACCCACCCCTAATCTCAGGAGGTGGACCCTCCGAAAAAAGTCGTATTTTCCCCCTAGCGTAGCTCAGCAGCAGTGCAAAATTCGAAAAATTGGTTCAAACAAACGTCGTAGAGCATTAAAAGATACACATTTTAATTTTTTTTACTTTTTTTCTACGTGGTCTTGGAGGCGAGCTATTGTAAAAAGAAAAAAAGCAGCGCGGCGTTGGAAAATTTTTCATCAACTCAATAAACTCTCCTTTTGGGACCCAATGTGGGTCCAGGGGTCAAAATTATTATAAAAATCGAGTTCAGCGCCCACGAAAACCCCAAAACTCCACTTGTTCGACCATTAATGAAAAATTTCCGAACGTCGATGTTTTTTTCTTTTTGCAATAACTCGCCTCCAAGACCACGTAGAAAAAAATTTTGAAAGTTATATCCGAAAAACGAAAATTTGAACCCCCTCACCTCCAAAACGAGGTCAAAATATTCACCGATTTTAGGGAAGTTTCGGGAATATTAAAATACATACCTTATACTGAGCTTATATACGAAACTTCCCCTTCCTGCTAATTTTTTGGGTCAAAACCTAAAATGGTCCCGTACTATTTGGGACTATGATTGTTCTTTAAAAAAAACGGACGCTTCAATTATTCCTTGAGATGGAATGGAAGGGAAGGACAAATCTAAAATGCATTTCGTCTTTTAATGCTCTACAACGTTTGTTTGAACCAATTTTTCGAATTTTGAACTGCAGCTGAGCTACGCTTGGGGGAAAATACAACTTTTTTTCGGAGGGTCCACCTCCTGAAATTAGGGGTGGGTTAATTATACTTTTCTTATTCTACATAGTAATAGGATGTACTATGCCAAAGAACCGCTCCTAAAAGTCGATTAACCCGATTTTTGGTGATTTTTCTGGGAATGGGAAATTTTCAGAATGAATTGATTTTTTTCTGAAGACCCTAGCTCCCTCTCATGACGTTCTAGGAAATAATTGTACGCAACAAAATTGTTTGTTATTTTATGCTCTACCATTCTTGTTAACGATTTTCCAAAACGTAATTCTGAAATTATATCAACGAAATTGCGTTCCACTTCCCCAAAACAGGTCAAATACCGCACCGATTTTGGTTCGGAAATAAAATAATACTCTTATATAACTTTATTAGAAACTCGATAATTTTTGGTTAAAATAAAAGCCTTACTATTGACATGAGTTTTAAGACGACGCCTTTTCTTAATAATGAATTTTTGAACGAAAATCAAAGACTGAATCGTCAATCTAGAGCACTAAGTATGATTGTGGAAATGATTCCCTGATAAAACCAAACACGTACCAGGTTATAACTCTTTTGTTAAAATAGAACACATCACAGCCTAATTATTAGTCCTAAATGCAATACTTTTCGTAGAGTTATTCTCGTCGTTCACTCCCAAACGTTTGAAACCTCGACAACCCTACTCGTATTTCACAGGGGGAAAAAATTAGCAAACCTCAAACAAATTAATTTTTTCGAGCTTGGCGACGTTTCAAAATGTACACTTATCACGGAACATAATCATCGTACCATTTTAGCCAGCAAAGTTAAATTAAATTTTTATTTTATAACGTTACGCGTTAAAATTCGTTTTCTTTTTTTCGGCAGACGATAACATTTGAAAATTACATTTACACATTTGCAAAACGGAGTAAATTCTAGTCACGTATCGGTCTATTGAAATTCGTTAAATTTTTGCCTTCGACGAAGAAAGGCGGCATTGAAAAAAAATTCAAATCGATTTACGAGACCGAAAATATGATGTAAAATTCGATTTTCGAATACTCTAAACGTTTTGTCGGTTTAACCAAACACGTTTATTTGGCGAGGCGGCGTGGCGTTTAAAAAGGCAGAGCGAGAAAGAGCCTTTGGAAGAGAATTAAATTAAAATATTACACCTTAATGAAACTCGACTATAATCGAATTAAAAATTTTAAAAGGGAAAATACGCGTATTCGCGACGTTGCGTTGCGGGCTTTGCGAATTAAATTCACGGCCCGAATGAACGAACGAAAAAAAAAGGTTATAGTTGGGAATTAATTAAAGTTTTTTCTTTATTTTTTTATTTTGTTCTCAGAGGTAGAATACAAGGCGGAGGTGACATAAACACGGCCTTAGGACTTTTACCAGATAAACTGAAAACCGAGTTGGCTTTACATGTTAATTTGAGTGTTTTGAAAAAGGTGAGTAAATTTTTATTAGATTTTTTTTCTCAACCGATGCTATGTTTAGATGTGTTTTTTTCTTTCGCTTCAAATTTATTAACACCTCGAATTGACTGCGTGATACGCGAGCGTGGGCTAATACTTTATTAAAAGCCCAAGATAAAGGAACTAATAAAGGCAGAGGCGAATACGAGTCTAAAGTTTGAAACAAAGAGGGGAAAAAAATCCCAGCTAATCGAAACGAATGGAAATATTGGCTGTTAGAATGAGGTATAAGTTCTATACGGTTAAACGGCGGTGCGGGGGGAGGAGGGCTAGTTAAGTAGATTAGTCGGTTCGAGAGTAAACGCGCGTTAAAGAAGAAAACGCCGTGTAATTAAAATTCCAGATGAAAGAAAACCTCGCATAAATCGGATTAACAAATTAGAGCGAATGTCGTGATTTGTTTTTTAATTTTCATCTCTCGCGCCCTGGCCAAACATTATTTTTTAAAACGATGTTTTAATTTCATGTACCTACGAAACGCGTTCGAGCCTTTTAAACGATACACCTACCTTTTTCTCACCATTTTTTACTAAATTTTTTCCTACGTCGTTTAAGGTAACAATTTTTCAAGAATGTCAGCCAGAGTTTCTGCACGATTTGGTATTAAAAATGAAAGCTTTCATATTTACCCCGGGCGATTTAATTTGTCGGAAAGGAGAAGTAGCCAGGGAGATGTTCATCATCGCTGATGGAATTTTAGAAGTTATCAGGTAAAAAAAAATGATTTTTGAGATCGTTATTGTGTATTGAGGTCGTTTTTATACGTTTTTTTTTTCTTACGCAGCGAAACTGGACACGTTCTTACAACAATGATGGCTGGCGATTTTTTCGGCGAAATTGGTATCTTGAATCTGGATGGGTTGAATAAGTACGCATAATACCATTCGTATGATTTAAATATTTCGTATCAAATGTTTTTATAAAAGATATGTATTTTTTTTTCATGCAAATAAAGGAGAACGGCCGATGTACGCTCGGTTGGGTATTCTGAATTGTTCAGTTTATCGCGCGAAGACGTATTAGCAGCTATGAAAGATTACCCGGATGCCCAAGAGATACTACAAACTCTTGGTAGAAAAAGACTGATGGAAGCTAAAAGTATCACCAAAGGTAAATCGATTTTTGTTTCGTTGAAAATGTATTTTTTTGCTTTGCGAGGTTTTTAATTTTTCAATGTAATTATTTATTTTGGCGTTGAATCTGAGAAGAAGGAAGTCGTTAATTAGGACTCTAAAGGTGTTTTTTTTGGCTTCTATTGACCCATTTTTTTCTTCGAGGATGGGATAACTGTTTTCTGCGCATGAATGAGAATCAGAAATTATAATTGTGATCAGTGACCTTAAATTAATCGAAAGTTGTAGAATAGTCGAAAATTACGCAGAGTGTTTGACAAACGAATGTAAATTAGGGTGGGTGTTTTTTTTGGATTGAAGGTGCAAAAAATATTGAAAGAACGTAATAAAAATTGTCGGTTTCTCATTAGAATTCACATTATCCAAGTGGGGTTCAAAATGTTGAAATTTTCAAAAAAAAAAGAAATGAAATTGTCGTAAAATGACGAGATGATTTTCAGTTGATGATTTTTCAAGGAAATTGTTACCCCTTGTTAAGATAGATGAATCCGCTCTCAGTTAAGATTTTAAAAATACTTCCAGAATCCTACGGTACCCATCTTTACGAGACCAAGGAAAAATTATATCGTCGAAAATTTTACTCATCCTTTTTTTTTCTCCCTTGAGACAAAAAATCGTAATGAAAAATTTTTAAATTGAAAATTACCGAAGAACTTCAAAAATCGTATGTTAGGAAAAGGGACCTGGGCGTTAATTTGTTTTTTTTTTTTCATGCTGTAAGATGACATTGAGGCTTTTAACGTGAAATGGAAAAGAAAAAAGTTTTCACCTAAGCCCCTTTTCGAATATGTATAGGATTTTTGAAACTACTTTGTTCTTTTTAAGAATTTCAATTTCAGCTATGTTCATGGGAATTTTTTCGGTATTTCTTCGATTAAAAGTGTTTTAGCCTTTACAATTTTACAGTTTTTTTTTAAATTTCGACTTGGGTTCATAGTTGAAAATATTGAAAATTTTCTATTAAAAAAATGTGTTTAAGGAACATAATATTTAATTTAAAGCTAAAAGGAGACAGACTGAGCTGAAAATGAACATCGAAATCGTGTTCGTCGTGTCCGATTTAGTCGAAAAACATCCCTAATCAATTTTTTATCTCGCGTTGAAGATTTATAAAAATTGTATAATTTTTTCAAAAAATACTAATAGCAATTTTTAATTACGTTTTTGGTCCAGAATTTTTCAAAGAATATCTTTGCTGCTGTTTGTGTGTTTTTTATTGAAATTTTCACGATTACATTAGAGGACTTCGAATCTGACGAAGACTTTTTGTGTGTATTTTTATTTTATTTTTTCCTTCAATGACAGTAAAATAGAAAATGAATTGTTGACGTGTGAATTAAAAAGTAATTTTCAAAATTTTATCCGACGGAAAAAAATACTTAAGAAAAAAACGAATAAAAATTTGTCAACGTTATCAGGTTTTCCCAGGCGGTCACCCATCCAAGTACTAACCTGACCCGACAGTGCTTAACTTCGGTGATCGGACGAGAACCGGTGTATTCAATGTGGTATGAACGTTGGCGAATGTATTTTGAATTTTTGTAATTTTGTAATCGGGTAATGCTGTTCAGTGGATATTTTTGAGTTTTCAAAATTTATGATGGGGTCGCTTTTCCTTTTTTTCCTAGAAGTTGAATTGGGAAATGATTATCGGAAAATTTTGCTATACATATTTAAAAAGTGAAAAAAATGGGTGGCCGTGGTTTAAATGAAGGCACGTAGATGTTTTTACTCAAAAATACTATTTGGGTCTTTATTCTCTGAAATCCCATTTTCAGGGATTTTTGAAATTTTGTTTCATGTTTTTAAAATTTTTTCTGTGTAGAAAATTTAAAAAAATAAAATTATAGTGTGTACATTTTCTAGAAATAGGTACCCAAGGGCTGAATAAATAATTAATTTCATGAATGAGATTTTTTCATTAACATGCTACAGCTAGAGGTTCGGCTTTCATTTTACATAAGCCCTGATTCTGACATTTACCTATTTTTTCATGAGTCGTGTTTCAAAAATTATTGGAGTTTTGCTCACAATTATAAAATCGTATTAGGTATTCTTTAGAACTTCACTTCAAAAGTTGCATGGAGGGTAAGGTGAAGGGGATGTCGGGAAGTTATGTCTTCTAGACTTCCTAATTTTCCTTGAAATAATACATTCTAAAAAAATATCGGATGACGTTGAAAAATTTGAAAACATGTTGCCAAAAATGGGTTACGAATGCTATTGTTATCAAATTGCCATTTTTGTCCTATTTTTCAAAAAAATTTAACAAAACTTCATTCTATTAATTTAATTTGAAAAAAAATCGATAAAAAAATTTGCCAACGTTACCAGGTTTTCCCAGGCGGTCACCCATCCAAGTACTAACCTGGCCCGACGGTGCTTAACTTCGGTGATCGGACGAGAACCGGTGTATTCAACGTGGTATGAACGTTGGCGAATGGAGTTATCGTTTTTAATATACTTTAACTCAAGTTTCGATATTAGACTCTCTTAATTTTACAATTTTTATAATACCTATGTATGTTATTTTATCCCTCCTTTGATAAGATGAAAAAATAACTTGGGTTTTACTTCATTTGTACAAATTTTTTTTAATATAAAAAAAGTGATCTAAAAGTAGAGGTATTTTTACCGTGAAATGTCATGTATGTAGGTATTATGCATTGCTGGTTTTTTACGTTCTTCCTATTTTTCACGGGTGCCAGGAAAAAATTGTTCTTCTATTTTCTGTGAAACATCAAAGAAAACTCTTTTCAAAAATAAGAAAAATGCATTACCTACCATTACCTCTACTTACTTACATATATTTTTTTCAAAGTTGAAAAAATGATAGAAAATCATAAGTGATGATTTGTTTGAATGAAAGTCATCGTGTAATTTTTCACAGTTTTTCTTCTGCAAAAAATGTGTAAAATTACTTCAAATCCGGTTGTAGAGTAATTGGGAGTTTTTTTTCAACGTTTTTCTCTGTACATAGGTAAGTTAATATCATCAATTGAAATTTGAAGCATGGAAATTATTATGAGTTGTAACGCAATAAATTTCGATCTGAAACGTTTGTAAAAGAAAAAATATGTACCTACCTACAAATTTTTATCATATTTTGGACTTTGAAATTTATGACCTTTTCAATTTCCATATTTTAATAATGTTGATTTAATAAAAAATTTTACACGAAATTAAAAATTATTAAAAAGTATTTTTTTTCAAAGTTCTTCAGTAGTTGACCCTGAAAAATGAGACGAATGGGAAATGCGGGCATTAATGGAATTTTTTAAAAAATTATGTAGATCTATACACTTTGAAATCATTTTCGTTAAATTTTTTTTCATCGTCTGAAATTTATTGAATAATGAAAAAAAAATTTTTGACATGGATATATTTTAGGCCTGGGGGTTAATTTTTGAAAAATGTTACGTTTTTGTGTAACGTAAGGTTTTAAAGGTCTTTTATGGTGAATGTTTATCCACCACTAATATAATGACATTTTTTTTGCCTTGAAAAAACGAAAAAAAAATTGGATGGTCATTGACATGATGCAGTGGCGGTTTTGCGAGGGAAGTCAGGGAAGTCAGACTTCCCTTAACTTTTTTCCAAAACTTGAATTTTTTAATAACATTATTTTTCTGGTAAAATGTGTCCAAAATTATTGACAAAAACAGTAACAAAAAAAAATCCACCCTTAAAAAATGATTCTATTCTTCTTTTCGTGTGTACTGTACGAGCTTGCGCTCTGCGTTGTGATGTTGTTCGGCAGTCCAAACCGCTTTGACTGCAGCGTATGGAAGGTTACCATGGTGACGAGCGCATAAACGCGTGTGATCTTACATGGTGTGTGTGTAGTAGTATAAGTAAAACACTCGGAAGTGGAGTCAGAGATTCACTGACTGCGCGTCAGGGTTGCCGTTTTGCGGATTATTCATTTATTCTCCGTTTTATGGAGAATCCAGAAAATAGCCAAGAGTTTTCAGGGAATTAATTTTTCGGAGAATTTTTGAATTTGGCCCTCGCTTTGCTCGAGCTATGAAATGTTTCATATTTTTCAAATTTTGGTCCAATTTCCGCCCAAAAAATACAAATATTTTCACCCATTTCCAGTGAAAAATGTTTGTAATGACGTTTATTTTTTTGGTTTACATTATAGTTTCTTTAAACTTTCTGACTTCCTCAGATTTTCCCTTCCAAAACCGCCACTGACATGATGACGTGTAAAAATGTCTAGAGATATGTTCATTTGAAAAAAATAGGATGTGTTTTGAATAATACTGAAATATATTTCAAAAAACCCCCAAAAAAAAGGAAAAGTGACTCTGTTACAAATTTTGAAAACTCAAAAATATCTACTGAACACCATTATCCGATTACAAAATTTAAAAAATTCAATGTACATTCGGCAACGTTCATACCACATTGAATACACCGGTTCTCCTCCGATCACCGAAGCTAAGCACTGTCGGGTCAGGTTAGTACTTGGATGGGTGACCGCCTGGGAAAACCTGATAACGTTGGCAATTTGTTTTTATTTTTACTCAATGAGAAGTTTTTCTAAATAACCTAATTACTTACGCTTGAATATGAGGTAACAATAAAATTAATTAATAATAAAAATTAACCAATTAAACTTAATGAAAAAAATTACAAAAACCATAATAATAAATTTTATAATTTAATAATTTTTATAATTGAATAAGGTAATCATTTCCATAAATCTTAAAATTAATAATCTTTCAATTGAAGAAAATAATAGTGTGAAGGCATCATATTCCATCTTCGATGATGGTCTGATAATATTTATAAATAACTATAGGTGTTCATACAGAGAAAAACAAGTAGTCGAACCTTTCTTTGATAATTTCCATTTTTAAATCCTATTTTGTTTATAGGAGTTCAGGTCAAGAAAAAATTGAAGTTCGCATTTTTGAGCCAGCCAAAAATCAATAAATTCCAACCCCCAAAAAATTATTATTTTAGATTTTTCAGATTTAAATCTTGATTTTTCTGAAATATTTTCGATGTGAAATGCCAAATTTTAACTCATGAGTCATAACTTACGTACATGTATGAATTTTGGACTAGAAATGCAGTTTTGATAGATTTTTTGATATACCAAATCTGACATCGTTTTTGACATAAGCGCACCCACCAGGCAGTCGATTTTGGTTCTATATATGGGTCATTCTAAAATTTCGCAGAAATTCGTCTAGGAATTTAAAAAAAAAATTTTAACATTTTTTTCTGAAAAATTTTAATCAGAGTCGTTAATACTAGTAGGCATTCTCCATCTCATGATGTCTGAGAAAAAAATAACTATAGGGTATACAGAAAAAAAAGTATCGACGCTTCTTTGAAGTCCATTTTTAAAATTTGTGGTTCAGGTCAGAAAATTGAATATCGTTTTAAGACGCATAAATAAGTAAATAACCCCCAAAAATTGTCAATATTTTGAAAGTTTCGATAAAACTAATATTTTGTATTTTCGATGCGGAAATCCAAATTTACATGACTACGAGTCATATTACGTATATGTTTTAGCCCAAAATGCGTTGATAGATTTTTTTACAATCTCATTTTTTCATGCAGAGAAGGGTTCAGGGGGCTAGCTTCTACTAACTAGAATAGATTTCCAACCGCATTGTTTCTCGCATGTTATATTATCAAAATTACTCCGTACGAACGTCACTTACAGGTACAATTTAGAAAATTTTATACAGTGTCCCCTTTGTACATAGGTAGCAGGTACCTACTTTCCGACGACATTGAGTTCCATAATTGCTTTCTTCTCTAGTTTGGGGAAGAAAATGGAAAAAGACCGTTACAATATCAAGTTGAGAGCCCCACCTGTTTATTCAATTGTTGAATTTTTTTAAATACCTATTTGAGGTCAATGAGTCTAATTGAGAACTCCTCAAAGAAATCCCTATAGAACTCGTGGTCGAAAATTTTAATTTTTTCGCTTTCTGTGTAGGTAGGTATATTTAAGATCACAAAGATCAATCATTTCAGATATTCAGATTTGGATGATTTCAGGGTTTTTTAGACCATGTTCTCAAAGTGTTCACAATTAGAAACATTTACCTTACACATTGCTAAAAGATATTCTTACGATGATCAGTAATATTTGACAATGTTTCTATCATTCGTTCTAAAATTCTTTTTTTTTTACAGCATACAACGAGCAACGCAAACAAGCCGAGCTAAACGCGATGGTGGTAAACGCAGCCGCAGCAGCAGAGCATCGAGCGAAGAACAAAATAGTGGGCAGAATTTGCAGCGACGTCAAAGGCCTAAAAAGCGTACTGCGGAAAAGTCGTCGAGGGACAAAGTAAACCGATTCAGATTACGAACCAACGTTTGCACCTTTGAATTCGCTTAATTTGCTTTATTTCGTTCCAGCAGCGAGGACAACCTAGAACTTCAACCATTGACGAGCATATCGGGTAAAACAGATAACCAGATGTTGGTCGGTAACAAAGGCATGTTGTGTCGTATGCAGAAAGTACTCAGCGAAGATACGGGCCAAGATGACGACCACAACGGACCAGGCGAACGTCGAATTAGCGCCGGGTTTCCGTTGCTGAATAAGTTGAAAACATTGACTGATAAACATCACCAGCATCATCATCCGGCTCAAGCTACCATCTCGGATACCACCGAACAAACCGACCAACCGAAAGATGAACCTGAAATCGAGCCTATTGGCGTTGGATTACCTTTGATTCAACGTCTATTGTTACTCAAGCAACGAGAAGATAACGAAGGTAAAACGACGACGGTGACGACGACGACGGTTCGAACCCAGCAGAGTTCTTTTGTATCGACGCAATGCAATAAGAAACCGAAGACGGTCAAGAAAGAGGTAGCTTTTGCCGAAGATCTGGTCCCCAAAGAAGACGATAAAATCGTTCAACAATCCAGACACGAGAAAAAGGCTGAATTCATGAAACCATGGTGTTTGCTGCGCAAAGCCACCGTCAATCAGAATTGTAAAAACATTCACAGGCCGAATAGAACCTTCAAATACGAGCAATTCCGGTACCAGATGGAGAATAAAAAGAACGACGACGATGGTAAACCGTCGAGTTGCGGAAACGATTCATCGTCCGCAGCAGCGACGACGACGACCAAAAACACTCATCGGTGTTTGACGCGTTTATACGGCAGCGGTATAAAAAATGCTCAAAGTTTAGCTCAAAGTTCTCAAACTTGCGACAATACGTTAGTAAATTTAACCATTTGTGATAATTCTAATAACGCGAACGTTGTTACCAGCAATAAAGACAGCGGTGATCGTAGCGGCAATACCGATAGCAACGATAGTGATACTAATCATAATAATAGTAGCAGCGATACGGACGATAGGCGTAAATCGTGTTCGCAAAACCAACTAGTGGCCACGGCCAGCGCTATAAACATTTGTAGCACGACTGAAACCGGATGCCCGGATACCAGAACTAGGTTTTACATGCCGATGAGTAATCGATCCAGTAAAACGTACCAATCGGTAGATGATCTTTCCCCCGAGTATTCCGGTCTGCCTTTTGTCAAAAAATTGAAAATATTGAACGAAAGGCAGAAATTAGCCGAGCTAGAGGAAAACGTATTCATTCGTAGTTGTAGCCTAGATCTGAACAAAGCTGCTAGACGAGGAGCCCACGCCAAAAGTAGTTTCTCCAATTTAACTCGAAGTCTTTCCGAAGCGACAGCAATGGAGGTCGTATTACGTTCCCGAAGATACCACCAACAGAAGTCGCGTCCTGCCAAAGATAACCCAAATACGTGCTCGTTACCGGCCACATTCTCAGAACTTGATTTACCATCGCCCGAAGGTTGCGAGACTCTGGAAAGGCGTAAACTGAAGAGTATCCTTAAGAAGATATCATCGGGAAATTGTAAAATCAGCGATTTACTCAACCATCCGGAATTAAAAGACAATAATCCCGATAACGTGGCCTTAAGCGAATTAGAACTGATTAAAAAATTAATGAATGCTCAAACCGTGCAAGGATACGTGGCCAGGCATAGTACGCTGGAGAAAAGCATGACTTGCAATAGTTCTTTGAGATCGCCTCCTTCTACGGGGAGGACTTGTAAAAGTAACGATAGCACCGCGTTCACGTTCGATGATACGTCGATCATACCGATATCTGTCAGCTCGCCGGATTCGGATGTTAAAGATGCTCAAAATTCGAACGAGATTAAGTATTTGGAAAGAGACAGCTCGCATTCGCCGTCCAAAAATCCTGATCTGATACCAGACGTTTATGTGTTGGATGAAAATCTCATGTCTCCGGTTCAGTTACCTGCCTTCGTGTCCGAACATTTGTCCGCGAGTACGTCCAGCGACGGTGATGGGTACAGTCGATTCCAGTGTACTTCGTATAATAGGGATTTAGTGGTAAGTTGACGATTTTTTGAATTATTTAATCTCGCGAGATCGAATAATTAATGAAATGTGATGTTTTGGTCTGTACAGGAAGGATTGCAAAATAGATTTAAATCTCAAGTAAAGGAAATCGAACAGGAGGTTAGAAAAAGAGATATGTTGATCGAAGTGTTGCAAACCAGAATACAGGAGCTACAGGTACAAATATCATTTTGTAACGTACCAATTTCAATAAAAAGGAAGTACTTACCTTTAAGATTCTCTATTCGGTTTCTAGTCCTAGAGGTTCTCGAAAATGAAAATAAATTGATCGAAGTAGCTCATCTGAAAGAAAAATCAACATGAAATATATTTTACAATTACTTCTCTCTTATTTTAAATCCTCTGGAAATAAATTGGAACCGTTACACGAAATTGATGTAACTCAAACCATCGCTAGTCCGACGCACCTAATCTGAGACTCCTAATTATTCGTCATAAGCAACCATATCTACACTTCTGCTCAAATGGGGACTAGATTTTCAGTTTCAAGGTGTTATTTTGATGTGTTTTTTTTAAAACTCATGTTGTGATATGAAAAGTACAAAAGTAGAGTTACGCATTTTTGAAAAGTCCAGAGTTTCTAGTTTCCAAAGAACTGAAATGGAAATCGATCTAAAAATTTGAACAAAAAATTTCAAGTGATTATCCACCATTTTTTGTTTTTTTCCTGATTTTAGTGAGAACTTTTCAGTGATCCTGGGTGCCCTATTTTGCGACAAAATATCACTTTTTCGAACAAAAAAGTGAAAGCGTCTGAATTTTGGAACAAATTTCTACTTTCACGTGCCATTTTCGGTTTTCGATGAAATTATTTTTATAGCCATTATGAGTGAAAATATCATCAAGAACGTGTTGGAATGATAATTTTTTAGCAAAAAATTTCTTACAAATTTTACGTTTGAGTTCTGGCTGAAAAAATGTTGGTTTAATTCTGAAAATTCGCGTTTTTGGCTTGAATTTTTTCAATCAATTTTGAAAAATTGGCGATGCTGTTTTTTTGTGACCATCTTGGTCAACCTCGAGTATTAGTCTTGTCGGTTGACTGTCCATTTTGAAATTTTTTTTAAACATTTGAATGAAATTTGATTACTTAATGAGAATACCTCGCCAAAATGCAAACTTTACTTATACTAACAAAAATTGCAAGAAAATGTAGAATGTGCTTAGTTGTAGCTCCTCCAAAAAGCAAATGGTATGCAAAATTCAAATTTCGCAGTTTTGAGTATGAAAATTTTTCCTACATAATTCGATTTTCGAAATCACGATTTTATTCAGTTCGTGAAAATATGCAATTTATGTAGTACATTTTTCTATTCACATGGTTGCTTATTAAGAATTCGTGAAGAGTCTTAGACTGGATCTAGTTAAATACATACTAGGGTGCAGGATCTTAAAATTTTTTGATTTTTTTTGTGGACATGGTTAGTCCTTTTCTGTTTTTTGACTACGGAAGAGTTAAAAAAAATATTATTTTCTCGTGTTTGGGGGGGGGGGGGGTTCACCTGATCTATGTACCCATATGACAAAAACACTGTTTTTGGGAGGTATTTTGGAAGTGAATACAAAAAATGATTACGTAGACTTCGATCTATTTTGTGAAGTTGATTTTCATTCTAAATGGACGTGGGATAACTCCTAATTCTATTTCCCCTTCTCAGGGGCTGTCAATTTGGGAGTTGGTGAGTTGATTCCCAGCTTTGAAAAATGTTCTAATTGATTCCCATTTTTTTTTTTTTTGAAATATCCAAATTGATTCCCTCTTTTTTTCAGTGGTATGTACGAATTGATTCCCCTTTTTTTCAGTCGTATATATGAATTGATTCCCCTTTTTTTTCAGGCGTATATACGAATTGATTCCCAACCTCTTTCAACAAAGGAATTTTTCAGGAGAGCGAATTAATATGCCCAAAACGTTTCTACGACTTGAAATTAGGTTCAGCAAATGTTGGTTTGTTTCAAAATGTGGATTTGGGGCCTACAGAGCAGATTTCACTCCAGTTCTCAAGAATTGAAATGAAAAATTTTCCCATATGTTTCTAAATCACAGATCTTCGAAGTTTTCGAGCTTTTTATTTAAAAAACACAAAAAAGGTGTTGAAATAATTTTTTAAATCCAAAATAAATAACACCATTGTTTTTTTCGTAAAATTTTATTTCCGAAACTGCGATTAAAAAATTCCCAAGTATAAGCGCATCCAGATTGGAAAATTTTTCATTTCAATTCTTGAGAACTGGAGAGAAATCTGCTCTGTAGGCCCCAAATCCACATTTTGAAACAAACCAACATTTGCTGAACCTAATAAAAAATGAGAATCAATTCCCCTGTGTTTTTACACAAATATTTCTTTGGGAATAAACTCACCTACAGCCGTCAATTTTTTTTGCATCAATTTGATTCAACGATTTCATTTTGCAATTTATTGTTATTTCACATTTATTTGAAAACTCTTCAAAGAAGGAAGTGGGATCGAGGATCATCTTATGCCCTT
The DNA here is from genome assembly GCA_033439095.1 of Pseudococcus viburni. NCBI lineage: Eukaryota > Metazoa > Arthropoda > Insecta > Hemiptera > Pseudococcidae > Pseudococcus > Pseudococcus viburni. The sequence goes on along the minus strand of JAVBJF010000418.1, from coordinate 256,567 downwards.
CAGAGTAAGAATCAGCTTCATAAAATCGATCAAAGCCTACCTATGTAATTATTCTTTTTATTAATTTACCGAATATCTCCGAAGACAGCGTTTTTGAAAATTTCCATGTTGAAAATATGTCAAGTATCATGTTTGTATTTATTCGTGTCAGTTGTGGTAGTAGGTATAGTAGGTACTTACACTTACGTGTTTTGATCTCGTTTTTTTTTTCAAGTTAACTAGCCTGAGTACGTACTTCGTAAATAGTTAGTTATGTACCTAATTAGAATTTTCTGTCTTTTTTTGAATTCTCTTCGCCAATTTTTTTGAAAAAATTAGTGTATTACTGAAAAAAGAAACCATGAACTGATTTAATTTATACTTATTGACGAGGTATTGATTTTATGCAGTAAAATTACAATTTTAAATTGATATGATTTTTATAGAAACATCACGAGCAATGCTTCCATGAAGATTGTTGTTCGGATGATACAGACTGTGATATTCAAGACCAACCATTTTTGGTAAATTAAAACATTGCTTTATCGAAAAATACCTGTGCATAGCTCGTTTTTTTTCATTTTTGAATAAAAGTTGATCGAATGACTTGTGCAAGTTTTTTTTTCGAATGTGCAATCCCTACACTTTTTTTAGTTTTACATTATTAGTTCTAGATTTGTAGATACTCTTGAATTTCCTCATTTTCCCTCGAAATTATTTTTCGTATTTGATATATTGAAAAAATTTACATTCATCAATGAGAATAAGATTTTTGAATGGAATAATTTTCATTAATTGAAGTAGAACTGCTTTTTGCTCGTCTTAAAATAAAAACATCGTTACATTCACTTGTGTTACATGTACGTAAATCCTATTGTGGGTAATTTCGACTCAACTCATTTACTAATTTTTTTCTTATTTCAGAGAGGAGATTCAGTAGATACGGTACTCCTGTCACCACCTCAAACATCCTACAGAAACCAAGAATATCTGAGCCATATCGAGCAGCGTTTCCAGCCGAAGATAATGTTGGAAAATCGTCGTTCGTGGGAAGATCGATCCGAAGAGGAAAACATGGAAGTACGCGAACTACCCAGTTCGATCACTCCGAGACCAATGTGGACAAAAGACGACATCAGCATAGACATAGCTTCGGACGACGCCAGCACCAGTGCCAGCGAAACAGACGAGTTATTCGCACACATCGACGACGATCTCCATTTAACTAGGCACGATCAAAATTGGGAAGTCCGTATGTTAGCTCGCGAGCTTGAAAAAAGAGAGCACAAAGAATCGCAGAATGATAAATTGAAGAGTGATAGCGGAGTGCAAAAGACTCAATTATTGAATGTACGATCGCTCGAGGAAAGATGTACGTTCAACGTGGCTACTCCGTCGCAGCGTAGTATATCTTCAGATAATATTTATACCTCTTCGGCGAGCTATTATAGTGCTATCGATGAACCAATTTTTACCCATAGTGCGTCTTACCATACCACAACTACTTCTGTGTCGCCGGATGTCGTACCCGTGCCCATTGTCACGACCAGCGGTGTTAGTTCACAATCTTCTACTGGATCTTAATCGCCAAAATACTCGTATAATTTTTATAATTGCTCAAAATGTTGTATATAATTGTTCGATTATGTAATGAAATTTTCTAGCGTTCTTTTTTTTGTTTTTATGGTGTAATTTCGTTTTTTTGGAATCGCATTTCGATATGTGTGATTTTTTTCTTTTTTTGTTCTTTCATGTGTGTAAAAGATGTTTTAAATGTTTACCTTATTCCGTATATATTTTGTTTTGTTTAATGTAATTTTAGGTTTTAAATGATTCGTCACCAAATGGATCCAATTTTATACATCGATTTTTTTCGTTTTTAATATTATATTTAAAAAGTCGTTTCGAATTTTTCTTCTTCATGTGTTTTATTATTTTTTTGTTTTTTTATTCTAAAATACATAACATTCTATTCAGATACATTTATTTTACAAGCGAACGATAACGAATAACGATATATAACTAATTTCGAGCCGAATTTTTCAATGGTGTAGTTCAATTCATATCGCAGAGTAAACTCGATTATCTGAAAATTAAATACAGCATTTTAGTTTCTAAATTTTTTTCAGTCATTAAATGTTACCTATTTAAAATAAATTATTTGTTTCATTGAAGTTTTATTTCTGCAGGAAAGCGAATTCGATGTAGGTATAGGTGAATTTTTGACATGATCGTAAAAGTAAAAAGGTCCAAAAAAAAGAAGAAAAGCTCGATCTGAATACACAGTGATGGGGCTGATGGGTAATTTTTGAAAAAATTCAGCCACATCACTCAACTCAATTACAATTAACAACCCTGTCGAATATGACTAGTTTTCAAACAAAGGATTTTTCAATTCTGTTGTACCCTATACGGCGCACATGGATTTTCTTACAATTCGGGTAATTTTGGAATAAATTGTAAAATTTTCAAGAACTTTTCTAGTCATAAACACTAAAAAAAAGGATATTTTTGCCCAAGAAGAAGCAAAATGTCGTTTAAATCGTCCTTGTTCGAGTCGTCCGCGCTTTTCATTATAAAAATCGCAAACAAGGCTCAAAAAATGAGAAAAAATCTAAAAGTTGAAAAACTTTTCAATACTTTTTCATTTTATTTAAAAAAATTGACTTTGTTTTACGTTTTCATAGTAATGCTTTACAGCGTTTGTTTTTGGCTTTTTTCGTGCATTTTAACATCTTGTTACAAGCGCTTATTTCGTATTTTTTCAGAGCTTAAAACCCCTAGCTCTTGATAAACAAAAAGGTTAGATTATCTTCTTTAGACTAAAAATCACAAAAAATTCAAATCAACTCACAAATTACTATTTCGGAGGATCGATGTATTTCTCGAAATATGCTTCATCCACAACTTTGTAAGCTAGCATAGCGGCAAACAGAGCCATTCCGACTCTCGTTAGTTTTCTTTCCCAATGAGTCCACAAAAAAGTATCGTCTTCAACGTAAAAATTATTCTTTTTCGTCTGTACTTCAATTCGACGTTCCTTCAATTGAAACTCTTCCCAATCTTCTTGTTTCGATTTCCTCGACAAAATTTTATCGTAATCAGGATACATTTTTCTATATTCGTTGGCGTCTTTGTAACCAGAAGGATGAAATGTTATTTGCTCGGCAACGGACTGTATTCCTGTTGCGCTATCGTATTCTATACGAGATCGAACATTTCCTAGCACGTCGTACGCCTCCGTAATGCTGCGAAACATCCTCAACGAATTCTCATCTTTGGCGATATCAGGATGGTAGACTTTGGAAAGCTTGTAATAAGCTTCTTTGATCTCCGTTTGGCTGGCATCCTCTGGCACTCGAAGGATTTCGTAGAACGTTTTATCATCTGACAGAGGCGAACTGATGTGGAGAGCACGACTGCCTAACAAACTTTTAAGCGCATGTTTGTTAAAATTCACTGCACCTAATTTGATTAAATTCATCGTAAATTAGGCTAATTTCTTAATTACGAACTTTTACATCCATTATTTTACACTTCGATGAGTATTATCAGTTTGACAATGTCAATAATTTTATCAGAAATCGACACCAAGATTTTAATCATAGCCTGGTTATTTCACTTCTACGGTCAGTAGTTAGCGCTTCTAACAGTGAAATAAGATACCAAAATTAATAAATTATATTCAAAAAACCAGGTCATTATTTACATTTAGGTACTGAAAGTTGAAAGTTGGCTTATCAAAGTGTTTCCATTTTTCGTGTTTTTAAAGTGAGTCATAAAGTTATGTCATGAAATTTTCATTTTCTAGCCTAAATTTCGAATTATTTGAAGTATTTTTAATATGTTTTGCTGAGTTTTAATTGAACATTGGTGTGTTAGTGATAAGATCAAGTCTAGAACTCAATATGCCGGTACGTACTCTGGATGAACTCGTATTACGAATTTTCGAACACCGAAATCATCAATAATTGAAGAATTTTCCGATTTCCAGTCATTTTACTATTCTCTGTTAACCTCTGAATACATGATTTTCTGTATTACAGGCGTATCACTCTTCAATAACAGACTTCGAACAGATAATCGGTAACATGGCTGTGCTACCACTGAAAACCAAGTATAGAGGCCCAGCCCCTGCACTGACACTGACCGACGATGAGGCCGTGGATATTATCGATGAAGCGTTATATTACTTCAAATCGAACGTTTTCTTTCGCACGTACGAAATAAAAGTAAGTAGCGGTTTTTATCAAAAATAGCATTTCTTTTTGAAATTCTAACAATGTTTATTCCTCAGAACGAAGCTGATCGAGTATTAATTTATATCACTTTATTCATTACCGAATGCTTGAAAAAGCTTCAAAAATGTGCCACGAAAACTCAAGCTCTTCAAGAAATGCACACGCTGGGTATTTCTAAGTTCGATGTTCCTGGTGATCTAGGTTTTCCTTTGAATTCGGTGTATGCTAGACCGGCCAATGGTTCCGAAGCAGGTAGGCTATCATTGCTTTCTGTGAATTTGTGCAGCGATTATCGAGTATTTGAACCGATTTTTTTAAATTTGTGTTTAGATTTCATGAGACAGTACCTTCAGCAAATTAGGCAAGAAACGTGTTTACGTGTAGCTCATAAAGTGTTTCCCACCAACGACGCGAAACCTTCGAAATGGTGGTTATGTTTTGCCAAAAAGAAGTTCATGGATAAATCTTTATCTGCTCCCGGTCAATAATTGTTACATATGTGCATATTCTTTAGGGTCAAACTGTATTTATATTTTATATCGTGCTAATTCACTCGTTTTTTCAAATTTTATATTCAAAATAAATATTTTATCGTATAACCGTTAAACTCTAGAGTGATCATTGCTCGTCAACTTTTCTATGATTTTTTCGAGTAAATGTGCTGAATATATCTTACATATGCGATTTCTGATCAGGAGCAGGATTACGTCGATGATAGTGATATTGCCTTCGACATCCTTCATTAGGCTCGTAATTTCCGTAATATCTCAGTATTATACAAACAATGAGGATGATAATGTGTACGAGTGTTGAAAATTACGATATATGAGGCTTAATTGATGATTTTTAATGGCCGTAATTACTGTTTCTGAGGTGAAAATACGGATTTGTCCAAAAATTAAGTAAGCAGTAGTTTATTTTTCAAATTTCAGTATTCCTGACTCGTGAATAATCATATTTCGTATCCGGTATTCCAGAGAAGTATTCGGAAAGTTAAAAATAGGCCACTCTTGATTAATTTTAAGAAACCTTCCAAATTATCATAATTGTTTTGGGTTTTTTATTCTAGGCTTTGAGATAATGTATCAAATGAATTCATTAAATCAAACTCTAGAATTACCTATGATGAGTAAAGACGAACTCAACAAATTGGTCGCCATTCCGAAAATCAGATTCGAATAAAATTGATTTCCGAAGGGTGTGCCGACTCAGCAAGATATTTCGATGCAGAATATTACAGGCACACCCAAGGAGAGGGCTCAGGGAACTCAAGCACCGCTTGCTCCTTTGCTAGGCTAGGAGATTTTTCATTATAAAAATATCAGAAAGAAGTGCATTTATTGCTTTTTATACACGATTTTTAAAAAATCTTCGACGATCCATTTCTTGAATGAACATATTATTCTCCAAATCTGAATCAAATTTTGTAAAAACTCACGCCTTTTTGAATCAGTGAAATAAATTTTACTGAAAATCAGTTACATTTCACAATTTTTCAGGCAAAAATCACTGATTTCTCAGTTAATTCTCAATTTGTCAGAAATAATCAATAATTTTTGGCAGGAAGATTGGTAAAAAATTACTAACTGAGTGAAACTTATTTCACTGATTCAAAAAGGCGGGATTTCACCCTAATTTTACAGATTCAGATTTAGAGAGTACCTCAGTGCATTGATCGTTTGTTCCAAAAATACCGAAAATTTTCAATTTTTTGTTCCTCAAATTTGTACTTGTATTATCCCCCTATTGAAAATGTTCTGAGTACGCCACTTGAATAAACTATTACTGAATTTCCAACAGATTTTAACCTCCTCCTCCCAATTTTCTCCAATTCAACCCCGCCCTTACACAATTTCTGGGTGCGCTTATGCAGAATATGGTCGAATATTTGTGGCACAATAAACTAAATGAAAGTATTCATAATGAAACTCATTCGAAAAATCGAAATCTCGTTCTGATTGAAGACTTGGCAGCTCAAGTGATTCCTTTTTGAAAAATTGTAAAAAATAAATTCCGTTTTTGTTACAAAACGAAAAATTTATCTGGATACGAACAGATCTTCAACCCAGATCCACAAACAGATCAACACAAAATAATAAAAACACAATTCTGGTTCTTAAGCTTTTATTTGTTTACGATACGTCAGGACTAACTATAATGTTCATTTCAGTCATAATTATTCGCGGATGCCTCCATCATCCTATAATTCCTCTGAGATATGCGGCAGTGAGAAAAATAACTGATTAATCAATTCAATGAAATTCAGAGCGAATTATAGAACTTGAAACGAGGAAAAAATACAATACGTAACAGCACATCGGCGAAAAATTAACGTACTATTAAAATTTTAGACGATACAAACACATGTCAAAAAATTTATACTAAAAAAAACAAACAGTTGAATTGGAAATGATTTCAAAAAACCTGTTCAAAATACTACGTAACGTTAAAAATCATACAAAAAAGAACCACGTTGATAGAAAAAAAATATTCATAGTCCCGGTATCGTTAACATTTCCGAATTTCAAAATTCCATCTAAAATGGTAACGAGAGAATTTTTCGCAATCCAATACAATGTATAAAAAGATGAACTATTTGAACAGGTTTTTTTTTTCTTGAACGATCAACAATTGCATAAAAATTTCAACATGAAGAAATATTAACACAAAACACAATCACAATTTAAAAAAGGGTACCATTTCGATACCGTTTTTCGTTTTTAATCAATTTAGAGAGGAATTTTATATCGATTTAAAACAGATACAAGAATTTTTCAATTTCTAAAAAAAAAGAGAAATTTTTCAATAAAAAATATCTTAAAACGATTAAACTAAATCAATTCGAATTCAAGTATAAGATACGAAGGAACCAGCGTCTGTAGAGTGAGCTGGATCCTTGTTACGGATCAGATATCGTAAATGGTTTCTGAGAAAAAGAAACACAATAATTTGAAGCATTTTTCAAGTTGATCGTGAAAACGAATTCGAGATCGAATATTTTGAACAAAAATACCAAGATGATTATGATTTCAGTTCTCAAGCTTCATTACTTTTATTCAACATTTTTTGGGGTTTTTTAAATAATAAAATATTTTCACTTGAATTTTAGAAAAATAAATTGAAATTCAAAGGACGTCGTAAGTTTTGTTTCATTCATTTCTGACAATCTAAGATAATTTAATCAAAAAATTTCAACTTTAAAAATTCGGATTGAGCAATTTCTCCAAAAAAAATTGGATTACCATTAAAAATAAATTTAAAACGATCGATTTTCAATTCCCCTGCCAAACTACAATATCTGAAACCTGTTCGCTGTATCGTATACTTCAACTCAAGCTTGACGTTAAAATAACTTATAACTAAACTACATAACCGCGATATAGTTCACCTCAGTTCAGCTTAACTGTTTCTTAAACATTCGACTTCATACAAAAAAAGTTGAATAAAAACCATAGTAATGATATAAAACATATCACACCATTGGTATTGCTTGTTAGCGCGATGCAAATATACCAAAAATTACGTACATATGCATAACAAAATGGTAGACACTCCGCGTTCGTGCCCGAAAAAAAAAGAATGAAAAAACTCATCTCGTACAACCATTCGTTGGTTTCACCTCATATCGAAGATTTAACATCTTGATCAGCACTGATCTTAACGCTAATCGAGTCCTTTCGCAATAAAAAATCTCTCCATTCGACCCGGCTTTTCAAAGGATCACGTCTGTCTTTAAAATAAACCGATCTTATACACGCACACACAAACACACGTAACGTAATTTTTACGTTACCGTACGAACAAAATTATATAAAAAAACAATAAGGACGAGAAAAAAAATTGAAATAAAAACAAAACAAGAAAATTTCCGTATAAATTATAATATACGGCGAAAAAAAAGAAGGAAAAATTCAACATCACTAGGTTGTATAGAATTTCACAATGCGTCGTTACCAAGGATCACGAACGTAACGACGTTGATGGCGAAATCAAAATCAAAACTACTAGTACAAAAATCAGTTCAAATCTTATTTTTCCTCTCGTCTAAAGTTACCAACATTTAACTTTTTACAATCACGAGAAAAAAACAAATTTTCAAAATTCAACAAACTTCCGCGTAAACATATAAATCAGAGACGAAAAAGACAAAAAATAAGGAACAAGACAAGCAAACAAATTTTTCAAGTTAGAAATTTCGTTGATGGTTTTCTGTAGATATCGCGATGTAATTTTATCAGTTTTTTTCATAACTTTCTCGATTAGTTAACATTAAACGTTCGTGTCAGAAAAAAAAAAATCTCTAAATTTATATAACAAGGGGAGAAAATAAGATACATAAAAAAAGAACAGTATAACAATAAAGTAGCATAAATAAAGAAAATTATTCGATCGACGATTCATGAATACACAATGATGAAGCGTGTTACAATTTAAACTTCTTATTATGATGGGAAATGGTAAGTCATTCAAGGATCTTCTTATAATAAGTTTTTTTTCTTTTTTCGTTTTTATTCAGAAGAATTTAAAATAAAAATTCTTTCATTTTTTCTGCAGTTAAATTCAGGAGCAACTATATGGAATCAATGAAAATTGTAGATGAGGTTGTTGTCCCACTGAAAAAATATAAAAAAACAATTTCATTAAATTTTCGTAATATAGAAATGCGCATCAAGCATAGAATAAATAAATGCAATGAAATATGCAATGAGATGCATGAATTTTTATGGCCTATTTTTAATCGACGTAACTCGATTATGGACTTATAAACATAAATTAGGCAGCTAACTAATACAGGTACAATCGTATTTATCTAAAATGTGCATTTTTTTACATTCCAACTACGTATGGGCACCAATATTCTCAACTCAAAGATTACAGAATATATTCGTTGGAAAAAAATCATTTTAAAACGAGAAAATTGCGAAATTTTATACGAAAGATATCGCATATTCGGTGTAATAAGGCCCTAGCTTAAAAAATGAATATTTAGTGGAGGGGAGGAGAGGTTGGCCTCTATTTTCCTTTGCTCTCAAAAGGAAAAAAAGACAGCTGTTGGAATTATTCAATTACCTCAAACACCAAATCCAAAACGCAACCGAGGGGAGAGAGGTAAAACAAAAATTGATACTTTTTCGGCGTAAGGTATCAAAATGTATGTTTTTTGACCTTAGAAGTTCGCTTCTGATATATTACATATTTCGCATTGGGATCTCATGGGGTGAGGGGGGAGGTCCCACTCAGAATTTCAGAAAATTTGAACTAGATATCAAAATGAAAGTTTTTTTGTCTGTGAAATACATTTCTGAAGTAATTCTGAGCAAAAATACAGAAAGGGGTCCAGAAAGATGGAGGAGGAAGAAGGTGTGGAGTACCAAGAATTGAAAATTCTTGACGTTATTGAACGAGAGATCAAAATTAATGGGGTTTTGTTTGAAACTACCTCATTCGTGGAGTAATGAATTTTCAAGGTAGAAAAACAGGCACTTTAATAATCAAATGAACAATACTCCATTCTCATGATATCAAAAACGGACTTGGAAGGTCAAAAAATGTGGATTTTTATATTTTATTTGTTACTGTCAAAAACTTGATTTTTGGTTTACTTTTTCCCCCTCTCAATTTGGGGTTTAATCTAAAATTGCCACAAAAAAAGATTCCAGAAGTCATAAAACATTTATTTTATTTCGAAATGAAATTCAAAATGATGAGTCGATCCTTTCTTTGTTCAATTTTCGTAGATCATCCTCTTCCTCCTTTTTGATCCCCCCTTCAAACTTTACCATAATTTCAAGTCGAGCTCCTTCCCACCTTTGAGCCTTTTTCTCTTTTTTTTTGCAAAAACATTTTCGAAAAGCTGAGGTTTCTAAAAAATGTATTTCATCATCTAAAAAGATAAAATGATTCTGTCGAAATTTTTTTTTGAAATATGAGAATTTTTTGCAATTTTTTCAAAAATTTATTTTTTATGATATGACGTTATTAATCCAAATATGCGATATAAACGATTCAACATATTAACGATCCTAGAATATTAAAATATTTATTCATTTATTTTTTTTTAATGAGAAAACCACGAAATTTTGTACGTTATAATAAGTACTCCAAATTCTAATTTACATCTCATAGAAAAATCATTTGAAACGACGTCTTCATTTTTTTGTTCAACACAGTATTTGATTATCCCATCGTTAAAATTTATTGCCATAATATTTTGAATTTAATTTCTCCTACATTCTGCTTTTATCGCCTGAAACCCCATATTTACACACCCATAAGCCAGTCACGTTAAATAAATAACTGAATGGAATCAAAATACGACTTTTTTTTACACAGAATCCGGTGAACTGAAAAATTTCAATGACCATGCCGAAAGAAAAATTGATAAGATTCCAATACTCGAATCTAATTTTCCAAGTTTTTGAAAACTGTTCGACATTTTGCCTGAAGGACATTTCCAAGGTCGTTGAACGTTCATCGTCAAGTGCTCGTAATTCCCACGTTGTTAAATTTCTAAAAATCGACGACAGTTTTTTTCATCAATAATTTCCCCGCACTTTTGGAAAAATTTTTTATTTTCTAAACTTATTCAATTTTGTATAAATTTGCATAATTATTACGAACTTTGCAATATTTTATCGATTCCATCGAACGAATTGTAACCTGGCACCATAAAATGAAACTATGATTCAAAAAAATCAAAATTTGAGTTTTTTGTACATATTTCTAGTGCTCTCTCACTAAGAGTATTCAAAAATATAAAAAACGAAAATTAATTACATTAATTTTGTCCAAAATTTTAAATCGCTCTGTTGAAAAAAAATTACGTGAAATTTAAAAACAATTGGTTCAAAAATATTTTTCAAAAACTGGTAAAAATAACACTTTCAACGGTTCCAATATTTTGAGGTGATTAAATTTAAAACTTTGTTTCCCTGAAAAGAAATAACGTTTCTGTAACAGTATCGTTTTATGGTGCCAAGTCACAATTACATTTTCTTACAATTTTGAAATTTCAACATTTTAGAGGAAGCATGAAATTCGAGCATGACGACGCAGAACGATTTTTAAATGACTTAATTACGAATCTCGATATTTTAAATTCCTATCTCCATTTCTTCACTTATATCAATTTTATCGAACACGTCAAAAACTATTCACTGATAACCCTCATTACCTCTTGAGCAATAATTTCCAAATATTTAAACCGAACCCCCATAACAGACCTTGACCAAATTCCAACGAAGTTGAAAACTTGAGAAAATCCAAAACAACCTCGCATTCAAGGATAATAACAGCAAGCGAAAAAAAAAACTCGACAAAAGCCTTCGCGAATGTAACTACAATGAAGAACATAGAGAGAGGAACAATAGCGAGAGATAAAAGGAACCAAATAGAGTGAAAAAAGCTCAGGTACCCCGAAACGAAAATAAGCATCATACGAACCTCATATTCATCTCCTCTGGTAACCTGAAAAATTTACACGAATCGTAAAAACCATTTTTTCAACAGAATAAGAAAAAAAACACTTATCAAAAAAGAAGCTGTTTTCGATTGAAAAATCTACATCTACTGGATCGACATAAAATAAGAAAAAAATTGCCAAAAACATCCTCCGCTTTAGAAAACCCCTTAAATTAAATTAGAGGACTTTTTATCCCACACGTTACGTACAAAACTACCAATCAAATCGTGGTTAAGATGACACAAACACAAAATCACTTCAATTTACCTTGAGGATGTTGTAAATATTGTTGCATAGCGTGCTGTTGAGACTGAGCAGCGACCATATGATGAGGCGGACCGTGCGGCGGCGGGGCCGGTATTATGGGACACATAACAGGTGGATACGGCGGAGCGCTCTGCGTGGCTAGAGGAGGCTGTTGATAACTATTAGGAGTATGGGACTGCGACGGTCCTTGGGGCGTCTGCGACGGCGAAGGTACCGAACTGGGCGGCGGATGTTGTTGCGGATGATGGACGTGCTGGGAATGGGGCGCAATGGCGACCGCTCCGCTACCATGGTTCATGTACATAGTCGTCGCTCCAGAACCGCTCGTGTCGTGATAGCTGATCGACGAAGGTACCAAGGGCAGCACACCGCCTCCTTGCTGAGGAACCATACGAACCATCTGCGAAAAATCATTCCGAACGGGGTGTAAATTTGGTGACGTGTCGAACGAATCATCGACTTGGTCCGGCTGCTCGAGCCTTTCGTTGCCACCAACAGGCACCGTAAAGAACACTACCTGAACGTGCTGATAAGGCTGAGCTGCAGCCGTTAAATGCGGATGAGGCGAATATCCTTGCACTGCGAATTGGGTACCGGGTGCGAGAGGAGACTGCGTCAATGTTACCGAAGGCGCTAATAACGGTTGACCGGTGGCCGCCGCTACTTGCATGTTCGACGGGTGATACTCGGTTCGATGCGTGCCAACGGTGACTGCAACGAGAAAAGATTATGAAAATTTGTAAAGTAATCTATTCGATGAGCAGGATGAACAGCAAAGAAGAGGGGAAAAAATCCGAGGTCTCCAATTTTAAATTGTTGGTATGAAATTTTAGTCCTCTGTGACTTTGAAAAAAGGCGATTTATAGCTGATTTCATCCCTAACGCCTTCCCTCAGACACTTATTCAGAGGTAGAAGAGAAAATTTGCAACCTTGGCTAGTTTCTGATATTTTGATCCATCTTCATTTCGAGTAGAGTAAAGAAAGTTCAACCATCAAAAATTTCAAACTTTCACGTTTTTACATAAAATTTTGTTCTAGAATTGGGAACTGAGCATTTGAACAAAATAATTTCATTTTAGCTATAAAAATAAGTTTTCTGTCTAAAGGGGAAAGAAGGTGGGATAAACTATCGTTTTTAACAGAGCATAATTATTATTTATAGAAAATCGAAAGTTTGAATTTATGACTCGTATTTAATTCAAAATATTTCAGTTTAAGCTGTCACCAAAAACTAAAAGTTCGTGAATCCAAGATAATTAGGCTCCTTAAAATTCATAATTTCGTTACTCTTGTTTGAAAAAATAAATAAATACAGGGTGTTTCAAAATAACTAGACGATTTCAAAATCTTATAACTCAAAAACTAATCGATGAAAATTGTTCAAATTCATTTTAAAATATACAAAAAATGACCATTGACCCAGTTTTCAAACACTTCTTCGGAAATGCTAGAGGAATTTTAGAAATTTCATTAAAAATTCGATTTTCTGATTATTCTACACCTCTCGGTCGGTTAAAAATGCACTTCAATCTACACAAATAACCCCGCAGGTAAAAGTTTGGGTTGATTAAATCAGGTGAGCGAGTGACATTTCAAAATGAGCGCATTTTGCAGGCGGGACAACATCAAGCAATCTTCGGAACATTTTCTCATGAGAGTTCAAAGGGAGGGGGATGAGCAGGGGATTTGGAATTTAGGTTATGTTGAGAACAATTTCGATACTCAATCAGTGGTATCTGAGAAGATTTTAGAGTCTTTTCAAAACAGGGACCAATCCCAACCTTCAAAATTGTAAAACACATTTGTTTCAAATAACCTCACTCCCCTAATCTAACAGCTCCAAAATTTTACCTTCTGGGTTATTTGGGTAGATTGAAGTGTGTTTCAACTAGCCGAGAAGTATAGAATAATTGAAAGATCAAATTTTTAATAGAATTTTTAAAATTTCTCAAACAGTTCAGAAAAAGTGTTCAAAAACTGGGTGCAGATTTCGAGTCTTCTATAGCCGAAAATGATCATCATCCGTCCGATGTAAGATTTCTAAAGTAAAATTGAAACATTTTTGTACATTTTAAAATAAATTTGAACAATTTTCATCGATTAGTTTCCGAGTTATAAAATTTTGAAACACCATGTAGGAAATTTTTATAAAATTCAAAAGTTATCTGAATTTTTCAGCATAAATTATAGTTCAAAAATTCGATGAAAAAAGTCACTATTTAATTACAAAATTTTGTCAAAAAATTGGTCAATTTTCAAGAAATTAATGAGAACCCCCCTTTTTTTTAGCAGTTTGGGTCCCCATTTTTCCTATTTTGTCCTAAAAGTTTAGCAGTGGTTTTAATTTAGGATATTTGATAATTGAGTAAACAGAACAGAAAAATTTGATTTGAAAATTTTTCGATGTGATTCTCAAAATGTGATTAAATATTGATTCTCATTTGATCATTTTAACCTCAAATTTGAATTATGGTGTCTTATGAGAGGTATTTTCTTAATCAAATAAAAACAAGAAATTGGGGTCAGCCAAAAATTTGACTCTTGGCTCCAACTTGACTCCGGAGTTGAACTCATACCTTGACTCGGTTGACTTCTGACTCCTGACTCTGGAGTCAATCTATGACCTTGACTCCTAAATCTGGCTCAACTCCGGAGTCAAACTTTGACCTTGACTCCGACTCCGGCTCGACTCACGAGCAATTGCGGATTCGAAGTTAATTTGGTGACAGTGTGACTTCCGACTCCGGTTCGTATTAAAAATTTAGTAAAATCGGCGACCTTCGGATTTTTATTCAGATTCGTATCAATAGACAATCTTGCAGGATTTGAACACATACCTTTACGAAGCCTGCTCGATTGTGGTGGAGCAGCTGGTACATACGCCGTTGGTTGCGCAGCAGCAACGACGTATGTGCCAGGAACCACCATTTGTATTCCGGTGGCCGTATTCACAGAATGTACATTGTAGCTAGGAGTTTGAGGAGTATGGGGCCTCGATTGAGTCGGGGTACTCGGAGATCTCTGTAACATCAAAATTACCAGGTTAATATTTCAAATAGAAGACAATTAACACGTTAAAATTTTTTTATAACTTACGCTAACAGGCGTGAACGATTTTGGAGCGGGATTATATACGAACTCTTTGGCGTTCGGATTAAGCGTGGATTTTTTCAGCGTAGAAGTAACGTCATCTATCTCGTCATCATCTTTGCCAGAATTCTTGACGCTGCTTTCGGCGTCCGGCGATCCGCGTTCCGATATAGACGGCGAAGGCGACATCGAGGTCTGCGTCGCGCCCGATTTGATATTCTGCGACTGAGGTGGCGATCTTTGAACACATTGCGAGTTAGCGTTTTGCTGCGCCGACGCTACACCCTGACTATTAGGCGATTGGTGTTGACCAGGTTGCAGCACGACGTTTTGCGCGTGAACACTCTGTACGTTAGGCGTTTGAGAATTTATCACAGCTTTTTGTTGATTTTGCGCCTGGTGTTGGGCGATCGGTACGTTGGGCGCGAGTACCGGCGCTTGCGACGACATAACGGGCGGTTGCTGTTGCATTTGCATAGGCACCTGATGCGATTGCTTTGGTTGCTTATGAGGTAATATCGGTTGTTGTGATAGCGCCGCCGGATGCGATTGCGAAGCCGCGGCCATCTGAGACTGTTGCAAATGCTGCGGTATCAATACCTGAGCTTCTCGCTGCTGCATATGCACGTGTTGGTGAGCAGGAGGCGGAGCACCGGCTGCCGGATGTTGGCCCGTGTAATGACCACCGGTTACGACGTGCTGCGCGTGCGGCGGTGGTTTCATGCCAACCTGTGTCGTGGGCGCTGATTGATTCGGCGGTAGCGCCGGAGCACCCGGTTGGGATACGGCGATCGCTTGAGCGTGGCTGGCAACAACCGCTGCGGTTTGCGTGGCCGTCGAAGGCATAGCCATACCGTGTTGAGGCGTCTGCGGTGCGGTTGTCGTGTGTTTAGATTGCGGCAGCGTCGATACTAACGATACTGTGACCACGTTTCGTTCGGAGACCGGCGGAGGCGGTTGTTGCTGCATCGTCGGCGGCGATTTATTACGATTGTTCACCACCTGGATTTGTTTCGGCGCATCCGGCACATCTTTGTTCTTACCGTCGTACGACGATAGGTTGAAATCGGCGCCGAATTTCTTCAATTCGCTGATTTGATCTTCACGCCCTAGAATATGAAATGATTAGATTACCGATCGATTGCAATTTTTCAACGACAGAATTTCCGCAACTCACCTCTAGAACTCGAATGATGTTGATGATGATGATGTTTCCTCTGAGTATTCGCCACATTAGCGCCGACGGCCGTTTGCTGACTCTGATTATGATACTGATGCGGCGGTTGTTGCGATACAGGAGGCATTTGTTTAGCTTGATAGTCGGTATTACCATTCGGTATAGCCTGCACCGAAATAGGCGAAGCACGCTGCGATTTCTGCTGTTGTTGCTGCTGCATCGGCGGCACATTCGACGAGTGGTTAGTAACCGGTACAACGTTTTGGGGAAATGCACGTTGCTGGTGCAGGCCGCTGCCCGGATAAGGAGGAATGTTTTGCGGTTGCGGACACATGGTGGCGTTTTTATTTTCCGGCGACGAACGATTACTGTTGTCGCGCGTCGATTGCGAATGAGGACCGTGCGCCGGCGGTTGTTGGTGGTACGGCTGCGGTGCCTGATGAGGGTATCTCGGTATCGCCGAAGGATTGTTCATTTGCGTTCGACTCGGACTTTCCGGATTGTATGTTCTTTGGTTACCTACGGACCGTATCGTATCTAGAATTAATAAATTTACTAATCAATATACGAATAATAAACTATACGTGAATCTGATGTGAACGGATTCATGCTTAATCGGAATAAAAATAATTCATCATAAAGTCTCTAATGTAAATCTCTTAATGGTTTGTTTCGACAACTAAAAAAATAAATCAAGCACTACCGACGTTCAAATTCACATCGGTTAAATTCTAGGAAAAAGTGGGTCTTTTTTTTTCATTAAATCCGAATCAAAAAATAACATACAAAGCCAATGATACAACTCCCAAGAACAAGGGAAATAGAAAAGCGAAAATCAAAATGAACAAATAAAAGAAAATCAATACAAAAAAATCATACTTTTAAAAAAATCAACAAAAATGATGCTGAGACGGGCAAAATAACAGCGGTTTAGTACTCGTCAATGTAAAAAAAAAAGAAATTCAACTACTCTGCGAACTAAAGCGCGTATTTCCTTTTTTTTTCACGCATCAAACAGCTGTCGTATTGCATTTACCTCTGGCCGTTCCTCTAAGAATAAGAGGCGGCGGTCGGTTATGGTGCTTTGCATGGTTTTCCATTATTTGTCCATTGATTCTCGGCTCCCTATCACGCGGAGGATATGTATTATGAGATGGCAGCGGATTCGATCCTTGACGGATCACCGAACGAGGAGGAATAATAGGCATTATATTAGAGGATGTGTAAACTGGAACTGAGCTATGGTTAGAGCTAGTGTATGAAACTTTCGACGGTGTATTCGTAGTGTTTAAAACAATGTTGAACGAAGGGTGACTAGAAGTGGGACTAGTAACATGATTACCGTTTGACGAATAACTACCTCGTGGATTGCCACCACCTCTATGGTGTTGCGAGTTTTTACGTTTCGGCGGAGGAACGTATTTTCCGTTTCCGTCGATTTCGGGCCTGGCGACCGCCGCGTATAAATCTTCTTCATTTTCGCCATTTTCCAGCGAAGCGCGAGCTTGCGACGACGGATTTCGTTCGATTTCCATGGCTATTCTGGCCGCTTTAGCTTCTTCTTCTCTGTTAACAGATAACGAACAAGTATGAATTTACGGAAATGATTTCACTTTTCGAAGAACTAACATCGATAATCGTTTCGAGAGTATTATTATGACTCATGAAAAAAATTATTCATTATATCAGTAGTCGATCGTAAAGGCATCAAAAACAGATCCAGTGTTTTCATTCTAATATCAAAATAAAAAGCATTGTTTACAGAAAAATACAATAATGCACTATTTTTTTCACGGCGCAAATTATCTAGTTGTTATTGTTTGTAAAAATTGAAACATTAAAGTTCAAAAAAATAATTTTGATGCTTTTATAGTATTTTTGTTTCTATATCAAAAATATCAGGAATACGTAATAAACAATGGCATCAGATTCACACAACCTTGGCTCTTAAAACTTAAAATTAATGTAATGGAACATTTACTCGAAACGTACTAAATCTTTCACAAGAAATAAGAAACTAACACTTCATTCTCATTCCTTTTTATCATTTTCATTCTTTACGAAAAAAAAAATAAAAAACGAAACTCGGAATTTTTCCACAAATATTCGGGCATTACGGTAGGTCACGTATCCTTGCACACAAAACTACACTTGCGCTTCGGAAGGAGGAACGACGGATTAGGAATTATCGATTGCGCAGCCTTTCAACTTGCTTTCAACAACCAACTTGAGAAAAAAATTGTATCAACCCTTCGCATTATCGTAAAAACACCCAATATTCCATATAATTTGATAAATTATTGAAAAATTGACTTGAATAATTGAACAAGACCCTTCACCCAACCACTAGACAAAAACTTCGATACCAAATTATCGTTCAATTTCAAACCATCGAACGAACATCATCTTTTTGATTACGAAACTACACAACGACGAATACTATTAGGGAATAAGTCAAGAATGAAAATATCTTACTTGAAATCTTTGGTGTTATTTTTAATTATCTGTACGGTATAATCAGCTAAAGTATCATCATAGGTGGATCCTACTCCTAATTCTTCGTTCCTTACAAACATATCGTTTACATCCCAACCATTCTGGACAAAACAAAATCAACATTCAATAAAACGCAAACCAAGTTGATAACGAAAAACAAGTAACACATACTTGATTGGTTTCTGTACTCTCTAGATCACATTCTTCTCCATTACCCAGTGCGCCTTCCCATGGTTCTAATTTCTTTTCTCCGCTTACTTCACCGTTAAATTTACTAATACCAGAGTCGATGAATGAGTCTACAAAAAGAAGAATCATTTTGAAATAAAACTCGTGAAAATGAGAAGCAAATAAGAGAAGTTGTATTACCTTTAACAGCATAATTCACGTCTATGCTTTCGATATTCATGTAGACGATATCTTTTGCTTGAAAAATCAAATTATCAACTACTTCGTGAGCATCGAACTTCTGCGGATCATTATTGTCAATTTTATGCGCTAATTCCAAAACGACATCGAAATCTTGAGAGAACGTTTTAAATATGCCTTCGTAAGATACACCTTGAGTGGTTTCCAACTGCGAATGGGAAATAGAAGCGTCGTTAGAACAAAACTATAGTTATTAGAAATTAAATAAGTAGTAATATTTACTTTAACAATGGTTCCAACGTGGGACGTAGCTGCATGCATAAAAAAATTGTTGGCGTAAACTCCTTCAGCGGTAACTACTCTTTCCGCAGGTCTGGGTCTCTGGTTGCTCCTTTGAAAAATAATAATTCAGTTATACGTTAGTATATAAATAAATAATAACTGGATAAGTATTTAAAATGCATTGGAAATCGATTAGCTAACCGTTACGAACCGAATTTAGATAACCGTTTAGTGTAACGAGTTGATAAAATTTCACAAATAATCAACGCGAAATGTAATGAATTTCTCGAATATCTTATTTCTTATTTTATATTTTTAGTAAGTGATATTATCGTTGGTTATGAAAACCGAAAAATTTTACTAACGACACGCCTACACCTATTGAGAAGATCAATACTTCGATTATCAAGTGCATAAATATTTAGGTCAAGAGGCCATGAGTGAACTTGAATAAATCTCATTACCAAGAACAGATACGTTAGTCCACTAATAAGTAAAATTCAAATGGATAACCGTTTTGTGTATCGGCGAAGCATAAATGCGCCATAATTAACGATGTAAACATCGATAGAATCACTTACCTCACACTTTTTGGACCTCTCTTAGTACTGTGTCGCATTTTATCTTCGTTTCGGCCCGGACAGGCGCCTTCTCGTTTTTTGGTTGGGACCGGAATTTTGACTATTTTATATTAAACACTCGAACATATACGAAGAATACAACAATATTTCATCTAACAATATCGATACAATAGCGTAACCACTTTAATTTCAATTCGAAAATCACATGTAATAAAAACTCTTGCTTTATCTATCGAAAACAGAAGTTACTCTGAGATGCAAGTATACAACGCGGATTAATTTTACCGCAACAGCTGATAATTGACGTAACTGATTTTTAAACTACGTTCACGTTGTTTGTATTGCGATATATTGTAATTAAAAATTTTCAAATCATCAAAATTTCGATTGTTAAATTCATTCGAAATGTAATAATAACTAGATAGAACGTTAAGAAACAACTTAACTGCGAACTACTTTTTTTCTCCGCAGGTATGTTCGGTTGGGAATTAAATCTAATGCAGCGACCCTGGCGGATTTTTATGCAATTACATGGAATGGTTGAAGATTTAAGGGTTAATGACCTTTTAAGATATTGCGCCAAACTAAATGTTGGGGTTTCTGCGTTTTTATGTGTGTAAAATATTGCGTTTTACGCGCATTTAATCGGATTTTTTTCGAAGAGAATGATTTTCGAATTTCAAGCTGCATGCTGCATGGAATTTAAATCGAAATTTAAAAATCGAGTTGCTTGGGAATTAAAAACGATGAGATTATTGTAGGAAAATTTACAAGTTTATTCTATACTTAGTCAAAACAAAGAAAAACACAAATCTCTAGTGAATTAGTATCAGCGTTACAGTTCATTTGGCAACAATTCGCTATTACTCATTAGTCATTAGGTACTTTCATTCAATGTAACTATTTCATCGAATTGAGGCAATTAATTTTCTTATTGATTCGATACATTGTAATATGTATGTACATCTACATAGGTACATACTTACATTACATACCTATGCACCTATCGAAACTCAAAATTATTGAGACATTGTGTGATTTGTACCAGTATAGGTACCTACTTGGACTTACGACTTACCTATTGTTCATTTTGTAGGTATAAAAATTATTTCGAAGTGTGAAGTCTTATATTTTATTGCATTGCATTTATATTACTTGGGTGGGTAATTAATAATTGAGAAATGCATATACTGTAATTGTATGCTCGTATGCCACTGCTACGTTGGAAAATCTCTACCAATACCTAGTAATATTGATAATGATGATTATAAGTCTAATGTCTAAAGTTTGTTCGATCCCTTAGGTTAACGAGTTTCATGGTCTAAAACCGTCACTACTCTAATTTGTTTAAATACTAATCGATTGCCTATACCTACTTAGTGTGGGTACCTGATAAGAAATATTTTTTAATTACTATCTACTTAATCTCTAATATATTTTGAACAGGCAAACTATCCCAACCCATTTTCCAGCTTTAGGCGTACATTCAAAGCAATGAAAATAAATTTGATAAGGTAAGATAGGCCGTAGGCAAATCGGCCTAAAATGCATTTTTCACAGTTTTTTCCAAAAAATAGATTTCTAGGTATTAATTATGGTAAATTAAATACAAATTTTTAACCGAAGAATGGCGTTCCAAGTGACGTAACTTGGAAAAAATGTGATTTTTATGCTTTGCAACTCATCTAGAGCCGTTTTCAATCAATTGAAGTGAAATTTATCGAAAAACAGGCTAGTGGGAATACTTACTGATTGTGTATTTTCGTATGAATGGTGTCAAATTTTCATTATAGATTTATTAACCCTAAAAATGATCTCTTCAGAAGCTTGTAAAAATAGTAAATACGCATAACAGAAATAATAAAAAAATTCAGGGTACCCACCCGTATTTTTTCAGTTTTTCAGACCAAAGGCACTTTTAAAAATCCTTAATAAACGAGGTTTTTATTAATGTGTTTTGAAGTTAGATGTATAAATATTCTGCTATAGAAGTGATCGTTTTGGACCTTTCTTCGAAAGTTGAAGAGGGAGTAGCTAAGAAGTTGTCTAAACTTGAAAACGACGTGGTGGTAAGAAATTTCACCTCCTTTGACTCCACATTTACACTTTTCCATCGAACCTAAAAATCTGGCCGTGTTCAAAACGTTCTGAATTTTTTTTTAAATAATTAATTTTTTTTCAAAAATGGTTTTAGGAGAGATGCCTTTATCCCAAAAAATTTTTCCTGAAATAGATAATAGTAGGTATGTACTATGTAGCTTTAGCTAGGTACTAGGTAGTATGAATATTTCAATTCGTGAAAATCATAGGCGGCGATTTTCTATCATTACTTGTCCGCTTCGTCCAGATTATTTTTTCAAAAACTGAAAAAAAAGAAACATGAAAAATCAGCGTCAATGAATTTTTTGTGAGTTACGATATACTTACTACCTAATAAAACAAATTAAGGAAAAATTTCTTCGATTTTTTATTGAATAGGTTCTTATTTTGAAAATACGAAAAAATTGTATTTTTTATGCCCCCTGAAAGAAAGAGTAAAAATGAAAATAGGGTGCCATGCCACTAAAAAAAAATCAGAAATCTATCAATTTTTTAAACATTTTTGGTACCTACATAGGTAGTTGAATTTTATGGGGGCTGAAATGTTTACCACGTCGTTATTTTCAGGTCTGGGAACAACTTCCTATTGTAACTACCCTACCCCATCTAAACGCAAAACGATCTCCCAAATGAAACGACACCAGACTCGTGTTCAGCAGTTCAGCCCGTGAAAGTAGGTAACCCATTCTGAATTATTTTGACCGAATTCTGAAAGCTCACTTTTTTGACTGGATTTTTTCAGTCAGTCGTGCAAAATCAATTAAAGAAGTGAATTTTTTACCTTGAGTAAACTAATCTCTCAAATAGCCGGTCATTTGTTTTCTTCGATTACATATTCGGTAAAAATATATTACTTTTTTTTTATTGCTGCATATTTATAATTGTTATTTTTGCGAACTTTTGAAATTTTCAAAATCCGTTTTGAGTTCATTTTTGAAGTCAAAAAAATCTTTAAAAATTAATGGATTTTCGTATGCAATATTCTTCACAACTCAACATTTCATTTTACAAGAAACCGTCTTAATTTTTCAAGGTCACACCACCCTGGAGTGGAGTGAGGAAATCAGTTTTGAATCATACAAAATAAATCAAATTTTGGAGAAAAAAAATTAAAAATTCATCGTAAGCCAATTTATCTATTTTACTTTAATTGTTAGAGTCTTTCTACGTTTCTACTACAAATTTCACATACCTATTCGCATTCATCTACCATTTATGTATTTGAATACATACCTAATCTTGTTTCAAATTCCGAAGCACTAAAAACTAGTGAAACGTAGTTCAGAATTTATTCCCAACTTGAGAATTTAGCGGATGGTTTGAGAGAAAAAATTCATGAGCATTTTTCAAATACCTACTTATGCGTGATAATGAAACGCAAACGTTGCCAAAATTTCACCAACCGTTCTTCGACGATAAATCGTGAAATGAACTATTACTCTATAAACAGCTGAATCGAAAAATTTACCGGTGTCTCTTCACGGCCATATTTCATTGCCATGTTATTACAGGGCTAATTTTAAACATATGAGTATCAGCTTTTCACCGATTAAGTGGGAATTTCTGCAAAGCCCTCCCCCTCTCGCTTCATCATAAAAACCTTCAATTTCAATGTATTTCACTGAATTTAGACTTTAGAGGATATGTTCAAATGCTATATTGAAATTAGGCAGGAGTTACTAATGAATAAAAATCAAGAAACATTTGGTTAAATAAAGTAGGTAACGGAAAAATAATTATTTACCTACTCATTGACCAAAAAAATTCGTTACAGTAACCCTGAAAAGTGACATGACTTACCTATAAGTATGAACTAGTTGTTATTAGTAAGTAGTAAGTACCGCCCAAAATTGCACCCAATTGCACCCAAGTCCGCCCGATTCCGTCCAATTCCACCCAAAATTGGACTAAATTGCACCCAACTGCAGCCAATTGCACTCAGTTGTCTAAAATTGCACCCAATTCTGCCCAATTCTACCCAATTCCGCCCAAAATTCTATTCAATTCCCACTCGCACCCAATTGGACCCAATTCCACCCAACTTCGCCCAATTCCACCCAAAATTGTACTCAATTACACCCAATTGCACCCGATTCAATACAAATCCCCCAATTCCGCCCAAAATTGCACTCAATTCGCCCGATTGCGCTCAATTCCGTCAACCAGTTTTGGCAATTTCGGTGGCACAAGGGCCAAAAATCGCAAAAAACCGTGAAGAAAATATTTTTTTTTCAGATTTTTCAAATTTTAAGCATTCCATACCAAAAGAAATTACCAAATAAAGGAACTAACGTCGGATTCGTGTTAACCAGGTCAAAATACCCCGATAAACACCTTTTCGCGATCATTTAAGATAGGTACATACTTTAAAAATCTCGAAATTCACATTTTTCACTGATTTTTCATGACAATCAAACTGAATTTCGAGATCCAAGGTAAAATAATTGCGAAAAGCATGTTTCTCTGGGTATTTTTGACCAGCTTAACACAAATCGGACGTTGGTTTCTTCATTTTGTCATTTCTTTCCGAATAAAATGTTTAAAATTTGAAGAATTTGCCAAAATAACATTTCTACCGGGTTTCGTAATTTTGAGCCTTTTATTTAAAATTGAAAATTCTTTATTTAATAAAAATGAAGGATCGAAATGGAAAAAAAACTGACGCGGGGGAAAAAAATATGAATAATAATTTTCGAAGTTCTGGGAAATCAGAAGAACGGTACATGATTCATTCGAACGTTATCGTTCACTACTCTTCCAAGTGACTGAAAACCTCCCTTTTCAAGGATGAAAAATAAATTTATTGGAATATAAAACAACATGCATAATATATAATATCGTAAGTATATAGAAACTGTAGGTATCACGGAAAACGGCCATATAAACAAATAAAAATACTTGAAAAAAATTAAATTTGACAATAGGAAAAATAGCGGATTTCAAATCCCTTAGTTTGGCCATTTAACGTACATATAGATAAACATGGTAACATCACGTTGTATTGGTTAATAAGGTAATCACATATTCATCGTAGCATTTAGCTCACATACTTATAGGCAGGTATTTATATTATCATATCAATTTATAAAATAACACATAATTATAACAATAATACGTACGACGTACACCTTGAAATAAACTTCCTCTCAATTTCGATACATGAAGATTAGGTAAAAAAATTACAAGCTCGTAAAATTACGTTTACAGATATAAATTTTTTTCAAAAAAGGAACTTATTTTTAATACGCAATAAAACATTACGCTGTACATTAAATCACAACTGGTTTATGACTTTTTACATCGTTGCTGAATAAAATTTCTTTGTATAAATTTTATAAAACGATTATGAGAATTTTAAGGCACTTGTATAATTAAGTCTTGAGATTGTTTATATAATGATAGCATAAGGTAGTAAAAAAGTGACGCCTTTCAGAATAATTTCATAAAATAACGATCATTTAATGAAAAAAAAAAATGCTGAATTAAAGCGGACCAGTAATATCCTTTCCCGTTAACGGATCTTTTTGAACGGTTTCACTACGTAGCTTGACGATTCGTCGTTTCTCGTTTGAGACTTTCGTTTTCGCTGCAGAAGCTATTGAATCTGAAACTAAAATTAAATACCTATTGAAATATTTGAAAACATTTCGATTCGAAAAATAAAACTAACATTACCTGCAGTTTTACGGTTCAACGTCGATGTTTTGCTTCCGAATAAATCGTCATCATCGTTCTCTTCGAATAAGGAACTTTTCTTGGATAATTTATTGCCTGGTAATTTCTTTTTCGCTGAAGCAAACAATTCATCGTCGTCGTCATCATCATTGAATATATCAATTTTTGCACTTTTCGCTGTCGTAGGTTTACTCGTTGGTTGCTGCTGAATTGGTTTAGGTGCTGGTTTTGTTTCTTCTTTTACTTCAGCTTTGACCGATGATTTTTCTTCGATAATTTTTATGGGCGGGGTTTCTTCAATATTTTTTTGGGCTGGTTTCTCTTCGTTATTTTTTTTGGACTTTTCTTCGATAATTTTTATGGGTGGGGTTTCTTCAATATTTTTTTTGGCTGGTTTCTCTTCGTTATTTTTTTTGGACTTTACGATTTCGAACAAATCGTCGTCATCGTCTTCCAAACTATCGAATATACTTTTTGCTACGGTAGTTTTAATACTTGGCAGTGTTGGTTTAGATGGATTCGAAGATGTCGAGGTGTTATCAACAGATATTTCTGATTTTTCAGCAAGAGATTTCGATTCCGGTTCAGTTGAATTTACTTTTTCGTCTGAGATGATAGGAGGAATATCCGGTGTTTTTTTCGGCGCCGAAGAACGTTTTTGAGGTTTAGCACGACTCTATAAAAGTTGAAAAATTAATTTTTCGTTTTAGATAAGTATAAAAAATCAATCCACAAGCAATTACTTTGGTAAGACTAGGTAATGGATTCACCAAAGAAGTTATATCTAAATTCAGATCACTGTCGCTTGTTTTACGTGAACTAGGCACATTCGAAATCTGCGAGTTTTTGATTGTACCTGTAAAAACATTTTATAAATAAAAAGGGCCAGATTTTTAAGATTATAATTTTAAACTATATATACCGACCTAATGGCTTGATAGTAGAGCTTTCTTTGCCCTGGCTAATTCCGAAAAGGTCATCAACCGTTTTTTCTGGTTTCTCTAATTTTTCAACTCTAACTTTTTCCGGTGATTTTGGCGGACCATTAGAGACACTCGATTTTTCTTCTTTTTGGGGCGATCCCGTTCCAAATCCGTCACCGAATACATCATCATTCAACATTCTATTTTTACGCGCTTGCCGAGATGGAGGACGTCTTTTGCCTAACATTTTAGGTCTCTCCTAAACAATAATTCGATAAAATTTCAAGGGAAAAAAATTAAATAGAATTATGGTTCAGTGGAAAATTACTTTGGCAACATTATTTAATAATCCAGTCGATTGATCTTGACCGTTTTGAGATTCTTTAATGGTAACAGGCTCAGGCTCAACAACTTGTTTTTCATCTGGAGTAACTTGTTCACTGCTCTGTTTTTGTTTCATTTTGGAAGACCAATTGCCTCCGGGTAAGAGTGCGTTCACGTTGATATTTAAACCGCGACTCATCGCCAATTTACCTGCAAAAACACACATTTTTTATTCATTTTGAAACGTCGATTATTTGATACTTTGCGTAATTGAAAAACCCACCGGGAGCTGGTCGAGTTGATTCCGGCGAGGCGGCTTTCACAAATAAATTTCCGTCTTGAACATCTTCTCCTTGCTTTTTTTCAGTATCGGGGTTTTCAAATAAACTGGTGTTTATTTTACCAATTTTAGAGTTCGGAGATAGTTTCTTATTGACAGTATCATCTTGTAAATTTTCTTCGGATTTTTTTGTTGAATTTTGGAAATCATCAGACGTGGAAATTTTTTCAAAAGACTTGATTTGTTCGGGTTTTTTCGATTCAGTGACATTATCAACAACTGGAATGGACTTTTCATTTTTTACAGAAATTTCACCAAATATTTGAGACTCACTGTCAGAGGGATTTTTTTCAGTGAAATTGAATAATCCTGATTCTTTGGGTTCATCGAAAAGTCCATCATTTGATTTCCAAGGTGGAATGTCTGCAGTGGAATTGATTTTTTCTTCATTTGAAACAAGTGGTTTTTGAATAGATTCATTTTTGTCTATTTTTTCATCCTTAGATCGATTAATAGAATCAGGATTTGAGTTAGATTTTTCAGAGAAAGTTTTCTCCGAGAGTTTTTCGGTGGGAGATAACGAACTGGCGGACTTTGCAAATAAATCTTCAATGGGCGTTGAATCAGTTTTGAATAAATCATCAGTTTCAATTGATCTTTTCGACGATTCTTGAAGATTATTGGTGGACCTTCTTTCACCAAACATATCATCATCGAAACTAGCTTCTTGGAATGGCGGAGGTTCGAATTTATCATCAAATAAGTCTTCATCTTCTTGCGACAGATAATTACTATCTTTGATATCTTCGTCTTCAAGATAGTCATCCGACAGATCATCTTTGGGAGGTAAATACATGGCGCTTCTACTTCCGTAAGATTCCCCGAATATATCGTCTACATCTTTAGATTGCTTTTTGGTTGATGAAAAATCACCGTATGCACTAAATAAGTCGTCTTTTTGAGGCGATACCGAGTTGTTGATGTCTTCAGTGCTCTGTACTGAGGATACGTCGAATAATTCGTTCTTCTTTTGGGACAGCGTAGCATCAGTTTTCTCATTTTCATTATTCCGAGATGTATGTGAGACATCGAAAGTATTTTCTTGTTTCACATCTTCATCTTCATCTTCAGAAGATGATGATAGCTTTGGTGGTTGAAGTTTGGCAAAAATGTTGACTTTATCGGCTTGAACAATATTTTTTACTTGCGAAGGAGAATTATCTTCCGTGTGTACAGATTCGCTCGATGAACTAAGACGATTATGTTTTGAAATTTCAGAAACTGGTTTTTCTTCTACAATATTTTCGTTGATGTTAGTCGACGAATGAATTCCCATTTTTGATGCGTTAGCGTTTTCATTCGCAGATGTTCGTTCATCAGCAGATTTATTACTTTTAACGAAGAAATCGCCGTCGTCGTCGTCGTCATCGTAATTAAATAAATCTCCACTTGTTTTTTTCTTACCCGTGGTCTCGAATAAATTATTTTTAGACGTCGATGCAACATCGACAGAAACTGTTGTTTCACTTGGTTTCGCTGAATCTGCTAATTTCGGCGACGTTTTTATATCACTTGATGGCAATTTTTCTTCTTTATGAAGTGATGGCGATTTATGTGATGGAGTATCATTACTTGGAATCGACGCTTGTTTGGAATCACTGGGATTATTTTCAAATAGGCTATCTGATTTAGTTTTGAAAACATCAGCAGCAGGTTTTTTCTGACCCTTGATTATCGAAAATATATCATCTTCTGAATCAGAATCACTGGCAAAAAGATTTGAAT
The DNA here is from genome assembly GCA_033439095.1 of Pseudococcus viburni. Classification (NCBI taxonomy): domain Eukaryota; kingdom Metazoa; phylum Arthropoda; class Insecta; order Hemiptera; family Pseudococcidae; genus Pseudococcus; species Pseudococcus viburni. Next base: position 227,535 of record JAVBJF010000418.1, on the reverse strand, counting down.
TTTTAAACAAATCTACAACCGGAGGTTGAGCTGTTGATTCATTCGCAGGTTTTTCAGTTTTAATGGGTTCGCTTGATTTAGACGAAAACAAATCGGCTGATTTTTTCGTCGAGCTTTGAGCAGATTTCACCGGACTGAATAGATTATCGATGTTATCGTCATCGTCAAATAAACCTTTACTTTTTTCACTCTTCGATGATGATTTTTTGGATGTTATTGCACTGAATAGATCATCTTCATTGCCATCTTCGTTATCAATTTCGTCATCAAGTTTACCGAATAATCCTGACTTTTTGGAATCTTTTTTCGTATCGGATGATAGCACTTGTTCGTTGGTAGCTTTAGGTTTGCTGTTTTTCTCTGGCGTATTATTTTTCGAAGGTTTAGCCGAAGTTTCGACCGGTGTATGATTCTCTGAAGATTTCGAGGAAATTTGAGACGAGGTAAGATTTTCTGCCGGTTTGACAGTTGGGCTTTTAAGATTCAGTTTCGCACTCAGCTCAGCGTTAATAACTGAGGCCATTTTTTTATTAATGGAATTAACATTTGATTCGGCGACTTTAGGTTTTGGCAGTGGAGCAACGGGCGTTTCATTGACGTCCGAGGAATTACTAGCTAAATCGGAATGTTGACTAGTTTTACTAGCAATTGAAGCTTTTCGAGACTCGGTGGTTTTTCTACGAGCACCAGGTTCTTGCGAAATCACAGCTGAAAAAATTACACGATAAAACTTTCAGAAGGACGTTCTATTAAGTAGGCAAATTTTTATAAAATTAAATTACCTGTTTCTTTAGTATAACGGTTGTCATCATCTTCATCACTTTCATTATCATAATTAGACTTGTAGTTCGTATTACTAATGGAATGTTTTGTACTCTTTTTAGTGGAAAAAATATCATTGCTGTCTTCACTACCTTCGTCGCTACTGACAACGTTATCTTTACCTGGAAAAGGTGGCGGAGTATCTCCTGCAACAATGTAATTTTTGAATAAACTGCAAAGTCTGATTAAAAAATAATAAAACATCGACCACTCGTTGTTAAATGGAGGCATTTTTCACCCAGATCGCGTTTTAATACCACACAGATTACTATCGAAGTCTATTATGAACGTTTCATCAACATCAGTAACGTTAAATTGCTACATTAAACTATAGAAATCGAAATTTTATAATGATTTCAAATTACTTAATTTCGATCGACTTCGACACATCATGTAACGAGTATTTAAACAAATGGGCTCAATTTGCGTAACGTGAATTTCAAATTATGAAATAAACAATGAACAGTTTGTAAACATATTTCAGACCGGACTTTACTGGTCATGTGCATCCAGCAGTTCAAATTATTTGTAGATACGTACCGAAATCTGGTGGAACAATGTTGTAAATATTTCGCGGATTATTTTTCAAAGCGGCATTCAGATGTTCAGCGAAGCTATTAGAGTTCTAGAAAAAATATGCAACAAAGTTCTGTAAGTATCGGGCATATTAACGAATGAAAAATTAAGAATTTTAATGACGTATACTTGGACGGGTTCGTTGACTTTAGATTTTTCGGTGGTCATGTTCTTATTCTCGGAAATGATTTTTTTTTGTTTGCTAGCTCCCTCAAAAGGAATAGATGAATCACTATCTTCAGAATCAGAACTTGAAATTCTTATTATCTATACAATTGAATTTCAAGGTATTATTGAACTCAACATTATATCAAAATCAAAATATTTGGAATACGTACTTCTGTTCGAGGACGTACAGGTACAAATTCAGTTTTAGGAGACGGCGGTTTTCGTACCGTAATATTTTCTTCTTCTGAATCAACGTGAACATCCTTTCCATCTTCTTCATCATCTTCGGTATCATCATTTTCTTCATCTTCATCTTCATCTTCTTCTTCCTCCTCCTCTTCAGAAGAAGATGAATCAATCAAACCCAGATTATCATTTCGGGTGAATTCTTCGCTACCGATAATATGCGGAAGTCTACGACTCAAATACGGATTTCGAGCTCGAAGCAAAATTTCCCTACGAAAAAGTACAAGTAAATGTAACGCAGTGTTTACAAAAAAGTTCGGTATAAGAAACTTACTGAGGTTCTTCGTCCTCGGAATCACTACCAGTCACCGGAATTATATCGTATTGGGTGTCTAAAACTTGAAAACCATTCTCTAAGGCTTCTTTTAATTTTACAGTAATGTTTTCATTGCCACGATCAGCAGGTGGCTAAAAATAGACTTTACGTAAGAACATGTTTAAGAAATTAATTTAATAACGAGTTTCATCCCCTTAAATACCTCATTTTGCGAACTCGACGGTTCATTGATATCTGAGCTTTCTTCTTGTACTTTACTTTCGATGAATTGAGTATCTGATAAGGCTTTGAATTTATTACTGGTGTTGGCAATCGAAATACAGGTCTGATTGATATCATTTTCAAACGAGTTCAACGAATGTAAAGTTGACGCAGCTTTGGTGAAGATTTTCTACGAAATACAGATTTATTTTAGAAATAAGCTATAAGATAAAACAAATTACACAGAATTGAAAAATTTACCTCTGATAAGGCCTGCAAGTGTTTGAGTAATTCAACATCTGCTGCTAAACTCCAATTATTTCTATTCGCTAGTATATCCGAAGTTGACCATACATTCTTATTATCCATTCTATACGAAATTATAAAAATAACACGCACACACAATTAAAAAAATAAGAAGAATTTACAAAATACATAACTACATAACGTCAAAAATGACATATCAATTTATTTTAATTTCGAAATCACAAATAAATGAACGAAATGTTCCACATTGTGTTTTGTTTTGAGAACGTTTTGAACGTAATATGACGTCATCTGAATACAAATACAAAGTTCTAATTTAAGCAGTTTAGTATTGTTATCAGAAAAAGTGGAGCTATAAAAATGTTTCATTTTTTTTAAAAAAAATATATTTTTTTTTAAATAATCAAATTATTACTTATTGGAAATGTTTTTGCATTTGTTTTCCTTCATCTGCTAATTATCGTAATTCACACAAAATAAATTTCTCCCGATTGCTTCATTCAAACTTCTTATTACTCGAGTATTTACTTATTCATTATTTCAATCTTTCAAATCGATCACTTCCACTTGACTTGAGATTCAGAATTGTTTGAAAAATGAAACTGTTTATGGCAATCAAAATAAATTCAGTAATCAAAAATTATGATTTTTACGGCGTTTTGAATGAGGAACTTATATAACACATATCTGAAAATCGTTAGAATAAAATTGTGGAGAAAAAAAGTTTTCAAAACATCAAAATTTTTATTAAATTGAATATTTTGACACACAAAGTACATACGTAATAACATTTAGATATCTTTACATCAAATTGGACATAAAACAATTTATATTATATTTTTTTAAATCGGTGATGTTGAAGGACATGTATAAAAACGTAGATATAATTTATTGATAATCGAATTAGATAGATATTTTTTAAACACGTTTGTAAGTATACTTTATAAAGGATTTCGTAGTCGTACACACGTTACAAAATAAAAAAAAACATGGTAAAAAGGAAAATTTGATTAATATTGCTAAACACGATAGGAAAAATTTTTTACCGACGCCAACTATCAGGAACTAAACTTTTTCGTGTATTTTGCTTCGAGTCGAGTTTAATTTCCAACCACGCATATGGTAACACAGCCATTACTAACATAACGCACATTATGTAGAGTTTAATTGAGGTACAAATATAACCATGATATGCAAACGCGATAGATAATCCTAAAAATCTATAGAAGAAATTCTGCGAGAACGGAAACTCCCAGTAATCCGGGAATAGTGAAACTAACGAACCTGAAAACAAATTGTATTTTCTTCAATATCAATTTTCCAAATGAACGTACCTAGTACAAATAACCATTCTGTTTCATTTACACCAAGTATTATACGGTATAATTCATTAAAGCAAAGGTAAACAAAGAAACAATATACCTAATACAAACGTAATAATGGGAAAACAATTCATTAGAATAATTGGGGTAGAAAATTCTTATACTCACAAAACGAAAGCGTATCCCAAATAGCATTACACACACCCCATGCCGCTGATATGACGTAAAATAAAGCCGCATCGTCGCTCGTAGGTTTCCATACTATTAAAACGAGAAGCAAACATGCTTGAAAGATGAAACCAACACCTGTTGTAAATTAACGAAATTATGTACCCTCGATGGATATAGGTTCGTATTATATTATTCGAAAATTAAACCGTACCTATGATGAAATACCTCCGCATATGATGGATCAATAAACTTAATGTAAATCCCGCAATAGACTGCAATAAACCTAAACTGATGAAAATCAAAGGTGTGCTTTGAATTCCAATTACGCATATAACGTAAAACTGCGAAAAAGAGAAAAACCAACAGTGTATGTTAACTTGATATTCTAGTTGGAGAAATCTACGAAAATAAATCGATCAACCTTCAACTTCAATTTTATTTTAATGTTGATAAATTTCATCTACTTTGTTACGATGGGATCGAATTTTTTTCCGCTTTTTAAACGCAGTACCGAATAAAATTAAGGTTCGATTGTTCGAACATACTCACTTGGGTTATTCCATCTCAATTTGGACAATTTTTTGTTTCGAGTAGTTTTGGGTCCTTTATTTTCGTTTAAAATTTTTTTCTAAACGTGAGAACCACCATGATTTTCCTTCAGTTATCAACGGGGGTGGAGGATTTTTAACTACTTTGGCAATTTCCTCTGAAGATATATATGTATTTGGTACCTAGATCCACCAACTTTGGAGGTTTATATCTTATGCCTGGTGATATTTAAAACCGATCTGTTTTCACAGCCAGAGAGTACATTCAAAGTATATTAAGGGGCATTCATAAAATTTCTCAATGCTGAAAGTTGTGATTTTTCGGAAAGCTCAATTTTCAAACGTTTTAAAAAGTTTAAAGAGAGGATATTTAACTCCTCGGATCCACAATTTTCAGTTCAAAAAATATTAACTCGGTTCATGGTTTATAATTCTTTCTCTTTTTCTCTCCGAACACTCAAATTAGAGTCAAAAAATGAAAAATTCCAAAACCTATAGTGACTTCCGGTGATAGTCGAGTCCAAAAATTCAATTCTTTTGCAAAACTCCAAGCTTTTACCATACCCTCACTCCTGTCATAACTGCACTTGAATTTTTATGCATAAAAATATCATGTGTAGAGTGCGAACATTTAGCTCCAAAAAAACGCGAAACTGATGAAATATTCTCTAAAAAAGTGAAAATATGCTTAAACGATATGGGTGTCATTTTACTACGGAAAACACTGACTGAACGATTTTCATAATTATATTCTAATGATGAGAAATAAAAAAAGATTTAAAAAGTATAAAACTACCTATGAAAAAATTGGAAAATGTTTTGAAAAAATTTGAAAGTCTTATTCTTTAATAATTGAAAAAAAATGGAATCAGTTTTACAAATTTCGCAAAAAAAAAATCAAAAATGAAAAATCGACCGGTTAATCGTCGATTGGCACTTGAAGTTATCATTGGAACGAATGAAAACACTACCTATTTCAACCCATACGGGCTGAGCAATATTTTTTATTAGGCGTTAATAAAGTTGCATAACCGGTTTGCCGCAAATAAAATACATCGGTTGAGATCAGTAATAATAGTTGTTTTTCAATCGCGGCTAGGATTTTTATGCACACTTCTTTAATAAAGTTGAAGAGGGGGAGAATTAAAATTCGATGGTATTTAAAAAATTTTACTAAAAAATCGGGGGAAAATTTGAATTTTTCTTTTCAGAGATGGCATTAATTGAGATGTTTTGACTCAAAAATACCATTAAAATCGCGCTTTTCACCTTTACCTGACTTTTCAGTGGTAAGCACATATTTTGCAAAAATAACTGTTTCGGTAAAATTTCTTGTAAAACATCAAAAAATATATTTTTTTAAATCTTTAAATGAGCTTTGTATGAATACAGTTATTCAATAAACATTCTTACACTAACAAAGCAATTTTTTATTTTCGAAAAATGGTCACCGAGATGAAAGACAATGGTGGGAAATAATACTTGATGATTGGGGGGGGAGGGGTGTCAAAGTATTCATTATCTACCATGATTTTTTTTTTTTTCAAATTTTCGATTTTTCGCGCATCCCCACCTGGCAGTAAAATTTTGAGCAAAAAACAATAATACGTACATGTATCTCAATAACATGAAATAACCTTCTATCTAAAATGTAAAAATTCAGGGGTTAAAATTCATTTCTTGAATTTTGACCAACTTCTGAAAATTCAAAATTACGCTACGGACCTGCAAAAGTGCAAAATATGAAAATTTAATCCATTTTCGACCTTGCCGGTTGGGATACCTCTCTTATGAGTAGGTATAGGTACCTCTAAAAATTCGGATCAAGATGAAAAGTGAGATTTGATGGTATTTTTGAATAAGAACACCTAAATTAATAGCATTCTTGAAAAAAAATTTGAAATTTTTCCCCAATTTTTGAATAAAATTTTTTAAATGTACGTTTTTCGAATTTTAAGAACCACCAAGTGATCCGAACCCAAATAAATAAAACAGAGAGAGTTGGGCATGGGTAAGGGTTGAGTCAAAGGGTGAAATTTTATACCAGTTCTTGACAATATTTGTTTGGGCACTCCGTCTTCAACATTGAAAAAAAAGTGTAAGAGTATAATAATCTTAAACGCGATTATAAATGATGAGAAATTATTATGCATTATTTTCATTTTATTTACGGCAAACCGATTATGCAATTTTATTAACGTTAACGAAAAAGATCGCTCAGCGCATACGTAGGGGTTAGAAGAATGCATTTTAACGACACGATACCTGGAATGCCAATCGTCGAAGAAAAACATTTCAAATTTTTTTTAGAAATATGTGTTATATCTCCATATTTTTAATGTTTTTAGTACCTACCTATCTAGAGTTTGTATATATGTAGGTATTAAAATTGTTGAACGAGTTGACGGGAAATTACTCGTCGAGTAAGATATTTATGCTCGAGCATGTTTTTTGAATAATTTGCATGTTTTATAAGATTTCCAGTAAAATGAGTTCATTTTTTTAGAGCATATTCTTCCATATTTGATCTATAAAATTATAGGTACCTATAATAATAGAACAATGAAAGCTTGAAATTTTGCAAAAAGATTCGTTTTTCAGACTGAAAATTTCGAATTTTTTCATTTTTCAAGCGCAATTCGTTTTTTTTTTTTTGATGTGAATAGAGAGAATTGAGATTTGAACTCGGATGTCTTAGAAAAGCATAACAAATAATGTCTCACGTAATTTCTAAATTTTTGGAATTTGGTCAAATGATGAACAAAATCAAAAGATCTGGGGGAAAAATTAATCGGGTTGAAATGGAATGACCCTCGTAGATTTTACAAAATGAATTTCCTCACAGGTACAAGGGAAGTAAACTCGAAGTAAAATCTTGAGTCGAAACAAAAATAAATCGAAAATACATCATGAAAGAACTTTAAAATTTCAAAATTACCTCATCGCCCTGCAAAATTTGAAAATTTGATCTAATCAGCGAAAAAAGCTGAAATTTGGTATATACCCCATTTTTGACCTCCCAAATCGATTGGAAGCGGTTTCAAGACGTTTCAGAGTCTCGAGAATATTTTGGAATTTTTCAGCCCTGGAAAAAAGCCCATAAAAGTGGTTCATAATATGAACTTCAGCGCCTATAATCGCGAATTACCCATAGCGGTGACCTAGTTGCAGTATAAATAATATTCGTAGTTCAAATCAGCACCTCGCTTACGTATGGACATTTTTTTTTGTGCTGGAAACTACCAAAGTTTTCTGGAGGCTCCGTAATGTTTCGAAACCACTTTCACTCTGTTCGAGAGGTCTAAAATAGGGTATCTGCCAACTTTCAGCGCTGTCGGCGCATTTTAAAATTTTTTCCAAGAAAATTTTCTGCTAAAAAACATGCATTTGAACTTTAAGTTACGAATTTCGGAAAATAGTACTTTAATCGACCACATAGATCACCAATATGAGTAATTCGCGATTATAGGTGTTGAAGTTCAAATGGACCATTTTTATGAGCTTTTCTCCAATGCTGGAAAATTCTAAAATTTTCTGGTGACTCTCAAACGTCTAGAATCTGCTTCCAATCGATTCGGAAACTCGAAAATAGGATATGTGCCAAATTTCAGCTTTTTCCCTTGGTTAGTTCAAATTTTGATATTTTGACGAGGTAATTTTGAAATTTCAAAAATTCGCCAAAATTCGAAAAATGAACTTCAGTGCCTGAAATTTTGAGTATGTGGTTTTCTTATGATGTATTTCCGATTTATTTTTGTTCGAGTTCAAAATTTTACTTCGGGTTGGGATAATTTCCTCGTTAGAAAATTCCACGAATTACACAGGTCGCCACGATTTTTGAGTCTGGGTTCCAATTTCGAAATTTTGGTTGCTTTTATGTAACTAATAAAAGGAAAAATAATTTTTTTTACCAAAGTTTGCTTATAGGAGTGGGGGGGGAGTCGAAAAATAAGGTTTTTCGGGAACAATAAACATGGGCTTGAGAAAAAAATTTCAACAATTTTGTTTGGCCCAGTCGTATGGGAAATTTCACAGCAAATTGAATGGAATAAACCACAGACCTCTATCTTATTTAGAAAAAAAGTTACAGCTTAAACTTTCCTAAATTCTTTGAAAAGCTCTCATTTCTTTGTGCCTTGCCTACCAAAAAGTGACATTTCTGAACAAACTAAGCGTCTTGCGACAAAAATAATGAGAACCAAAATTGTAGAAAATTAAATTTCCTACCTGTTCAAAGTAGTTAGATTTTTCTGTGAGGCATAGTTTTCAAGATATTTTTGAGTAAAGTTGAACATTAGCAACTTTTGGCAGCCAAAAATCGATTTATTTATATATTTTTTTAAACTACTTCCCCTAATGTTCAACTTTACTTGAAAATATCTTGAAAACTATGCCTCACAGAAAAATCTAACTGCTTCTACCAGATATTAAATCTTATTTTCTACACCTTTGGTTCTCATCATTTTAGTCGTAGGACGCTGAATTTGTTCAAAAATGTCACTTTTTGGTAGGCAAGGCACAAAGAAATGAAATTTTTTCACAGAATTTAGAAAAGTTTAACCTGTAACTTTTAAAAAAAGTAAGATAGAGGTCTGCAGTTTGTTCCATTCGATTTTCCGGGAAATTTCCTGTAAGAATGAGTCAAAAAAATTATTGAATTTTTTTTTCTCAAGCCCGTGTGTATTGTTCACGAAAAACCTTATTTTTCGACCTCCCCCCCCCCCCAGAAAATTCTAGAAGCCACGAATGAGTATATTGGTGTATTTCGATGCCTTGGTTGCGTTCAGGTTTGGTTGTGTATACACAAAAATGACGTCATTTTTAGGTGTATACAAAAATTAACCAATCAGATTGTTTTCGTTCCTGAAAGATTTTGATTTTGATCCGAAAAAATAGTGATAAAAACATACAAAGAAAATAATACTGTATAGTCTATTCACTTTGAGAAGGCAACCTCTTAAAGCATAAAATTTCTCTTTGCTAACCAACTATATTCTTTTTCAGTAAATTTTTCTTTCTAAACTAAAAGTACCTCTACACTTCAAATATCAATCGTGACAATTTTAAATTTTTATTAAATGAAAATCTTAAATAAATTTCACTGGTTAACAAAGAGAAATTTGATGCTTTAAGAGGTTGCCTTCTCAAAGTGAATAGACTATAATCATTCAATATAAATTCAAGGCAAAAAGGTTTCTTTGCTAACCATCAGTTTTTAAATTTTTATTTTTGAAAGGAATGAATTCGCACATCCTCTAAATTTCTTTATATGTTTATACACAAAAATGACGTCATTTTTGTGTATACATTTTCCATCCTGAACACAACCCTAGAATCAGAATTTAGGGATTAGAACTGAACCACAGAGCAAACATTTTTTGTCGACTAGTGTTATTTACTTACTACAGTGAAGCTCTTTTTAGAAAGATACAGATACTTCCTACTTATTAATCTACTTTAATTAATATAAATAGATACCTTGGTAAAATCGGCGAACATGAATCCTTGTTCGATGCCTATGAAAATGAATAGAGGCGTTATAAACGTCAATTTGGAATCTTTAAAAGTTGCCGTAACCGTTTCTACAACATTTTCGAATTTCGATTTCTCAGACGGGCCGTGGTTAAAACAAATACGTATTCTGTGAATAAATAATATGGTAACAAATGTTCCGACAACGCAACAGCCTAAAAACACTCCAGCCAAAACGGTACTGGTTCTACATGGTAACAAGAGATTATTTTTCGTCGACGTTCCGGTGGATTTATTGAACAATTCGTTGACAGAAGTGATTAAACTTTTTGGACACGATTCGTAGCCGCAAATTCGATCGTTATCTTTGCCGTTTTGAAATAAATTCATTAAACTTCTATCCTGCTCCTTTTCGCTTTTCGACGAAGTGGTTGTTAATTGAATTAGTAAATAGGTAATAAATCCGCCCAGTATCAGACCGACGTTCTCGGCGAACGATATACCGCGAAATAATTTCTGCGCCAGCGATTCGCGTTTCGTTGATTCTAATTTGCTTTGAAATTCGTTTTCTTCTTCTTCGTTCAGCACGAACTTCAATTTAGACGCCAGCATTATCAAATACGTTATTCTGGTACTGTTCAAGTGTCCCGTCGATAGTCCCATTAAAATATATGCCGGAATTAACAAGTACACTTTCGGGTACAAATGAATAGCAATGAAAACGGTGCTTATCACGTAGCACGCGCATAAACAGTTGGTTACTCCCAGTCTATGCGCGATGTAAGGCGAGAACAACGCCGACACTGCTGCCAAAAAATATAAAACGGCCAGCAGCAGCGATCCCGAATTAAACAAAGTTTGGATATCGTTTTCCTTGTTTTGAGTATCGTTAGGTGGCCACCATTGCGATACCGAGCCTTGTAATATGACGATCGGGATAAAAGCCACGGTAAATATTCCGTGAGATAAACACAACCCGACGAAATTTTGACAGATAAGAGGTCGACTGTACACGGGTCCTAAATGAGACGGCGTCGATCGAACTACCGCGATTAGCTTGCGAACCGACGACGTCCCCGTGGAACTTGTAACCGAAGCTTGTCTACTGATATGTTTAAAATTATGACCGCTCGAGATACCCATGTTATGCGAATGGCACGGTATAACCGAACTTGATCTTACGCTTCGAGATCGTCGAGTATTGAATAATGCTCTCTGTAAACAGAAGAAAAAAAAAATAGGAAAAAAAATTTCCATTAACAAGGTCGTTTTCGCAGTCGCAGGCTCGAAGTGTTGCGTCGTCGACGACGACGAGCAATAAAGGAGGAAAAAATTTCACAGCTTCCGTTAAAAAATTCAATTTTTCCAGTTCGTATTGTTTAAATTTCAGCAAATTCATTTGCATAAGAAAACATATTATATAGGAAAGTTTTTGCGATGCGATGTCGTCGCTTAGGCGGTATGTAGATTAAGTCATTTCACGTTTAAATGGGTTTATAAATGCGTCTCATCATTGCCATAAACAAGAAGCAACAGAACGTTGGCAAATTTTCCTAATAAGATTAAACGCACAGTAGATTTTCTCTTTATTGGTTATTCGCCTCTGACCTTTAAAAATCGAACCGTTAAAATTTACGCGTAGGTATGGATAGAAATTGTTTAATTTTGATACCTATAGTTTTCTTTTTGCCCAGACGAATAAGTGAGTTTTTGGGAGTGAAAATTTTCAAATTTACATTCACGTTGAGAATTTAATCGATGTTTTTGCGCCGTCTTTTGGACCATAAAATGAATGAAAATCGTTAGCGTTTGTTACGAAGCAACGTAATGGTTTCAAAAATGTAATAAATTTTCAATTTATGTTTCATTCGCGATTAATCGAAATAATTCACGGTGACGAGATTGTCCCTCATTTGTCCATTAACGTTTTTATAAATTGAAAAAAGACAAAATCAATTTGTAGGATACTGATCGACGGTGAAAGAAGATCGATCCTTATTCCTTAACTGGGAGAGTAGGCAACTTAAACTGTTCGAATTCATTTATTTCATTATGGTAACATTTACATTCACGCGTAGTGCCTGTGCCAAATTACATTTTTTTGTTTTTTTTTGTCAAGTTTTCGTGTTTTTTTTTTTATCGAAACATTTTTTAATTATAGCGATGGGGCGTAAATTCATTGCCAATGATTTTTTTCCAATTTTCAAAATTAAAGGATTTTTAATTTACAAGAGAGCGGATCCAAAAAAACGTATTCTGGATTTTGACGAAAACTTGAGTGAATAATCTCCCAAAAAAAATTTGACCCCATTTCCTAGCTGAAAAGGGGCCGGAGCTAGGAAGGTCTCAAAATGGGGTCATATTCTAAAAAAAATTGCAGTTTTGCCACTTTCGAGAAATACCACCAGCAAGGAACCTCGGTGCCTCGTAAAAAAGTAAGGTAGATTTGAGTTTTTACATTTCTCTGAAGCATTGACCTCGGAATTGGATCTTTTTTTTGCGCTTTACAGAGGAGAGGGGGTAAAAAAGTGGCAGATCACGAATCTAAAAATGTTTGATTTTTACTAAATTTTAATTGCATACTCAAACCCCTAGAAATCAAGTCAAGAATTTTTTGGCCATTTAGAATATTTTTGAATTATATTTTTCAAAAAATTTTCATGACAGGACTGCCAAGCTTGAGAAAGGGATGCTGGAGAGATACGAAATTATCAAAATTAAACTTGGAAGATTGCAGGAGAAAGTTTAAATCGCAAAATTTAAACTGAAGGGAAGCACAGAAGATGTCACAAAAATTCAGTCTGAAGAAAAGCACGGTAGGATTTGAAATTACAAAAATTCAGTCTGGAGAAACTTGAAAGCACCAAAATTTAAAATTTAGTCCGAAGGGGGAGGGGGGTTGCAGGAGAAATTTGCAATTAAAAAATTCAGTCTGAAAAAGGTACAGAATAAATTTAAAATTACATTGAGTTGGCAAAAGGAATTTTGATTTACACAATTTTCATAAAATGTCGGTCGGCAGCACTGCTATAAAAAATTAATTCAGATTCATTTTGATGATCAAAAAATTTTGGCTTATAGGTATTCAATTCACTAAATGAAGAACTTGAATTTTATGAAAATGTGCATATCTCATATGTACTCTCTTATTTTGAATCAGTGATCAGTCATTGATAAAAAGTCAGAATTGCAGCACAGGAAAAAATCAGCAAAATTCTTTGTTTTTCAGCGGATTTTCGCTTATTTTTCAAAGGATTTCATTGATTTTCAGCGAATTTCAGAGATTTTGCTCTCTTCAGTGAATGCTCACCGATTTTCCGGCGATTGTTTTCACTGTTTGCTTTCAGTGAATTTCCTTCACTGATGCATTACTGTGCTGCAATTCCGACTGTTTTCCAATGATTTTCGATAATTTTTATTGATTTATAAATAGAGAGTACCAAGCTTGCCTTTTCACAGAAGTGAACAAAATTCATACAGAGTTCACGAAACCAAATTGAATCATTTAAAAACAATTTTTAAAATTAAATGTATCCTCAATTCTTGTTCTTACTGTAGATACTCACATCAAAAAATCGCGAAATTATTGAAAAAAATTGGTTAAAATATCGAAATTTTGTAATTTTTTTTACATTTTAGATACCTATCTTGTTTAAGTATTTACCTAAAGTGTATTCTAGCTCGTATAATTTTTTAAACGCAATATTTTTAAAATTTTGGTTATAGTTCGAAAAAATTCAAGAAAATTTAAATTCAATTAGGTATGCATTAAATTTGAAAAAATGAATTAATAACGTGGAAAAATTGATTTTTTTTGTTAAAATTGCACTACCTATTTTATTTAAACAATAAAGATTTGATACTATTTTTGATCTTTGGAATGCGTTAAGGGAAGGGGGAGCGTTGAGAATTCGCTCTCAATAGCTTTGTAAAAATCGGAAAAATTTACTCTCTGTTTTAGCATATAATTATCCATTTTATATCCTTTCTTCCTAATAATATAAAGTTCGGTTCTCGTATAATTTTTGTATTTGGGGTTTTTACTGTTAAGATTACGATGGCTGCATACTTTGTGCTCAAGAGTTCAACTTGACTCGAAAGGAAGCAGATTTTTTCAATTTTGGATGATACCCAATTAATCATATCATTTTATTGGAACCTAATTTTATTCTCTTTCAAAAAAAGTCCCTACAAAATTTTTTTAATAAAATAAAATATTTTTCAAGTTGGAATTGGTTGGAATTAAAAATGAAAAAAATCTCAATGAGAAAACATTAAAACTGTTAGGCACAGGGTATGTGACCCTCACATCACTGAAGTCTTATAATTTGATCTTCGCTATTCTTAAAAATCAAAATCGAAATATAATCGAATAGGTAAGCTGTTGAAGCTGCCTACACAAAACTAGAGAATTGTAAACTATCCAAAATTTCTTTCAAAAAATTGAATTATCATCAAAAATTTGGGGTGAAGAATTAAATTCATTTTTCATGTAAGGAAAAAAATAAGAGATACCCAAACAGAAATTCGTCTTTTTGCAACACATTTATTTTTTTAAATCGAAGAATGGAAGAAAAAATTGTCCGAGCGAATCGAAGGCATTTTTTTTGAAAAATCACAATTTTAATTACGCTAAATATTGTTTTTCAACGAGTTTTAAAAAATTCCTAAAAAATCTTAAGAAACAAAAATCACTTGAAATTTTCACCAACATCAAAATATTCTTAAAATGGACTGTTCTAGATCAACTACAACATAGGATACCTAGTTCTTTGGTTATCTCAAACATAGGCCGAACCAAAGAGGTAGCGAGAGCAACTCTCCTCTTTTCTCTACTTCCTAATTACCAAAATTTATTTTTAATCGGAAAAATTGGAATTGGCTCGAAAACATTTACAAAAGAGATGATCTTGTTTAGGGGAAAATTTTCGTTTTGAGACGAAAAAAATTCGACCAAAAATTTTCAATTTTTGAATTTTTGCCCTTCAAAAATTCTAATTTTTACTCGTTATAATTTTAAGAAGGATCATGGGTTTTTTGTTTCCATAAATAGTAATTTTTAGGCGCCTGGTTCTCTTTTTTCGAGGTTGTATAATCGAAAAAATATGAGGAGAGTTGAAAATTGAAGCCTCAGGAATATGTGAAACTATTCGGGTATATTGATTTGGCAGTTGGTGATTAACCATCGATTTTTTCTTTTTCCAATGTAGATGTACCTATGTACAGTTGTAAATGGTACCTAGATAAAAATTAGTGTAAGGCATCTAAGTTACTTACATCATAGCTGGATTTTTTCTGAAACGGTACACTGGCTACGCATGAGTTCGGATTCGCACTCAAGCTTCTGGTTTGGTACACAGGTTTATGATCTTTCTTCTTATTCCAGTCGACAGTAATGCCTTTTTCCTTAAAAGCTCTTGCGAACAGATCATTTTGAACGTCAACATCGATATATCCTGCAGAAAGTTCGTTCAAATTCGGCAAACTACCCATTATTTTCGTTTTTATCCATTGTCGCTGTTCAATTCACAACTTTCCGAAGGCTATAAACTCTGAAAGGAAAATAATTTTTTATGAGTTGGCCTTAAATTTCCAAAGTACTTCTTAGAAACTGTTAAATAAGATATAAAATGGTAATGGCCGCGTTGCCTTTTAGGCGACATTTAAAATTGAACTTGAACAATATTTCGCTCGTATTTGATCTACTGTTCAATTCCTAAAGGATGGTTTCATTAAATAATAATTTAATTGAAACCAACTAAGTATCTAAACTTTACCTTTCAGAAACTGTTCTATCGTTTATTCATCATTTTGCTAAAAAACACTAGCTACCTATATATTCGACGTACCTTCGTTGCGGTATTACGACATAATTTATTACATCTTGAGGCCGTTTCAAACGACGAATGAGGTATCTGTGTACTTTATCATCACCACGCATGGTTTAAAAATTGAAAAGAATCAAGTTAATGTGCGTCTTATGACATGTACGTAGAGAAACCTGCGAAGAAAAAAATAATAATAAACGAATTTTTTCCTAAAAGATTAAAATTCAGGTAAAGATTAGACTTTTAATAAAAATCATCGGAACCGGAATTTCAGCCAAGATGATTCTTTTCTCCAAAAATCCGAAATATTGCTAAATTTTACAAAAAATATTATTTTTTCATTTTCATTTTAATGGTGAATACCTCATTTGACCAATTTTTGCTTTTTTACATCTGTATTTTCATACTTTACCAATAGTTCAGCTCAAATCATTAATTTTCTATAAACCCCGTAGGCCTAACAAAATTGGACCGAAAATTCCCACATTGAAAAAATTCCCACAGAAATTCTTTTAATTGCTTCAAGCTCACACGCGAACTCAACCCCGGCTTAAACAAGTACAATTAAAACAGTTTATATGGAAAGATGATTTCGACAAAGTAATTAAAACTCTCGTCATTTTGAAAAGTTGGCGAGCTTAATCCGTTGACGTAGGTTTCTGCACGATGGTAATATTTATTTAATACGCTTCCATATGAATAAATTAGAATGGTTAAATAATGCATTCTATTATTAGAACAAAATTGTTATATAAAAAACCAATATTCTTTTAATACCTGACATTTTAACAAAACAGCTGTTCATTCGAGTAAAATCGAATTAAAGAATCGAGTAATATTTCATAAATTCGAATAATACGACATTTTGTCGAAATTGCTGACAATGTAGAAAAAAATAAAAATTCTACAACGTGTAATTTCCATTTTTCGACGAGTTTTTCCAACTTTTAACGAGTCTGAAATCTAAAAAAATGTGGATTTTGTTTCTATCGTCGACGAAATTACGCGAGTAATTTTTATTGTAATTTAGATGTATACGAAATAAAAACTGCTGAAATGAAAAAAATTTCTGCTGATGAATGTTTCCAAGCGACGTCTCACATCTGCAACTTTCTTCCGGAGAAATATTTTTTTTACATTGTTACGACGAATTACGATGTAAGTTACATCTGCCAAGTTCGTTGGCATTTTATCGTGTCTACGCCTCTACGGTAGTTTTGAAATATGACAAATGATTGTATATTTCGTCGAATGTACCTACGTACAGGGTGTCTAAACTTCGAATGGAAAAAAACACCTGGTGATAGATATCATCAAGAATTATTATTCTTTTATGTGAGGATGAAATTTTTTTTCAAAATTTAATTACCTATCTTAATCTTATGGATCTTTCAATTTCTGAGATTAAGCAATGTAAATAGATGAACTATTTTTTTGCCCATCAGAGCTCTAGAACTTTACTGGCGCTTTTTTTTCTGAAAATTTTCGAATAAGATTTTCAACGCCCTTTTTCCACCGTATTCATAACATCAAAAACTATATCCAATTTATATTGATCTAGTTAAAAATAAATTTTAATTTTGTCATCAATTTACAAAAGTTTTCAAATTTTGGGAATTACGATTATTTTAATACCTATACAGTATACATTGTAAATCTAAGAAATTTTGTCGAAAATTTTGCAAAATTTCGATTATTCCGATTCTTTTTTCTGAAAATTTCCATTTTTTTTTTGAGAAATATATAAGTAACTATCAATAACCTGAATTGAGACACGATTTTCGAAAAAGGGTAAGTTGTAAAATCAACTTTTTAGAAAGATACGTTAAGCTCTTTTATCTTACCTATTCATCGTTTCCTAAAAAAAGGGTTCTAAACCCCCAAAATTTAAAAAATTTATATTTCCTTTTTCAAAATTAAATTTTTTTTGAGATTAGAGGCCGTTTTGAAGCACTTGGAGGAAAGATACGGTTTTCTAACTATTTTTTTTTTTATTTTTCGCAAAATTTCAGAGTAGAATCGAAATCAAAATTTTCAAATTTTTGGAATTTGGGTCCTAGATACTGCTGAGTGCAACTGCAATACGATCCCCAAATCAACTTTTTTCGGATTTCTAATAAGTGACTACTATTTTCTCTTCGAATCGATAATAAAAGAATTCGGGGCTATTTTTGGGACACTTGGGGGTGAGATCAGTTTTTCGAATTTCTTAGTCAATTTCTTGTATGAATCGAATAAAAACATAAATAAATGATTTTTTTTCACTTTATCTCCTTTCTTTAAAACATGTCACGTAGACATTTGGAGATTTATTGATTTCTTCAGAACTTTCCAATTTTTTCAAAAATATAATCCGTTTTTTATGGAGTTAACAACCTTTTAGACTTCGATTAGGGTAGGTACATTAAAAATTTTATACGTTTTTAAAGGGCTTAATATTCTTCACCTTCTACAGCTCCTCGGTCGATTTTTCAAACAAAATTAGGTCGTCTGGACAGTACAAATGCATTTTTCATAATATTTCCTTTCGCCTCACCGACCCCGTTGACAAAATTTTTCATTTCACAAAGAGAACCATTCGAGGTGCCCGCCATGTGTAATTCGAACAAGAGTAGGATTTTTGCAAAAATAAGCGTGTTCCAAAGTCTCTTTTATTGTAGGTAATCAATGAATTAGCTGTTCAAGTTGATTAAATTTTTTGATTTTTGGCAAATTTTTCGTAATTTTTGAACGAGAATCTTAAGGTTGTCGGAGGTTTCTAACTCTTTGCCTGTATTGTTTTTCCAAGATAATAAGGAATGATAATTTTCTCCGTTCAGAAAGACATTTTCACAATTTTTAACATTTATTTTTTTAAATTCAAAAGTAATAGGCGCTTGGACAGAAAAAGACATATTTGCGGTATTCGCTTGGAAATCGTAACAAAGGTGGATTGGCTTATTGTTAAACTAATGAAAAGGAAGCCAGAACTTGTTGCTGGGGAAAATCAAAATCCAGCAAGAGGCTCCGAAATGATTTAAAATGACAAGATTCGATTTTGAGAAATTGATGTGAGGTGGGACTTCATTTTCACAAATTTCTTTAAAGAGCACTCACTTTTTTCAAAAATATTACATTTTTGTTGAAGAGTGGCAAATTTTAAATTTTTAATAGTTCGTCTAAAATAGAAAAATCTAACGTAGAAGCTGAAATTTTGGTTATCCACCAGGAATTTTTAAACACACAACTTACATAAATGTCACTTTGATGCAATTTGGAAAAGTACCTTGAGTAGTTTCTTTGTGAAATGCCTAAAAAATTTCTAAAAAAAAAAAATATGGCGAAAACCTATAATTTCCAAGTAAACTTTAAAGTATCGCATAACTTCTTCAATTTTGATAAGGTAAATTAAGTACATTTGATTTTTGTTGCTCTTAGTGAGTTTTATCATCCACTGTTTGAATTTGCGACATTCTACAAATTTTTCCCTTTACTCAGTGCAGATTTTATCCATCTACGAAATTTCTGGGCCCTACGATAGTTTTTCAAATTTTATTTCCAATATCTACACCGGTGTTTTTAACATACCTAATAATCACCATGATAAACTATAAAATTTTCGGGGAAAAAGTGAAGTAAAAGCTGTCTAAGGCCTAGTTCGGCTCTGCCTCTACTTACTCCTCACTTCCTCAGGCTACCTATAAATTTTGATACGAAATATTTCACGATCTCTACCTTCAATAAGATCTCGTGAAGAAATTCTCGTAACAAACAGTTATGAACCATTAACCATTATAACAAAACAAATTCCAAATTTCAGACTTACACTACCTACTGAAAACAGACGAAGAAATTTTGATAATTTCAGACGAACAAGAACGAATTCACGTTCGTATAAAAGTTTAGCAGCAAATTAGACATGGTATGAAAACGGAGATGAAAGTTTTAAAAGCTAAATATTTCTCTTAGATGTATAAATCAAACGAAGAAATTAAATTTTCCTCGCATAGTGTTGTTTTTGAAATTTTATTTACTCGACGTTTCATTTTAATCACTTTTCAGCGTTTTTCACCAAATCAAACGTTCCAACGGCGAAGCGAATTCATTTATACTTAATTTGATCGATATATAAAGTAAGTGGGTAGCTGGTACCTGGCTACCTTATATAGGTAGGTAGAAAGTTTCGTCATGATGAAAATTTTCATATAAACTTGCTCTATTTGAACGAATTCCTGAATTCGAGTTAAAAAGAAACATTTTTATTCAGCTTTCGTTGAAGTACGAGAAAAACTTGCAAAATGGTTGGAAATTTCAGCCTACTTCGAATTTCTCAATTGTTTTTTTCTTATGAATTTCTCCCCATTTTGAGAACCATTTAAAGAGAAATCAAATTTCAACATTCTCTAAACCAAACCCAGGGTGGCTTTTTATATTATTTTTTTAATCCTGAGAATTAATTCGAGTCGTTTTAGGGCATGCCGGGATTCGCGGGTTGCATACACTTCCAACCGTTTTGGAGGATGAATTATCATTCACCAATGTAATGTATTACGTTACATTTCTTTGAATCTTAATATTTTTTTTTCAACTGACACTGCTACTCGTACTTTCAAACTTACGTTATGTTGTAGATAATTTAACGTAGGGTATCCGGCCCAAATACCGTCACCCATAGCCTTTTTCGCATATGCGCTCCCTCATTTGATTTTTTGAAACCAACAAAACGTGATTTAGGTACCTTAAACCTTTCGACATAATCCCCCAGGATTGAATTTTCCGCAACTTTTCATCATTTTGAGTCTCAGGCCAAAAACCAAAGGTCGTCAGTTTTTGATCAAAGGAAAATGTAAGCCAAAAAACGTCCCCCTCTAATTTTCGGCAAAAAAATCGAAAAATGATGGAAAATGTCGAATTACGAGTATATTTATGAAAAGTATAATGTAAACTTCATCTGTTAAAGTAAAACGTTGATCCATTTGTTTAGACAATAGCTATAAGGAAATTTCTTGGACTTCTCATGTTTTTGGTAGATATTCAAAAAGCCAGTGCATCTTGACCATGGATGAGGCATCTAAAAGTACCTATAAAAATACTGTTCAGTATGTGTCAAAATTACATTTTTATACTTTTAGAGCGATTTTCAACAAATTTCGAGGGGGGACGAAATTAAGAACTTCCTCATTTTTTTACATTTCGCTTACTGTTTTGTAAACAGTGGTCAAAATCTAAAAATCAAATAGATGCTCTGAAAGTACATTTTCTGAGCTACAAAATGGTATATTCATGATTAAAAATTACTAACTTTGAATATGTTACGCCTAATCGATGTAATTGCCTAATTCATGAAATAGGCAGTTTTTTCCCTAATGCATGAAATCGGCAATAAATTTGAACAGAATTACATCGCATCGAAATTACCATCGTGGGGCAGCTGTGTCAATGCGTAATGTGAATTATGAATGAAGTATTGAATGGAAGGATAAATATTTATCAATGTCCACTGTAACAAATAGGAAATGTTGAAAATGTGGTTTTAACAAAAAAATTATTTTCTAGGAAAATCAAGCGTCCAAAAAAAATGAATAGAACATGCATTGTAGAGCATACAATTTCTTTTCTGTACAGTCGAATTAGTTTTTTTCCAGGAGGCTTAGTTTTTGAGATATTTTCAATAGGTATAAAAAATAAGTTGTACTTTGAACTGAAATATCTCGAAATCTAAAGCTTCGTAAGAAAAAAATTAATTGGGCTCTACAGAAAAGAAATTTTACGGTCTACATAGGTACTTACAATTTATGTTCTACTAATTTTTTTTTTTTGTTTAACCCTCCCTCTGCTCTGAAAATTGACTTCAAGTGCCAAAAGTTATCAAAAAATGTTCAGTCAACAAAAATTCGAATTGTGAAAAATCCTTAGGTGATGGAATTTTTTCACTACTTTTCTCGTGATCAGCGTGAAAAATACTATAAAAATCATCAATTGAACTTCAAACAGTATTTCAAAAGTTTAAAAACGGTGACCTATGTTATCACTTTTTTTTTTTTTGATAAATTAACGAGATCGTGTCAGTTTTTGGTCAAGATTCGTTAAATAGATTTTTTGTTAAAAACTGTTAATTTCGGATAAAAAATTAGCAATTTTTTCAATTTTTAGCCCTACCGGTTGGTCTTATGTTTTATGGATTGATCACAGCTTTACAACATAATATTCAAATTTTTGATGTAAAAAAGGTTCATTTTTATGTAAAATATGTAGTCAGCGTTTGCTAGAAAGTGGTCATTTTGTCCAAATTATAGTCTCTATTTTTGATCCCGCTTTTACGGATTGACCTCCAGCACTACAATATATCCATGAAAAAATTTGAAAATTCTTTTATTCATTGTTGGTCAAAAAATACACAACTACCCATCAAAAAAAGGCAAAAAATGGTCATTGGTATGCATTTTTTGAAAATTTAGAAATATTTCAAAACCAATTTTGTAATTAGTGAAAATGATCAAGTTGGGGGAGCTCAAATTTTCATCACATTTTTTCGACCTCACCCCAGACTTTTTTTTCAATATCCTTTAATTTTATTTAAAAAGTCAAAAACAATATCTTAAACACCTATGTGTTCTAACTTGAAATTCTGAGTTATTTTTATATGAAGTGAAGAAAAAATTATTTGCAATAAAAACGTATTTTTACAACCTCGAACTTTAATAACGTTCATCTGATTACTGCCAAAACTTTCAAACCTATCCCATCTCGTAGAGAATTTAACGTAGATTGTTTTCCTTATCTTAAACACCTATGTGCTCACTCAAAATTTTGAGTTATTTTAATGTGAAATGAAAAAAATACGTTTTCATTGCAAATAATAATGTATTTTTTTGCATTGTACATTAAAATAACTCAAAATTTTGAGCGAGCATATTGGTGTTTAAGGTAAGGAAAATTATCTACGTTAAATTTTCTACAAGATGAAATCGGTTTGAAAATTGTGTCGGCAACCAAACGAAAGTTACGAATGTTCAAAGTTGTAAAAATACGTTTTTGTTGCAAATGATATGTATTTTTTTCCCACTTCACATTAAAATAACTCAAAATTTTGAGTGAGCCCATTGGCGTTTAAGGTAAGGAAAATAATCTACGTGAAATTCTCTACAAGATGGGATATGTGTGAAAGTTTTGCCGATGACCAAACCAAAGTTATGAAAGTTTAAAGTTGTAAAAATACGTTTTCATTGCAAATGATATGTATATTTTTACAACTTTGAATTTATATAACTTTCGTTTGGTTGCCGGCGCAACTTTCAAACCTATTCCATCTTGTAGAGAATTTCACGCAGATTATTTTCCTCACCTTAAACGCCAATGTGCTCACTCAAAATTTTGAGTTATTTTAATGTGGAGTAATGAAACCGAGTCTATCGCAAGTTATCCTCCAAAACGGTCGGCAAACTCACTGATGCAACCATTAATACACCTTGTGACGTCAGCCCGTCAGCGTCATACCCTATTCATTAGCTAGGTACCTATTTGAGTTGTATTCGTCCATCTTAATTTGAACCAATTTTATGCGTTATCACACGAATTCGTGCTTAAAAAAGGAATCGAAACACAAATAGGTACCTATCTTCCAATTACACCGGAATTTTACGATGACTCGTAATTGAGAATAAATTATTGAAAGCATCCATGTATTTATTTCAAAACACAAACCCTTGGAATATTCCAAAATAATACCAACTGATGTGGGTTGAGAATACACAATTGTTCAATAGTCTGATAATAATGGCGAAAATTAATCGACTATTTTACGATAAAGAGCGCTCGATGTTACGACAAAGTGCTTTTTTCTTAAACTCTCCCCGACCGAGTTCTAATTATTCGACGAATTTTTTCTTTCATTTCATCACGAGCGGGAAAAAATGAAATTTTAATTAAAAACCATTTTTGGAATTCTTTTTATTCCATACTTTTAAAATGGTAAAACGAAAGAAGGTATGTATTCGATACTTAATCGTCGATATAATAAAATCATTGAACAATTCAATCAACGTATGTAAGGTGAACTACAAAAAAAATAATAACCCTTGATCGAGAATTTTTCAGATCTATTTCAAAAGCAAATATAAAAATTGTGTAATTGATTCTATGTAAGTAGATTGGATTACCTATGTTATTATTAAAACACGTACTTTACTAATTAACAAGGAAGTTCAAAAAATTTTCTCCTCGTGTGTCATTGGGTTTACCATATGTATTGAATATGGTTACACATTCGAATAAATTCATACTCGTAGCTTACAAGATATTTTCAAGGTTTTATCTCAGATACATTGTTCAACTATTCGTTGAATTTATGAAATTGATTTTCAAACAATTCCAAAGAAAGATCCATCTCTTGTATAGCGTTGTTACCACACGAGCTTCAGAGAAAAAACGAAACTAGAAGCGAAATTGATTTAAAAAATTTAACGTGCTCGCGTGCTGTCAAAGAAGTCAATCTAATTTCGTTGTTACGAACAAGGCGAAATTTACATACGCTTGTTCCATCGTATAAAATTGTTACAGCTACCGAAATCGAATAAAAATAAATATTCTGCGTAATAACATCATTCCGGTATCTTGTCACATTTTACCTACAAAAGCTCGAAGCGAAGCTTAAGTTATATCGACGAAATATCAAATTCGTAAGACAACGCGAAATTAAAAAATAAAACGTCATAAATGCTCAATCTTTTTCAAAAACATGCACGCGAACAAAAAATACAAATTTATAAGGGAAGGCCACAGTAATAAACAGACTTGAGCAGACCATTGTTTAAAAATATTTTCTTTTTAATAGGTAAATATACTTGTCGGTACCTATTTAAATCGTAATTTTTATTTTCTCATAAAAAGAATTTCATTTTAATTAAATATTTCATTTAGATTGAATCTTTCAATTAAAGTAATTTTATAGCATTGATAAAATGATAAATTTATACTTTTATTCAAAATTTTAAAATATTTTTATATTAATTGCACCGTGTAAATATTTCGGTGGAATTGATCGGTTTAAATTTACGATATTTTTTATTATTTTTTCCCCTAAATACGTTATTTTGATGCAAAGGTATTTAAAAATTTTACAACTTATTCAGCTGTTTACAACGAATACCTACCGAAACGAAAAACAAATTGTACAAGGAAATTTTGACGTTTTTCATGAAAATGATTATAGGCGTATACAATGAACGAGAAAGTTTTCATTATGAAAATACCTTACGATAAAAAATAAAAGTTACAATCTTATCTCTCGAGATATCAATGGGGAATTTTTACTCGTAGATTCGACATTTTCTTTCATTTTTATAATAAAAGCTCCACTTGGGCGATATGCAGAACAAAGAAGTGATCAAAGTTTCAAGAAATAGCGAGTTTTATTTTTTATTCGACGGAAGGAATGCGAACAGGATTATTAAAAAAGTCGACTTTTTTCACGTCTTTATTTTTTGGCAATTTTTTTATTAAATATTGGAGTATGTTCGACATTTTCGAGTAGGTAAGTATGGAATATTGAATCTCAAAAATTTTTATTACATTGATCCGCAACAGGTAATAAAAGTTTCGTTGATTCCTATCAAGTATTTTTTTTAAATTTGATTTTTGATGCGACTTGCGACAATAATGCAAATGATTCCATAATGTGATTTCTAAAATAAAAAATAGGTGAATTAAAAATCTCAATATCAAAATAAATATAATTTGCCTAATAGTTTTTTTTTTAATGGTAATCCGGTTACGGTTTTTATTTCATCTTGGGACGTATTTATCTATAACAACCATTGTAAAGGTAGGTAGGTAATAAAAACATTAACTCGTACAATTATCATCGCGGTAGCTCTCCTTGAAAAATTATGTAATTCTTCAGCTAAAAATTTAATCACTTTTAAAGAGCATTGATTTGCAAATGTGTCTGGTCTTTCATGCAGTTATATTTCAAATTGCAAACGTCATTAAATATTTAAGCTCAGCTTTGAGCAGGAAAACGGCTCGTTCTCGTGTTTAATAAAATATATGTGTAGGAATCCACCAATGGAATTTTCAACCGAACAAATATTTTAATAAAATAAAAGAATATAACGTTCTCACACAAAAGGTACGGACATCTTTTCAGGATGAAATTTCAGGGTACTTCATCAACGGAAAAATCTCTTTTCAAACTTCACATTGTTTACTTTCTTCCGTACCTATCGATTTCTATACAATGTTACGAGATGGCAAAAACGAGGATATTTGATCTTTACAGTTTGTTTCATATCGTAAATCGAAAAATATGAGGTCAGCTACTGGGCGTTTTGATGTTCATTGACCCACATACAAAGTAAAGAAATGCGCTCGTGAATGAAGAAATTCTGCCATGTGCAGAAATCATTTTTTTCGGAAAAGTAATTTTTTTCAATTGGGAATTTTTTATATAAATGTAAGCGGATGTTTCATTATTTTTGTAACTGTTTTGGGAATTTTTTTAAAAGTATTTTTAAAAAATATATATCATTTTTTGATAAAAATATGCGCAAAATTTTTCTAGAATTGTTTTTAATTAATAAATTGAGAAAATTGAGAATTGAGAAAAAAATTGTCGTGGAATATACAACTCGGTTTTTTCGATTTTTCGGTATTAAAAATTATGATGAATTATTTTTAAATATTTACAAACACTTGCCTATACAATTAAATAATAATGAAAAAATAAAACGGACTCAAGTTGGAAAAAATATATAAAAAGACTAATTTTTTTTTAATTATTATCTATTGCAAAATAAATTTTGAATTAAAATTTCTAATAACGTAAGAATCAAAAATTAATTCACAGATTTGTAAATTGAAAAATAATTTTAAAAAATAAGCATTACAAAAATAAAATACGATATTCGTGCTAAAATTATTATCTACTGTATAAGCGTATTTATATTTAAATCATTTTTTTTTATTCTACATAATATTGCTCACACATGACTGATAAAATTTAAAAATATATTTTTTTATTTACCTGAGATAATATCAGCAGATGAAACATTCGATAAACATATGGACACGAAACAGCGAAAAATCATTGTACGATATTTTTAATTTTAATTTAAAAATCGAATAGGTTACGAACGATTTTCTATAATATTTATATTATCAAAATACGAATTCGTTGTGAAACCGTCGGTTGGAAATTTCGAAAACATCTTTACTACAACGCATTTCCTGATGGTTTCGTCTCTCTAATCTCACTCGAGAATAATATTGTGATAATAGAACGGAGCTTGAAAGTTGCGCATGCCACAATCAATATTCGAACTTAGAGACATTGTACCTATTGTGATATTTTTTTCATTTTTGGCGAAAATTTTCAAAAATGTTTTTTTATTAATTTGATAGCAGAGTGAGGATAATTTTTTCATGTTGGTTAGATTTGATAAAATGAAGGGTGTCGATTTCGAGATATTTTTTGAATTATCTATTTTAAAAGGTGAGGAAAAATTTTAAAGTTTGATATTGGCGTTTGTTGCTTTTAGGTATTTTATTTTTTCATTCGTAATTTATTTTTTGAAAATATTTTTGTAACTTTTCAAATTTGATTTGATTTTTTTTCTGTTAATCGTGAAAATCGATTATTTTACACCTACGTATACCTACCTGCCTATTTAGTAACTCTCAATTCTGATACCTACGAATAACTTACAGAAGCAACAGTTGGGCTTCGACTGATTAGATTTTTTCATAAGTTCAGGAACACAAAATACCGATGATTGACCAATTACGAATTATGAATGACTTTTGATGAATAATAAGGGCATGAAAAAAAATCAGTTGGTTTATAGTTCGTTCTATATCTTTAATACTCTCATGAAGATTGAAGATGTTTTCATATATTAAGTAAATTTATAATTAAGGCAGGAAAAAAAAAAAAACACAGAAAAATGAAATACCAACCTATTTAAAACTCAAGTACGAGAAACTGAAACTTGCTCCAGCTACTTAGATCACATTTTGTCTCGTTATAGTGAAATTGTCTAACAAAAAATTTGTTTTTCCTCTACTGTCTGTATTTGATAAATTAGAAAAGGTTGAATATTCTCGAAACTTCAAGTTGAACGTCGAGTCGTCGATATTTTTCATGTTCTTTGTGTAATTCTCAATGAAATTAATGACGTCATTGAGCGAAAAATGCTAATAAATATTCTTAAAGAATGCTATTTTGCGTGAGTATTGTTATTTTAATTCGAAAGACGAAAATTAGCTATATTGGGAGATACCAGGCGTCTTGATTATTTCAAGAGTATACAGTAAAATTATTGATCTTCTTAAAATTTTAATTAGGTAGGAACAAAAAGGGAGCAATACTTACAAAACTTTTCCTTGTACGTAGAATGGAGTCTGTGCGATATTCGCACACCTTCAAGTGTTTTCTTCTCATGAAAGAGTAAATTTCTGAAAACCTAGTTCACGCTCATTTGTTTTCCAAAACACAGGAACTGAATTGAAATAGTACATCTACATACGTATTATGTAATGATTGGTATCAATGAACAAACATGATGAATGGAACCTCATTTCCCATTTACCTGGTATGTTATCAAATAGTATTCGTATGTATGGTAGTTATGTAATTTTTAATGCTAAGTAGGTAACATTTAATTATTGATGTACCATGTGCAATTGTACATATTATCTGCACCAGCGTAAATCGAAAGAAATCCAGTTTTTGACAAAAATTAGTTACTAGATAGTTAACTTTGCATGGGAAAACTCCCAGAAAAAGTTGAGTCTTTTTTCTTAAAGGGGGCGGAGTTGGGGAACCTAAAGTTGGGTTATTTTCAAAAAACATGATTTTTTGTCACCTTTAAGTTATGCTACCTGCTAAGAATTTCGGTCACCCTGAAAAGGTGTGATTTGAATTTCCCAATCTCTCTAAACAACTTACTTCAAAGTTGAATACCACTTTTTGCGTTTTACAAAAAGATTGAAAAGTTGCAGATCACGCATTCAAAGATTCTTTGATTTTTACCCAATTCAAATCGCTTATTGAAACGACTCAAAATCAAGCCAAAACTTTTTTTTGTCACTTTGAATAATTTTGAATGGGATGCTTAAAAAATTTTCATGGCAGTAA
Source organism: Pseudococcus viburni (assembly GCA_033439095.1). Taxonomy (NCBI): domain Eukaryota; kingdom Metazoa; phylum Arthropoda; class Insecta; order Hemiptera; family Pseudococcidae; genus Pseudococcus; species Pseudococcus viburni. The sequence goes on along the minus strand of JAVBJF010000418.1, from coordinate 198,523 downwards.
TATCAACCATCGGTGGGGGGAGGGGCACAGGACTACAGGAGAAATTCAAAATTACCAAAATTTAAATTAAATGATAGGGTACCTACAGGAAAACATTTAAATTTTAACAATTCAGCTCGGAGAGTATTACAGAGGAATTCACAAACATTCAGCTTGAAAGGGATTATACCTACACAGCAAAATTTGAAATTATAAAACATTCTGTTTGGAAGGATGAGGTGTAGAGAAATTCGGATTCACCAAAATTCATTCTAGAGAGGAGTAGGTACTAGAGAATCAAAACCACTAAAATTCAGTCCGTTGGGCACAAGAAAAATTTGGAATTAAAAAATTCAGCCTGGAAGGAGGAGGGAAGTAGAAAATCGAAATCATCAAAATTCAGCTCAAAAGAGGGTAGGTACAAGAGTATGAAATTACAATACTTATTTACCCAGAAGGGGCGTACAAGAGAAATTTGAAATCACCAAGATTAATTCTAGAAAGAGAAACTGGAGAATCCACAAGAACTCATCATAGGAAGAAGGATAAAGGAAAAATTCTAAATCATTAAAATTCCGTCTGGAGGGGATGTAAGAGAATTCATAAAAATTCAATTTGAAGAAGGATACAGAAGAAGATTTAAATTACCAAAATTCTGCCTGAACCTGAACAGGATAAATGAAGTCATCAAAATTAAGCCTGAAGGAGAGTAGGGGGTCAAGAGAAATTCGAAATAATAAAAATTTAATCCGGAGGGAGGAAGGGTATAAAAAAATTGAAGTTATACCTACAATAAATTCATCAAAATTCAGTTTGGAAGGTGGTACAGGAGAAAGTCAACATCATTTAAATTCAGCCTAAAGGATGGTATTGGTATAGGATTGGTAGGTAGTTAGTAGGTACATGAAAAATTTGAAAAAAAATTCAAAATTCAGTCTGTTGGAGAGCACAAGAGAAATTCGAAATTACAAAATCCTTTTTGGAGGGGGTACAGGAGACTGGAGAATTCACAAAAATTCAGAATTTTAGATCGAAGAAATGTTGATGCAGAAGAAAGATGTAGGTAAGTACCTATTCACCATTACTAAAAATTAGCTTGTCAGAGCACAGAGGTCCAAGAAAATTCAAAAACATTCAGTTCGAATTACGCAATACAGGAGAGAATTAAATTATCAAAATCGAATTCAGCTTCATTGAGTGATTGAGCAGCAAAAACAAATTTTGTACCTATACTATACTTACTCCATAACTGAGGAGGATTAATTAAATCTCCAGCTTATAAAAAGTGAACTTGTTTTTGTAGAGAAAGAAAATCTCATAAGGTATACTACTGTAGCGTCTGTAGCAATAATATTTCTATATTTTTTTTCTTCAAATTAAATTAACCATGAAACATGAAAAACAATTAATCAAATTGCAATCAGTAAAACTTGTGTCAAAAAAACACATCACGTGACTCCGGTTCTATCCTCCGATTGGTCAATTCATTCCACAAAATTCTTCGGCGTGATTTACGACTCCAGGTTAGGCACCACTTGCTGTAGTTTGATAACATGTTGACAAATGGAAATGGAATTGGAATTGTTAATTGTTTTATGTTTTATATCCTCGCGAGTTTCGTGTATCTAATTGATGAATGAATAAGTAATGATTGATTCGACTGTATATTCTTAATAAAAGTGTAAATTAACATTAAAACGTAGTGAACTCAGCAGTTCGAATTTCACCTGCAAGATGAAGACAGTCATCAATGTACGTTATCACTTATCACTTGATCAGCTTCATAGCTTGTTGCACGTTCGAATTTCCAAATCTGTACCTTTACTTTAAGGTAATCTGTATCGGTACATTTTCAATAGATAATTAATCTTTCTAATCCTTCGATATGTTTTTATTCTACTCCGCAGATCGTCCAGTCTGTGTCTCAATTCATTATCTATTGTTTTCCGTGTTACCATGTGGCGTGTGACCGAAAGAAGCTACATCAATCACGAGTAAGTACTAATTCGGTATGCAGTTGACAATAATCACCTCAATCAAAATTAAATTATTACTTTTATACCGAGAAAAAAATACAGATTAATTCCAAATCATTTACTGTAAGTACTTCTGAGGTAATAAACTTATATAGTCGCTACCAAACGTGTTTTGTTCTCCTAATTAAGTAACCAAATTTATGCATAAAAGACAACGTCTACATGTGACCACAATTTAAGGATCTCGTTTCCTCATTCTTATTTATTCACTTCAGGAAACTTGAACTTGAATTTGAAAAGACATTAAATGGATGCCGGGAAATGCACGGTTCGTTGGTCAATTCAGCCAGCTAATTTTACCATTTGTCCAATTTCTTGTCACAAGTACGTATTTCAGAAGGTAAAGTAATTTCACAAATTAATGAAAATTATCCCAGTAGCAATGATATACGTTGATACTCCGAGGAAAATTTTTAGTGGAAATTTGTTCACGGTAGCCTGGTAGAGCTGAAAAAGTAATTAACTCATGATAGCGATAACACAGCTAACTTTTTAGCTGAAAAAAGGTTTAACGAACTCATGATGTTTTCTACTTTGGTCGGTAGGCTTACAATTTGAAATTTTTTTTCTTTTTTTTTCGTTGAAATATACCCAAAAATAAACATTCCGTTGAGCGGAACGGAGCGTGTAATTTACGATATAAATCAAATTTATGAACGTGTGTATTTACATTTTTGATACGATGTTTTACCTAATGAATAAGTATCTTCTAAAGTTGCCATGAAAATGAATCCAAAATTCCAAATAAAACAATTATTTTAGGGTACCTATATATTATATTCTGTGTCAGACGAGAAAAAATAAAGAGGTAAAAAATTAACGAGGTAAGAATGATAAAATGTGATTCCAAGTTGGAAACTCATCATCTATAGCTAATGATGTTTTTATTTATACCGAGATAGTCTCTTGGTCTTTTTTTCAATATTATAATTGACTAATGTCCAACAAAATTGACTCACGATGTGAAGTGTATCTTTATATGTACTTGCGTTGCATTGTTTCTCTCAGACTCGATCTCGTTCTGATGTAAAGCTTTGAATTTTTTCCTCTTTACTTGTAATAATAACGCTATTATGCAGACTTAGTTATCTCGAACGCATTTATAATGTTCTCTTCACGTCGTGAACACACATGTTTAATAAAATTCTCATTATAGCTTTACCCGGCGGTACGCGGCGATCATCTGAGCAATAATAATTGGTGTTAAATATGGCGAAAGATTCGCGATAAATTCCGCTCTACGAGTTCGTGCGCTTCAATTTTGTATTTTTTTCCCCTCCGTGTCTTCGAGAGTGATCGGTAATTGCACGTCTAAAGGATTATGTAGCTCACCAATAATGGATTAATGGGCGAGCCCTGGTCCATCTAAGAAGGTCGTCTGCGATAGTATTGTATTTCCGTATTTTATTGTCGGATACGATCAAGGTCATTATCGGGCACATTTATGCGATCCATGCATGTCTTATTAAATTTTACGTTACTTGACAAATCTACTACTAGATTGGCTTCGAACCAAAGGCAGCACGCTGTTCTAAGGACAATCGCAATGATCTTTGGAATCGCTGGCTCACCGGTTGCGAAATTTCATTGTTAACGTAGATTATTTACCCAGATATCGATTAACATCTTTTTTATGAACTTTTCGAATTTCGTTACGAAGAATGGTAAAAAATAAAATATCGAGGGCGAAATGATACTTTGTAAAGGTATCGGGAGGAATTTCGTTCGCGATATTGCTTCATTTCGATACAAATTCACAATAAAATTTTATTATTCGAGCTTAAACGATTTTTTATTGGCGACAGGTGAAATTTTTATCTTTCCGAGTGCTCGTACGAGTACAATTTCAAAGCGACAACCAACAAGTGCTTTAATAAAATAATCATAATTCCGAGTTCGATTTTTCAATTACCTACCGCTAAGGTGATGTTGAATTACTTACTTCACAATTCGTTTCAGCGTATTAGTGAGACTTGTTTATTTATTCGGTACTTATCAAATATAGATCTTTTCTTCGCAGTACAATACGTTGTATTTTCAGTTGCTGTTTAAAATATATTTGAATATGTCGATTTGTTATTTTAGTTGCCTGTTGAGTCGAATGAAGGAGTTATTATATTCGATGCTCGTTTACCTTTCTTACTTTTGACTAAGTCAATCAGTTATTTTAAATTGAAATCTGTTTGCATTTCGTTGTGGCCTTCTTTTCTCATTGCGTTCGGTTCAAAATTTCATATTAGTATGTTAGTGCTTTTGCTGTAAACCATTTTTCATTTGACTTTGATTCGAACTTATTCTCTCATTGTGATGACGCGTGACGTGGGAAACAGTTGTCAAGAAAATAAATTCGCCCACACGTCTTAACATCTTGCTCGTTTATCTGTGGAATTGTTTAATTACGAAAAATTATTACATAATCGGTAATAATCGTTGTCAAAGTACGAACACTTTGTTTATACTAAACACCAGTTAACTCTAAAATTTATACCCTGATTTTTTTTGGGATAAAATAACGGAAGTATTGTTTCTTAATAAGCACATTTATTTGATAAATAACAATTTTCCAAAAAGTATTACATATAAAGTTGTTGTTATCGTGTACACGTTATAATTAAAGCTACTCGAGTCCTTTTTTTAACTAGTTAGTGTCTAGGTCTAGGTCTCAGTGTATTTTTTTTTATTGTTGATAATATAATTAAACGAGGTTATATATAGTGAAAAATCAGCACATATCACATGAGAATGAATTTTATAATTAAAGTACCAGTTGTATAATACTCGAATAATTGTTTGGAAAAAAATGAAGTGTAGAAAACATTAATTAAAATGGAAGTCAAATTTCATTTTTAAATGTTTTTTTTTTTCTTCGTTTTAAAAACTATTGTTTCCTTCATTTTTTAGGATGAGAACAAAGGCGTGGTTGCCTGCCTGGAAAGGGTATTCAAAGAAAAAAAGGGAAGATTATAATAAAAAATCGTCGAACTTCTGATTTTTGAAAATTGAAAAAAATATATGTACATATTTTTCTTTAGTGTAAAAATTGACGAATAAATTTTATAAGCTCGAGGGAAGTGAAGAGAAAAAAATATTTTCAATAAGGCCTTTTTTTAGGTTATGGACCGTTTTTCCGAAGCCAAAATCTCGAACGGACATTTTCCCGAATAAGATTTGTCACGAAAAAAATTTTCACGAATCCGTTTTCCCGAATACCGAAATCCCGAATCCTTTGATTCCCGAATAAAAAAAAATCTACTATTAAATGAAGTTTATTTTAATTTTGCTAAAAACTACCGAAATCGTCGGTAGTTTTCTACCGATTTTTCCCAAAAACTACCGGTAGTTTTATTTTGTTGATATAAATTTTAAAAAATAGTAAAAAATTTGGTAATTTGTAAAAAAAATCAATGAAAATCAAATGCAATATGGTACAAATAAAAGAAAACACATTCAAAAAGTCAGTTTTTTTCAAGGTGTCATCAATTTTGACCAAGTTTTTGAGTAAAAGTTTGATTTACGGAATTTTGTGCCATTTTTGAGTGGTTTTACCCCCTGAAAAACTACCGAAAACCTCCGGAGGATGAAAAAAAACTACTGTTCCACCACTATGGAATAGTTATTTCATAGAAATAATAAAAAAGGTGATTCGTGAAATTCTATACTCGGAATTTTTACATTCGGGAAATTCTTTATTCGGGATTTTTGCATTCGGGAAAAAGGTAATTCGAGAATTGTATTCGGGATTTCGGTATTCGGGAAAACGGATTCGTAAAAAATTTTTTCGTGAAAAATCTTATTCGGGAAAATGTCCGTTCGGGATTTCGGCTTTGGGAAAATGACCGTGAACCCTTTTTTTAAATAACTCGTTTTGTAAGAGATTCACAAAATATTGAAACCTCTAAAAAATATCTGAAATTTTGAAATTCTCGATCAACGCCAATTGACCTATTCATTAATTTGATTGACAAACACCTGAACTGAAAAAATTTGTAAATTTTCAAGCTGATAAAATATTCTACATTGGCAGCTGGTACATATTTCAAAATTTCAGCTAATGATTCGACAAAATTCCAAAAATTTAAATCCGAGAACAATAAAATTTAATTCATTTTTATTTTCATTCAATTTAGGAAAATATATTTAAATATTCTGAAAATGTCAGTCACTCGGGGGGGGGGGGGGGGAGATCAAATTGTAATTTTTTAATGACGATTGCTCTTATTTTGCTTGACAGTATATTTTTTCATTAATGCAGGTTATAAAAATTGGATACTATACTTGTGATGTTTTGAATAATAGGGGAAGAGGAAGCGTTGTAAACTAATATTTTAAATTTTCATGAGAAAAAAAAGTTTCTGCGAATTTTTACTTCAGGGCTTGCTCTCGTTCGTTGGCTTTGACAAAATTTTCAAAAAAAAAATTAAAAGTCTGAAAAAAACATATTAAAAATTTTCAAAGCATGTTCCCTTATATTTTTGAAAAATCAAGTACTGGGTACTCGAAAAATTCTGGCTCCCTCTCACAGAATTTCGGTTATAATAATCGTTAGTTGGCATGATGTAAAATGCAAAACATGGCAATTAAATGTGATAAAACAAATGGAATGGAGTAAAGTGTGCTTAAAACGTATAAAATGTGATATATTTACATTTTTTTTACTTCTAAATGTAAAGATTATAATTATTCAACTAAATATTTTGTTTGTTTACATTGGTCAGAAATGTCAGAATTGCTAATCTACGATTTTTAAACCCAAAAATCCCAAGAGGGAACCAACATTTTTCGAGCACCCGGTACATAACTGATCTTCTGCACGTGATTATGATGAGTGATAGAAAAAGTTCCCAATTTTTTCCAAAAAATTTTCTGCAGAAGTATTAATTTTTGAATTTTTATATTCCTTTCATGTTTGTTCATTTTTTATTGTTTTGATGAAATTTTTAAAAGAATTTATTTGAGCAAGTTTGCAAATAGAGATGAAACTTGGCCAAAAATCTGAGGGGCGGAAAAGAAGAATTTGCCTACTTTAATAGAAAATTGTCGATTTACATTAAAAGTTGTCGACTTTTATAGATAATTTACCAGTTTACAACTGAATTTTCCGATTTTATGAAAATTTTCCGACTTGAGTGGAGGAAGATGAACCACCCTTGCATCCCTATTGTTTCGCATCTGTTTGTAAAACATCAAGATTATTTCAATTTCTTGCTTGGGTGGATGGAAGGATGGGAATGGATGTATCTTATCGGAGGTCTTATAAAAAAATTCTGAAAAAGTCCTGCAAAAATATGGCATCTCGATTTACAAATAATGTATCAGACACCTTGGAAATAGTGGAGTGGGGGGGGGGGGTAACAGTAGAAAATCTCCGCTAAAATTATTCTGAGTTAGAGTACATATTCAATCCATTATTTAAAGATTTTAATAGAAAGTTTTTAAAAACATGAGAAAGTGGTTTTTTACAAGTAATAGGTACGTAGGTACCTACCATTCAAAAAATTTGATGAAAAAGGAAATTGCGTAGGAACCTACAAGTAGATAAATTAATACAATTTTTCAGCAATTTTTTTCAGTTTTTCAAAATTATTTAAATATAATCAGATTTTTATTCCATTTGGGTGGGGGTAACTGTTGAATTGGAAGACGAGGTGAAGTTTTCCTGAAGACTTTTCAAAGTCTGAACACAACTTTTTGAGAACATTTTATTCTCCTGTTTAACGTTCGAAAAATGAGGAAAACCTAATCCGTAATTTTTTGAGCTTTCTTTGAAGATGTGGTAAAAGTTTCTATATTTTTGAAATCCTTAAGAATTGAATTGAGTCATTTTTTTATGAACCATTTCCGAAATGAAACTAAAACGAATGCTAAAAAATGGTTTTCAAATTACAAATGTCTACTTTTAAAAGTACAAAAATTTCTATTTCGAGAACACCTGAATCTAAATGAATCAGTTACATAATATTATAACTTCTTAATTTTTAGAATCCCTGAATTGGTTTTGCAAATTGAACTGGTGACAATTCTCGAGTTCGGTAGAAATTAAATTTGTATTCTTATTGACCAAAGTTGAATCATTTTCAGTTTTTAGGTTGGGATTATGTTCCCATATATCTACGTTCAATTTGAGCTACGTCTTGCTTTTTGGCAGCAAGGTGTACCTAATTAAACGAATATAATTAGAGTATCTATTAATCTAATTAACCAATTGTTTATCGCAGAAGATTAATGAAAAAATTGATGTACTTATTACTTATATAACAGAGCAATTTAAAATTGAAAAAATTTAAAATTGTTTTTTTCTCTCGTTGAAGGTGTTCGATGAATGGCACCCTGTGACAAGAAGCCCTCGGAGAAGAAAAACCGCAACTCACGTTCGCGTTGGTACGATCCCAAGTACAATGTCAAATACTCGGATACAGCTACACCCACCGGATTCAAATTACGGCGCAGCACGATCGATTATGTAATCCGATAATTAGGAATCAGAAACGTAACGTTACGTGTTATTTGTTGGAAACGTCATCCTCATAATTACAAATCGGTGTTTACACTTATTGTAGGATCATCATGCGTTTCTCGATAAGAAGAGAAAAAAAAACCGCCAAAATAGATTTACGCTGTTTCTTTATTCAACGATGAAGGTTCATCAGCAAATTCATTGTCAATGCGGGCAACATTTACAATGCGTTCCGTCGAAGGTAATCTATCGATACATTGACGATTATTAATTATAATTTAAGGAAGTCTAAGGTGATTAAAAGGCAATTTATGGAAAATGAAACCATCGCAAATTTAATGAGCTATAATCACGTAGTAATTAAAATATAGCGTACGATCGAACGCGAATAATTACGCGTTTGTTATTCCTAGATATCGTCGTTTCGACTCTTTTTCATATTTAGATCGCGGTTCGTCGTGTTGGGGTGGTTTTTCCTGCTGCGACCGCACAATGCGGGTAAAAATTTTCCCTGCGAGGTTTTTCCACGTCGCGATTATAAACGAATCGAATTTTTCGCCTATTGTTCTAACAATGGGCGTATAAAACAAGCAATCAGCAAGTTGCGTAGCTCGAGCGAACCTTTGCGAAAAATATTCTTTAGAAAAGTTCCAACTTGACGGTTGCTTATTCGCGTTTTCCAAACGAAGAAATGTTGAATTTTTGATGGAATTTTCAAACCATACACAATTTCAAAACCGCCGCTGAAAGGATTCGCAAGCTACGATGTCATTTTGCATCATTGCGTATTATTATAAAATTCATCGCCGCATCTTTTCATCGTTCGAAGCGGCGCGGCGGCTTCTTTCGTATTCATATTCCGCCTGTTTAAATTGTTATCGTAATTTTCACATCGCCTATGTAAACCATAACACATGTTCGTTTTGTTCGCAGTCGTGAAATTTATATGAAAACTCAACGAACCATATGAAAAACTCGTTCTTTGCCTTCAAGGGCTCCCCCAGTCTTTCTCGCTTAAAATACCTAACGATTTCCTTCGTAAAATTATTTAATTATGTTATTCGTTTTCACATTTCAGTAATCGGTTTCTTTTCAATGTAAAACATGGTGAAAATTTAGCGAAAAATATGCGTTACGTGTGCTGTGGAAATTGTGCCGATGAAAATACCTTCTTCTGGCCGCGTTTCGAATGCTGAAAATTTTTTCCTCATGCGAGAGTACCATCGGACGACGTCGGGTGAATGAGTCTCGGCCACGCCACCAGAAGTGTACGTCATGATTATTCAAAGTACGTATGCGAAATTTTCCTACGAATTTTCATACTGGTGGTGGTTCGTTGCGAACAAGCGAGGAAATTGAATAGGTTTCCGGTTAAAATGGTCGTACGTAGGTACATCGGTCAGCTGATCGAGTAGCTGGCAACTTTACGAGCAAATGTATGTATTAAGATCACGTTCGTGATTAACGTCCAGTGTTAACTAGTTTCTATCCTACGAAGTTGAAATATATGTATGTGTAGAGCGTAGGTGTGACATTTGGGAATATTAAGGGTACGAATTTAATCCGGTGTAAATGAAGTTTTCATGTAATCTTTACTCAAGGTAGATGAACAGATGAACTATTCCAAATACATACTCGCCGACCAACATATACCTACTTAACGCAAAAATGTGTTTTTTTTTTCATTTGCAATCGCTCAAGGTAGTCGTTTACGATGGTATTTCGCAGGAACGGTTAAAAGTGGGATGGAGGGGGAGGGGGGGTACACCCCGAGACGGTTTTTAGTCAATAAATTCGGCAAATTACGTGAAAATTATTTTTAAAAATATATTTCTATTTTCGAAACATGAAAATGGCAAATTCAGTTTCTCGAATTCATTTTTTGATTTGGGTTTTGCCAACTCAAATAGTTTAGTATAAACAGTTTTCGGAATAAAGATATAAAAATTATATCGTTTCCCCTTTTAAATAAGAATACTTTTTTTGGGGGGGGGGGGAGTTGCATTCCCAAAGGCTCCTTACCAAACAACTACCAATACCTTAAGGTTTTTTGGTAAGTTGCAGGTAAGGGATTATGTAACTATTTGATGCTTGGGCTATGATACAAATTGAACTGTTGAAATCGTCGGATAATATCATATTTTGCTGAACACAATACAAAGTTAGGTAGTTTTAGAAGCTTATTACTTGGTTAAATTTGGGATACATTTTTCTTTTTTGAATTGTTAAGAGCTATAAAAACATTTCAGGGTATTCAGAAGTTGAGTTAAATTTTGTGGAGTACCTAACGATTCCAGAGATAGGTAATGAGGGAGGGAGGCTGGGGGCTTTAAAAAATTCTGTTTATACACTTTACTTTGTAAATCAGTAATTCGTGGGAAGTAATTCATTAAATTTCAGAAAATGTAGCATGTCTTGAAGTGTTGAAAAATTTTGAAAAACAGCTCAATTTAAAGTTTGAACGAATTGATAAATTTTTAAAACTTCATTAAATTTTTTAAAAATAGTGAACTTAAAATAACTGAAAAATTGACGAACTTTGAAAAATTACAAAATGTAGAAATGAATGGAATTTCATATGTTGACACAATCTTAGTGTCTCGCGCTACCGAGATATTTTGCGCGTATTACACAATACCAATGCAGTTTTTCATTTTTTTTAACCACGTTCCATCACTTTGAAAATTTTGAAAATTTGAAATTTTGATGGTATATTCCTACCTATAAAAATACGTTTTTATAAAAAATTTTGTGATTGCAACTGGTCTCATTTTTAGATATGGCGATTTCAAAATTTCAAAACCGCGTAACTCAAAGAGTAATAGGTAGTTGAAAAAAATTGAAATAAATTTGTGTTTATACTTACTTACATAAGGTTATTATTGACAAGAAATCACAGAAAAAATTTCAACTTTTTATCTTGATTACAACGTGAGAAAAACGTGAAACTTGAAAAACACTTTTTGTCTATATATCTCAGAAAATAGGGGGTCTCGATTGCAGTGGCGTCGTCAGAATCGAAAATTGGGGGGAGAGGCACAAAAGGGGCCGTGTGTTGGACAACTTTTTTTGCTTTTTCGAAGTGTAAAAGGGGGACTGACTTTTTTCACCTGCTAAAAATGGAAATGGGGTAAAAAGAGAGCCTTCTTTCGCACTTTCGTCTCAGATAGATTATAGAATTGTAATGTTGTTTATGCCCGAGCGGAGCGAGGGCGAAGATTTGAAAAAATTAGATTTTTAATGCTCTAAAAAGACATTTTTTCATGTTTTAATGCTTTGAAAATTTCTATCTGATGTAAGTGTAATGTAAATTTATAAATACAACTTAAATTTAGGGGGGGAGGCTGTCCCCTCGAGCCCCCTTCACGACGCCTCTGCTCGATTGGGCCACCTTTTGGCCTTGGAATCGTTCGAAAAGCTTTCGGGGGCAGATTCGATTCCCTTATCCTACAATACCCTTTGAAAATTTTTACAAACTATTAAAAAATTAAATTAATTTTAAAAAACTGAAAAATTTTGAAAAATGAACGGGATTTCAAACGTCACAATTTGAAGAAATTTAAATTGTGAAAAATTTTTTTAAAAATTTGAAAAATGTACCAAATTTGAGAACCATTAAGAAACTGTCAACTTCGAAAAATTACAAAATTTTGAAAATTGATAGAATTTTAAAATTTGACAGTGACACAGTTTAAAGAATTTGTTGTTTTTTGAAATTTTTTTAATAAACCCTAACAAAAATTGTCATAATTTGAAGAATTAAGAAATTTTGGTAGTATGAGAACCCTTCAGAAGTTGATGAATTTAAGAAAATTGAATCTTTGAAATATCAATCAATGTGAAAATTTGGCCAATTTTGCATATCCGGTATGCAAAAAAAGCAGACAAATGGGCAGAAAAGAGCAGAAATTCTCATTTGTCTGCTCTTTTGGACCCCCGTTGCGCGATGAACGACCTTTTTTGACTACCTGTTGCTCGTTAAACGACTCTTTTTCACCCCCCGTTGCGCATCGGGAGCAGACAAGAGCAGACAAGAGCAGAAAAAAGAGCAGAAAGGAGCAGACAAGAGCAGAAAAGAGCAGAAAAGAGCAGAAAAGAGCAGAAAAGAGCAGAAAAGAGCAGAAAAGAGAGCAGAAAAGAGAGCAGAAAAGAGCAGAAATTCTCAGCATTTGTCTGCTTTTTTTGCATACCGGGTAATTATAAAATTTGAAAAATTAAAGTTTGATTAACAAATTTTTAATAATTAACAGAATTTTAAAAGTTGCGACGCAAGTCGAAAAACTGAAAAATTTGAAAAACTTTTAATCCGCCAAAAAATTCTCCAAAACAGAATTAGTTCCCCGCCCCTAGGAGTTTTTTTGAATTTGCTTAAACTTCTATACATATCGAGTTTAACAGCTCAAATTGAAAACTATGCAACAAAACAAAAATATTTCAATAAAAAAAATGTTATGATATAATGGTGAAATTCGCCTAGGAAAACAGCCTACCACTTCTCCAAAACAAAATTTAAAAAAAAATTAATCATAAAATGTTATGATATAATGGTATGGTGAAATCCGCCCAGAAAATCATCCTCCCATCTCACTAATACTGAGAAAAAAATTGGTACCAATACCGAAAATGTAAATTAAATTTAAAAAAAAAATTGAGGGGGGACAGAGCTCTCACATAAGCTTAGTAATCCGGCTCTAACTGCCGGAGAATTATAATTAATCAAAGTAAGTCGTTTAAACTACTAGATTACTAAGCTTATGTGAGAGCTCTGTCCGCCCTCAATTTTTTTTTAAAATTTAATTTACATTTTCGGTATTGGTACCAATTTTTTTCTCAGTATTAGTGAGATGGGAGGATGATTTTCTGGGCGGATTTCACCATACCATTATATCATAACATTTTATGATTAATTTTTTTTTAAATTTTGTTTTGGAGAAGTGGTAGGCTGTTTTCCTAGGCGAATTTCACCATTATATCATAACATTTTTTTTATTGAAATATTTTTGTTTTGTTGCATAGTTTTCAATTTGAGCTGTTAAACTCGATATGTATAGAAGTTTAAGCAAATTCAAAAAAACTCCTAGGGGCGGGGAACTAATTCTGTTTTGGAGAATTTTTTTGGCGGATATCAGTTGTTTTTTTATACGTAGTTGGGTGTGCAAAGTGAAACTATTTGAAAACTTTAGCACCTGAAATTTTGGATATGAGGTCTTATCACGATGTACTTTCAATTTTTTTTGTTGGGGTCAAAATTTTACTTCAAGTTGGGATACCTCCCTTGTAAGTATTGAAATTGCTGCTCAAGAACCTCATTTTTAATTCAGAAGATGATTAATTTAATGAAATTAAAACAAACATTTGCGTATTTGGTTCGTTATTGTAGGTAGATATTGTATTTGAAAAATAGCTCACATCCTATTCGTACCTATATGTCTTTTCAGAACCATAAATTATGTTACGAGATTGGTATAATGCAATGATCCTGCAATATCAGGGAGTATGTAAAAATTTCTACATGATTATGAAGGCTCATAAAAGCGAATTTGTAAAGCATCTGAGAAATGGAATTACCTATATAATTGTAGATGTGCTTTCCAAAGTGGCCTAAGTACATTCTTGAAAAAAGTTACTTAGTTAATTTTGAAGGATCATAACTCGTAAAGATCAAATTTTTGGAGATCGAGACTTTCGCCACATTTTTGGTATACCTGCTGTGCAATACATTTAGTTTGGTAGCAGAAAAAATGCTACAAAGGCATGCAGTACAAACACATTTTTCGTTTTCTGAAAAAAATTTCAATTGTTTTAACTTTGGCCACTTTGGAAAGCACATCTTCAATTATATAGGTATTAATTATCGTTAAATCAATTTTGATTCACAGACACCTGTATTACTCAATTCGGCATCAGTAATAATGATAAGATACGTGCAGAGGGAAAGGGGAGAATAAATTTCATTTCATCTATAGTTAGTAGAATTTTCACCTTTGGTGTTAACAAAAGTTGTTTTGGTTAATTTAATAGAAAATAGAAAATTTTAAATTCTGAAATAAAGTAGAATTACTCGAAATTATCAACTTTTGGTTATTACTAATGTTATTACTCGAAATGACAGATGCAAGCAAATTTGGGAAATTACCGGTATTGTTACGAAATGGTTATTGGAAATCTTGATCAATAAACAATCTATAATTATTAAAATTCATTTAGAATTAATATTTTTCAAGTAGAAATTTAGCGTTAAAATGTCGTTTCTATCATTACCACAGGTGCAAGTACAAGTATTATTTCCAAGTACCTAAATTAGCGTTTGAAACGTCAGTAGGATATCATAAATATCAAAATGCAACAGTGTTGAATAAATTATGAGTCTATACAGCATAGAGCTATGTATCCTTTCCCTTTTTTGAGTAAGAATGATCCATTGATTTGTACTAAGCGGTAACAAATTATTAACACACTCAAGAATGAATCACTTATAAAAATAAAACAAATTCGTATGATAATTTTTAAGAAAAATGCACAGATTTTTGAAGCCGAGTCCAATATTTTGTCATTAGATAAGTTATCCAAGTTTGTGATACGTTTGGTAATATTCTGAATAAGAAAAAAAAAAAAAAGATTCTCAAATTGTCAAATTCATTCCAGAGTTGAGATGAATCATGTTTTTAGCACTTGATTGTATCCTTTTCTTTTCCATAATTCGGCAGTTGTTATCAAATCTAATGATAAAACGATATCACCAGTGCTCCGATGCCGTAAATTTCATCAAGTATGTCCTCAATAAATTAAACTCAAATTCATATTGGCAGCTGAATCAAAGCATATTGATGGATGTGAAGTAGTCGTGAAGGAATAATTATTTAAATCGTGAAGGAATATTTAAATTTTAAATCACAATGTAAGAATCAACTAACATGTTTATAATTTTTTTCCCCCTATTCTGGTAACACTGATTTCAACTCGAAATCATCAGATATTTTGATTAGAACTTTAATCAACCTTGCACTTCAGCTGCAGAGCTTTTGACAACTTTAATCAAAGTAAAACTTATAGACATGTATACTTCATACATGCCTGAAGTGCCTTTTACTATTCTCAAACGTCAATGTAGTATACTTTTTTCTTATTTGGGATTTCAAAATTGCCATTTTTGATAATTTTCAAAATTTTCAAAAAGCTCTGGAATGCAAGAAAAAATTTATTTTGACCCCAAACTTTCACCAACATGTGTAGTTTGACCCAAAAAATCGATTTTCAAAGTCAATTTTCAATTTTGAAAATTTTTGGGGCTCCAAAAGAGGGGGTGAAGGGGCAATTTTCAAAATTTTAAAATTTTGGTTCCATCAGTACCTGGGGATTGAAAAGTAACACCCAAATACAAAATTTCATACAATTTGATCGGAAGGTCTCTTCTCCAGCCTTGTTGTAATTTTTGTCCAAGTTTAGTAAAAACAGTCAAATCAGGGGTTCTGGAACTCGGCGAATTCTTTATTTACAACATTCGTTTTTGTTTTATAAGAAAGAGCTCAAAAAGTTAAGATAATTTTGTCTAAAAAGTTTTTTAATTTAACTAGTACATTCTGAAAAAAAAGAAATTAAAAACGCGAAAAACGCCTCTATTATCATCAGAGAATATAAGGTTACGCTAGTGCCGACATGACATTCACAGTTTTTGCGTTTGGGGGCGGGGTGGGATCACTAGCGTGATCCTTGATGAGTAGTAAGATTTTTTTTAAAAAAATAACAAAATTTGAAGAATTGAGAAATTTTGAAAACTTGGTAATGATGATAAGTAACCCATGAAATTGACGACTTTTAGGAAACTGATGATTTCTGAAATATCAACATTTTATAAAAAAACGACTTACTTTTAAAAAATAACCAGTTTTAAAAACTGATTGATCAGTTAGAAAAACTGATCAAGTTTGAAAAATTAAAAACGTAAAAATTAATTTCAAAAAAATTGTAATGAAGCTAAAAAGCCAACGAATTTTCTTTAAAAAATATTGAGATTTCAATTCAAAAATATTTTATTTTTATTATATGCATTGATAGTAAATTTGAAGTATATTTGTTATGTTGGCGTTTTTTTTACATACCTACCTACAGCACGCATTTTTTAAAACAAAAATAGCATTTATCGTAAGTATACCTCCTCACGGACTGCGATTTAATTTTACGTAATTTGGCATAATTCGAATTTTTATATCCGGTGTTACAGTAGTTGGTCGGTAATTTTATCTTCTCACCCCCTCCCTCCATCCCTCCCTCCCTCCCTCCCAAAAAAGTATATGCTGAAACCGTCCCTGGTATTCAGCAGCCAAATTGAAATTATTCAGGGCCCTGAATTATTCGAATGATTTTCAACAACGCTTTCTTTCATCAGCGATTCGCTTTTTACCCGACAGATCAAGTATTTCCTCGTTTGAAGTTCCATTATCATTTTTGTATTGTGTGCTTTTTTTCCAACTCGTATTTCAATGCGTCGTTTGATTACGTCACACATGAGCTCTTTTCTGCGTTCGAAATTGTTGTAAGCTAAGAGAAAATGATATTTTTGGAGAATTTTATTCTAATTCGACTCGAAGTGGGGTAGTGGGGTAAACCCTGTTCGAGATGATTGATGGAATGAAATTTCATTTGTGTAATGAGCTAAAGCTACCTTTCCCTTTTTTTCTCTCGGCTTTGCTTTTGAATTGGCATTTTCAAAGGTATTTGGGATTGCGAATCGGATGACGTATTTTAAAGCTTTAAATTATTATGTAAATCGAAACAAAAGCAGAAATGGAAAACAATACGAGGAAAACTTTTATTATTTCGGATTTAGTTTCGCCAGAAATATTATAATATTCGGGTGTTTGAGAAATAATTGATGATTATGGAGAGCTATTTTTAGAAAATAATGCTGGCTCGAGGTGTTTAACTCGAACTTTTCGATTAAAGAAAAAAATAATTCGAAGTATTAGTACCGGTAGCTAGTAGCTACAACTCGATTATATCCGATATTACTTATGTGTAACCTTACAATTAGCAGCATACGTTTGAAATTTACCAAAAAAATAATGCAAAAAATAAACACGAATTTATGCAGGTACCGAACCAACACCCAAACAGAATTTAAATTAAAATAGTCAACTAATATACTTATTTCCGGCTCACGTAGTATTTTTTAATATAAATCATACCGAATTTATTGACGCAAAAGTAAAAATATTTACATAATTTTTTGGAACATTCGACAATAAGGAAGACTACTGTTCATGGTCAATGACCACGTGACAACTTGGAAAATGAAATATTTTTTAAAGCTACGTTTAAGCATCCTCGACTGCAAATTTTCACTCGTAAAATTTTTACAAACTGATTCAAAAACATAGAAAAAAAATCGTAATTTTATTTAAATTACGAAACCTTGGTGGTATTACAGTTACCTACTATGTATGAACGGTGATTTTTTTTTTTCGCAAGTCCGAGTTAACGTTTTTAGAACCATAATGCTTATTTGTTTCACTTCCTGGATGTAATTTATGCAATATTCAACATATCGGGATGTTTTTTTTGGTGAGTGTGAGTTTCGAAAATCGCCGTTTTATGAGGGTGAGAGTGTGAGGGTGGAGTGAAGTGGAATAGTAATGAAGGCGGTAGGTCTGTTGAAGTGTCGCAAATATTGACTTTTCGGTGAACCCTAAATACTGTTGACGATCTGATATGTTTTTGCGTGTATCGAGCAACCGATACTGTCTTTTTATTTGGCGATTGTCGACGATGTACAGTTGATTGATACTGAGTGCGATGAAATTAATTTACCGACTTTGGGTCGAGTTTATTTGGTTCTTGACTTAGGTAATTTTTCAAGTTTTGAATGGAAAGTATGATGGATTGTTCTGTCGCAATATTTTTTTTGGATAGAAATATAATTGGCCTCTGATGTTTGAGAATTCTTTAAATTAGTAATTTTCATTCTAAAATTAGAAAAGTTATTGGTGTTGACGTTTTTGTTTTTATTTTTATGTGACGTTGTTTCTTTTCATTGTGCCTGGAGTCCGAATTTTTCCTTCCATTTTTTCCTATAATATAAATCAGAAAAACAGATTGCTTCATAAGCAGGGTTAACATGTGAAAAAATTATGAAATTTTGGACAAAAAAAATTAAAATAATTTAATTATGTATTTTTTAAAAGTAGTAGGGCCCTACTTGTGAAAAGTCAAACTAAAATTTGAATTTTTGAACAATTCCCCATACATGATCCACTGCCCTTGTAAAAATAGTAATGAGATTTGAAATTAATGTGCCAATTTATTATGTTTGGTTGAAAAATATTGATACTTCTGAGTCAAAAAAGACGCATTCGTCAATTTTTAAATGTATGTAGTTGCTTGAAAGTTGGAAAGGTAGAGGAGGGTAGAGGAGGAGGAACGAGACCAAATTGAGAATTTTGCATGAAAATTATGTTGTACGATTTTTTCTCCATTTTTTGAATGGGAAGGATGTAGTGATGGGGCTAGTGAGAAGATGGTCCGAAAGGTGCTTTTCGCCAAACCCAAAAAATATTAGAGTTTTTTGAAAAAATTATAAAAATTGAAATATATCTCAACATTCTTCACCAACACCAAAGTGTCCAAAAATTCAACAAAAAAATTAGCAAATGCCTATTACTATACCTGGTAAAATTAGTAAATTTTTCAGAAATTGGGCTCAAAAATTGGTTAGAATGATTGAGATTTTACAAAATTTTCGACGTTTCAAAAATATTGTTGAACAATTAAAATATATAGTATAGGTATGTCCTTTTATGCGTAATTTGCATTATATATTTCCAAAAATTTAGCTGTAATTTGACAAAATTCCCAAAATTTAGAAACATTTTCAGGCTTGATAATTATAAAATTTAACGCTATTTAATATTACATTATTTTAATGTGGTAAAATGTGCCGAAAGCGTAAAAAAAATTGCTGAAATTATAATTTTCTAAATCTTTGCTCTATGCGAATCTAAGAAATATTTAGGGGAAGGAAGGGGATGAGGATTACAGAATAAATTTTTAGGTAGGTAATCCCAATCTACTTTTCAAGCCCCTTTTTGAAAATATTTATGTACTTTTAATAGGTAATTTTGCTTCATCGTACCGGCAAGATTATGTGAGTACGTATCCAGATCTACCTACTGCACAAAACAATTTTTTTCATGAAAGATGGCAGCTATTTTTTGTGATTATTTTTGACACAAAAATCATAAGAAGAAATTTGTTTTAAAGCAAAATTGCTCAGCGTAAAATTCAAGCATTTCTGGAAAAAATGAATCGTATCATCCAATATCAAAATTTTACATTCTGAATTTTTGTTCCATAGTTTTTGTGGAATACCTACTTCGTTTCGCCCAGAAAATCGGTTTTCTTATGTTTAAAATTATCATAAAAAATTGTTCATTTTTCTTTTCAAGAAAAAATTTTCTTTTGTGAAATAACCTTGTACGATGGAATTTTTTCATCACGTTTATTTACAAATTTTGTAATTCAAATTCAAATTTACGTAATTCTGAAAATTTTAAGGATAACCCGATACATACGAATTTTCTAGAAAAAAAAGTTTAAATATTATCATACTGTGTGAATTACAAGTATCTTACAATATGCATGAGTCATATCACATTTTGAACGCGGCGAAAATTCCGGCCTAATATTATATAAATTATTTACATGCGTATTTTTTATTATAAGAAGCCTTCATTTGTATTCTATAAACCCCGAATTAGGCTCGCAAATTATGAAAGGGGCGGAAATTGAGATATTTGTTCAAAACTTCACATTTCTCATTTTAGAAAATAATTTGACAATTTCAACATGTTTCGAATTTTTTTTTGTTAAGAATGTGAGAAAATATTTCTTACGCATTTTTCGAGTCAAATTTAAAAAAAAATCATGTATAGGTACCAAAGGAGAAGGCTCAGGATTCTCGAGCACCCCCCCCCCTTCCCTCTTAAGCTTGTCCAGAAGGTTTTTCATCATAAAAATGTCAAAAAGAATTGTATTTTTTTGCTTTTCAAACATGATTTTTCGAAAAAGCTTTACCCTCGCTTTGCTCGAGCAGTACCTTTAATTAATCTATTTCTCGAATGAACGTATTACTTCCTAAATATTAATCACATTTGGTAAAATTCGTGCCTTTTTGAATCAGTGAAATAAATCAGTGATTTTTCGCAGATTTTTCAGGCAAAAATCACTAATTTCTCAGTCGATTTCCAATATGTCAAAAAAACAATGATTTTTGACTGACAGATCAATGAGAAATCCCTTGATTAATGCAGATTTTCACCTAATTTTGACTGATTTCAGATTCAGTATGTACATAAACATTGTTTTTTTGTTCCAAAAATCCCGCAATATTTCATTTTTTCTTTACTCAGTTAAAAATACTCTGATTACACCTCTGAAAAAATAGGTTACTCAATTTTTCAATACTCTCTCATTTTGAATCAGTGAAAAGTCACTGATGATAGTCAGAATTGCAGCACAGGAAAACACCGGAAAATCAGCAAAATTCTTTGATTTTCAGCGAATTTTCGCTGATTTTTCAAATAATTTCACTGAATTGTCAGTGAATTTCAAAGATTCTACTGACTTTAGTAAATTTTCACTGATTTTCCAGTAATTTTTTTTACTGTTTGCTTTCAGTAAAATTTTTCTCCCCAATTTATTACTGTGCTGCAATTCCGACTGTTTTCCAGTGATTTTCGATAACACAGGTCGACATGGAAAATGCTGTTCGAGGTTTGATGGGTGATTTTCATAATATTTTTCGCGCTGATCACGAGAAAAATAGTGAAAAAATAACATCACCCAAGGATTTCTTTTGACACTACAAATCGATTTTCTGAGAAAAGGAAGGGTCTAAGAAAAAAATTAATAATACATAAATTGTAGAGCGTCAAATTTCCTATACTAGTAAAGTTCCATTAGTTTTTTCTTAGGAGACTTAGCTTTCGAGATATTTTAGGTCAAAGTTCAAAGTTCGTCTTTTTTTTAAAATCGAAAATATCTCAAAACCCAAGCCTCCTATGAAAAAACTAATTGGAGTTTACTGGTAGGAAATTTGACGCTCTACAATTTATGAACTATTCATTTTTCTAGTAGAACCCTTTCTCTCCCCAGAAAATCGACTTTAAGGGTCAAAAATTACATAAAAAAAAGTAAAATAAATTTTCAACGAAAAATCTTCCAATTATGAAAAATCCTGAAAAATCCTGACGTCCTGGAATTTTTCCACCATTTTTCTCGTGATCAGCGTGAAAAATAATAATTATAATAATTATCCGTTAAATTCAAAACAGCATTTTCTTTTTTTTGTTTTAATAATCACTGTTTTTAGTCTAAAATGTAGCGCTGATTTTAAAATTTCTTATCTACTTTTTAGTACCGAGTTCGAATATGATTACAGTTTTTCTCGATTACGCCAGGATTTTTTATAATTTTGCAGATTTTTGTTGAAAATTTGTTTTACAGTTTTCTATGTAACTTGACCTTTAAAATCGATTTTCTGGAGAAAGAAAGGGTTCTGCGAAAAAAATGAATAGAACATAAATTGTAGAGGGTCAAATTTCCTACTTATAAAGTCCCATTGGTTTTTTCTTAGGAGGCTTAGTTTTTGAGGTATTTTCGATTTTAAAAAAAAGACGAACTTTGAACTTTGAGCTAAAATATCTCGAAAGCTAAACCTCCCAAGAAAAAAGTAATGAGACTCTACCAGTAGGAAATTTGACGCTCTACAATTTATGTTTTATTAATTTTTTTCGTAGAACCCTTCCTTTTCTCAGAAAATCGACTTGAAGTGTCAAAAGTTATAAAGTTATCAAAAAAAGTAGAAAAACTGTTGAACGAAAAATTAAAATTGTGAAAAATCCTTGGGTGATGGAATTTTTTCACTGCTTTTTTCGTGATCAGCGCGAAATATACTAAAATCACCCATCAAACCTCAAACAGCATTTCAAAAGTTTGAAAATGTCGACCTGTGTAATTCTTACTTATTCATGAACGAGAGAGTAGTTTCGACCCCCGTTTTCTCCAAATTCAGCCTTCCCTCGCACAATTTCCAAGGTGACTGCTCAAAGTCATACTTATTTCATTAAATGCGTACTATTTGCCAGACCAATTTTGGGAGGCGGTGGGAGTAACGCAAAATTCTAATCTCCGAGAAAATTCGAGAAAAATTATTTTTTTTGAGCTAGAAAGGGATTAGAAAGGGCTGAAAAGTTTGAATCATCAACTAGTAGTTCTATAGTACTCAGTTGACCTGCATTCCAAATTTTTACCTTCTAGGATAATTTGATGGAAGTAGCACGCACCTTTTTGAGGTGGACCTTTCGGTATATTAATTTTAAATTGGAAAAATCAAAAAAATATCGGGCCTAAACTTTTGGTTAAGTCTGTATTTTTATTTACAATTTAATAAGACTAACAAATAATTAATTTTTACAATCGTCGATTCTCCAATCATTCCCACCCCTTCCCCCACCGCATTTCCTTTCTTCAATGTATGTAAATATTTCCAATCCCATTCACATATTCTTTCTCTCTTTGAAAAATTTTCAAAAAATCTATAGGTATCTTTAAAATCAGCATGTTTGTCTGCCACACACAAAAAAACCGATGAAACGAATCTCACGAATGGAAAAATACATAGGAAACAGGAAGTGGAAAATTTTCCTCCTCCGCACACGCGCCCGACGCGAGCTTCTCCCCTGCTACTCGGCTGTGATTAGAATTCCGTCGATGTGTAATTGAATTCGGGTGAATTTTCAATCGACGCCGCGCTATTTCGGCTGGCAATACTCGCGCCAGCGCCATCCATATTCTGTTAGAATAAAAAGTAAAAGTAAATTACAAGTTCAAAGTGATACGTTGCGTGAAGAAACGTGTTTTGTTTATCGTACGAATCACACAAGTTTACAACTAATAACCTAATTTACGCTGATTTGTTTACAAGAATGCGTTTAGCTAAGAATATACACGTAGGTGTAGCATAATGCACGAAACTCGAGTTATTTTTTCTTCTTCCAAATTCTCCATAGTCTTCCTAATCATTAAAAACGAATTAAGAATGAATCTAGTTCGAATTTTTTTTTTTTTGGTGTAAAATTTAAGCCGAAAAAAATTTATCATCGTGTGCGATTAAGTCCAGTCATCGTGTATTATAAAAGAATCAAATTGCTACTTAACGCAGGCATTACCCTTGAGGCGAGACACCGTAAAAGTGTACTTATCAGTGATACCAACCTTAAACCTAATTATTTTATTCGTAGATGGCAGATTATCGCGGCAGATGATAACAAGGTTAGCTTTGTAATACCTGCCATAACATTTTAGTGGCAGAGTCATCTTCCAACAATGATAGATCAGTCTGAGGCTGTTATGTTGACCTGATGCTGCTCGTACCTATAATGCCCGTAGTTATCAGCGCACATACAGTTGGATAATTTAGGTGGAACTCGACGTCGATATATCTAGGTCTAGGACAATAGCCCCAGACGAGTTCATATTTCATTTGTATTTATATATGTGCGCCGCCACCATGTACCGTACTATGTAGATATTTTCTCTAATAATTACCAGCTGAAACGGCAAAATCTCTGATAATTGCTTTACAAGAATACTGAATTAAACAGGTTTCTATGTAAAGTGAGCGAAAAAAAAACATACATATCGAACTATTCTGTACCATACCTATTTTCACGTTATCTAACATTTTTGTTTGTCTAATGTCTATTCTTTTCTATACGTAGGTAAAACAATTTACGACTGAATTTTATTATAGTTCGTGCTCGGTTGAAAAATTACCCATATAGTGAAAAAAAATTAAACACGATTACCTCATCATCAATTGATCTTAACCTATTTTTATACATACATGTAAACCCGTTTATTATTTTCCATGTTTTACATCTTTTCATACAGTATGGATTTTAACAGTCGCATTAAAATCCGAGAATACGCAAAAATAACCAACATATTGACTAAATTCAAGTATACAAACGAAATACCTACCTACGTATTCCCTAAAAGTGCTGATACGTGTAAAATGAAAACAGGTCTTTGACATTCAAACGGCTGCTGTATCTAGGTGCTGCATATGTTCTCTTATAAGTATACGAGGTATGGTTATAATAGAGACGGGGAGAATTTCAAAGTATTTTGTAATTCAATTTCGCGAGTTTAATTTTTTTTTGCCATTTTATTTGATTCTGCTTTGCGGCGCAAAATTCGATTTTTCTTTCAAACTTTATAGTTATTTTTTCTGCTGGTATTATTTGATTTCGACTTAGAAATAAATATTTCTCGCACATACATGAGGGACTGCGTTTTGTGTGGATTTAGATTTATTCTCGAAACGTTATTAAATACGATGAAAGAAAATTTTCACTCGGATTGCTTTTTGAAAAAAGTATATTTTTCCCCACTTACGGTAAATATTTATTTTAGCGAAAAGTACACAGCAGCTAAGCATGATAGGTATCCGTTTGGGTGATATGAGAAGGTATCAGATATTAAAAGTTTTTTGCTGCCAACGATGAATAATGTATTTTATGCAAATGTAGATTAATGAGGTTAGAAGTGCGTTGATGGAGATGGAAAGATTTTTATTTTATCGAAATTGATTTCGTCGGGGTTTTTAATCGTGATTTTTTTACCGCTGAGTTTTTACCGCTTTGAGGAAAGCACAATACTATGGAAAATCCATTTTTTTTTTAGAAAAGTCAAAGAATAAAATTAAGAAGGAAATTTTTAGCTTTTAAGTTTTGATGAAAATCGATATTATAACTCCTTGGCAAAATCTGAACCAATTTTTGAACCGATTTTATGCCTTCTCGATTCTCCGGAGTACATATGAAAAAGGATTTTTCTAAAAAGTTAAGCTGAGAGATGACCCATGGAAGTGAACTGCAGGACTTGATTCAACGCGAAAAATTATTCGGTATAAAGAGCCGTTCAATATTCAACGTTACGTATCCGGTTCTCTTTTTTCTTAAAATTTACTCATCTGTATAAGAATCTTTATTACGTGGATACTGCAAGATCTCCCTCGATTTCAAAAAATTCCGACTTATTGTACTTTTCTCAGATGCAACTCCAAGAGCAAGTATTAATCATTTCTGAAAGGGAAAAGTCACCAAGTGAAGAACGAGACGATATGAATCATTTCATTGCAAGTTTTTCTTTCAATGAGATGCATACGTCAAGAAATAATTCATCATTCAATTTTTGTAATCAACTGATAAATATTACGGTAAAATTCCATGGAAATCTCTTATACGCTTTTTGCTATCTTTGATTATTCACAAATACTTATCTCATCTTCTGTAATAAAACCGTGCTACATCGTCTTCATGCAACTGCAACTTACTGGATAATTTCTAGAAAATGGATTTCAGATAGAATGAGATGACTTGATATTAGAAAATAGGAGCTGAGATCTCCGAAAAAAAGCCGAGAAATTCTATTTGAGCTAGGAGAAAGAGATGAAAAAATCGTGAATCAGCCACGAACGTCAATTTAATGACTCATTTTCTTAAGTGAAGAAATGAAGTCAGATTTTTCCCTTAGAAGAAAAAGGTTCCAAACGAAGCAACTCTGAAATTTCAATAGAACATACTGGTAAAATAGACTTTTCAACAAGATTCAAAATGCTCAATCCTTTCATTTTTTTTAAATGGATGTGTTCAGGGACTGGAGATCATCCAAAAAATTTTGAACAAAAAATCAGAGTGAAAAAAATTTATATTTTTTAATATCTAATATTTGGCCTGAAAAAAGTTGGGATGAATTGCGATTACTCAACTCAACCAGGGGGGGGGGGGGTAATCATTTTACAAAAAAAAATTGTTAAAATCTGAGATTTTCAATACCTATGCTGATTTCAAATACGTTATCGATTTTGTGATTAAAGCGAAAGGATGATAAAATAAATTAAAGCATGTAAATTGTAAATTGTGTAGAAATTAAAATCAAAATTCAAAATGTAGGTGTGATTTTTTTGTCAAAATTAAAATGACACCCCTTCCTATGATAGCCTCACCTCTTTTCACCCTTTGGCTTAAATCGAAAAATGGATAACCAAGGACCGGATATGTATGTTCTAAAAAACGCAAAATATGTACATATTTCATGGGTTAAAAAAGGTCGAAATATGTAAAAATATGTGCTAAAAATTCGAAATATGTGAAAATATGTGAACACGACATGGGTATCAAAAAACAGTTTTTTGCGATCCGGTCATTAGAATACCACTCAAAGTGCTAAAATATGATTTATTTTAGGCGATTCTGACCAATTTCAGTAATTTCTTGTTGATAAAAAGTGATTTCGATTCAAAATCGAAATAACTGATGGTCTGGTGGTAGTGTTGCCTTTTTCAAAAAAAAAATTGTAACCGGCATTTTCATTTTTTAATACGTAGGAAGGAAAAAATTTAAAAAGATGAATTTTACGTGGTAAAGATGAAAAGAAGAGTTAAAAAAAAAAGACGAAATTACCGAGTAAAATATGCTCAAAAACTAGTAAAATGGTCAAAATATGGTCAATTATGCGCGAAAAAGTGGCAAAATATGTAAAACTATGCGTTTATAGCCAAAATATGCGAAAATGGGCTCAAAATACTCAGAATTTTCTGAATTGTAAAGAAAGCACTGATATGCACGATAGGAGCTCATAGGAAAATGTGTTTTTACATACATATTAGGGTGGAGTGAAAAAAAAAACATATCTTGGATTTCGACCAAATTTGGTGAGGTGGTTCACTTTGAGTGGGAGACTTCCCAAAAAAAATTTGAGCCCCCAGGGGGCAAGTGGAGGGGAGCTGGGGGGGCTCAAAGTGCACCTCCTTTTGAAAAAAACGCTGTTTTTTGTGTTTTTTTAGTAGAAAAAAATTGTGCGAGAAGCTGTCGTAGCACTTGAAAGTTGCAATTTGAGTTTCTACGTCTCCCTAAACCATCGCCATCCTTCTCCGATCAAAACTCAGAGCGCTACCAGGGGGTTGAAAAGTTGCAGATTGCAAAATTCAAGTAACATTTCGAGCAAAAAATGGCGCATTTTCAGGGAAGAAATGGCCAAATGAAAAAAACAATTCGAAATTCGTGTTCAGCAGGTCAAAATATCCCAATAAACACACTTTTCGCGATAATTTTACTTCAAGTCTGAAAATTCATTTTTTCATAATGAAAAAGCAGTAAAAAAAAGTGAATTTTATCATGAAAAAATGAATTTTCAGACTTGAAGTAAAATTATCGCGAAAAGTGTGTTTATCGGGGTATTTTGACCTGCTGAACACGAATTTCGAATTGTTTTTTTCATTTGGCCATTTCTTCCCTGAAAATGCGCCATTTTTTGCTCGAAATGTTACTTGAATTTTGCAATCTGCAACTTTTCAACCCCCTGGTAGCGCTCTGAGTTTTGATCGGAGAAGGATGGCGATGGTTTAGGGAGACGTAGAAACTCAAATTGCAACTTTTAAGTGCTACGACAGCTTCTCGCACAATTTTTTTCTACTAAAAAAACACAAAAAACAGCGTTTTTTTCAAAAGGAGGTGCACTTTGAGCCCCCCCAGCTCCCCTCCACTTGCCCCCTGGGGGCTCAAAATTTTTTTGGGAGGTCTCCCACTCAAAGTAAACCACCTCACCAAATTTGGTCGAAATCCAAGATATGTTTTTTTTTTCACTCCACCCTAATACATATCCGGTCCTTGTTGATAACGTATTTGGAATCAGTGTCTTCAAAAACCCATATATTTCAATACGCATGTCGATTTTTTTGTCAAAATGTTGCCCTTTCCCTTTAATAGGCTCACACTTTTTCACACCCCTCAGCTTTAATTGTAAAATCGATGACGTATTTGTAATCTGTGTTTTAAAGCTCAAATTTTTATACGTACATAATTATATCGATTCTTACTCGAAAAATTACTCCTTCTCAAATAGTCACCCTCTCCTAATAAACTTGAATGAAAAATTATTGACTGATTTGGATTCAAGAAGACTTAAAAATATTCATTAAATGAAAAAAGTTATAAAACTAATTTAAATTTCAAAGTACAGTCAGAATTGTGCAAACTGCTATTCAGAAATTACCCCCTTACCCCTCCAGAGGAGTTATGCGCGGAGTGCCTCTGAACCTGCACCAAGGTCCTCCAATTAAGGTATCGCATTTATTTTCTTAATAAAATGGCAACAATTAAAGCTACAGAGCTCAGCCACACAATATTCGAAAACCAAAAGATGAAGTTTTTTTGACAGTAATGTCGTTTTTGATACACAAAAGTACCTATGCCTCCACGGTAGGGAAAATATCTTGCATTTTTAGGGCCATTCAACTGCGGATATCACATTTCAAAATTCAATAAATTCTTGAAAAATAAGTCAAATAAATTTTTTTTTCGCGAAAATGTAGAACACATCAGCCAATTTTTGTATACTTTATAAGTTAACTGCCATAGGTAAACGATTAGAAAGGAGCCACCGTTTCCTGACGAAGAACTTTCGATATTTTTGCAAAATCAAGTTCATTCTCTCAAGACTTGCCTCCAAAAAAGTGAAATTTCTAAGCGAATGAAGTGTCCTACGAAAAAAATGATAGGAACCAAAATCGTAGAGAATTAAATTTCCTTTCTGTTTTATGCGGTCAAAATTTTTCTAGGAGTCACTTTTTTCGTGGTATTCTCAAGTGAAGTTGAAAGTTGAAATCGTCAATCTCAGTTTTCAAATTCACTTGGACATTCCACGAAAACAGTGACTCCTAGAAAATTTTTTACCGCTTTTAACGTGAAGGGATTGAAGGGTCGTTTTCCAAAACGCATTATCGACCATTTTTTCGAAAATCGTTTTTTTGAGGCAAATTGTTCAGGAGAACATACTACACAACATGTAGCACTTACCTACTTGAATACCTACTTGAACTTTGTGTTATCCAGCATAAAGCGAAACCCTAAATTCAACATCTGTTTTCCAAAACGCATTATCGACACGGTGCAGCTTTATATCTTCGAAAAATGTCATATGACGTGTCGTTTATGAGGTTTTTGAGGGTGCTAAGTTCGAATATTTGCTTATTTTTTGAATTTGACCCTTCGATGCCCTTCTAGCTCCCCAATTTTGGGAAAAAGGGGGCTGAAAAATGAAATTGCGTGTGGAATATTGATTTTCACTGATTTTCATTTCTCAGCTCCCGTTCCCAAAATTGGGGAGCTAGAAGGGCACCGAAGGGTCAAATTCAAAAAATAAGCAAATACTCGAACTCAGCGCCCTCAAAAACCTCATGAACGACAGGTCACACGTTATTTTTCATTTTTTTGAATTTTGACCTCATCAAGGGGGCCAGTAAGAGGATTTAGAGGGGTTGGTTGAAAAAACCGATTACATATTCGAACTCAGCGCCTTCAAATCAGTAGAAATCGATACGTTTCATCATTTTTTTTCAATTGTGGGCAAAATTGTGGACCCCTGTATCCCCCCCAGAGGTGAAGGGATCCCATCAAAGATTGTGATTTTAATAATAAATGATTAGTTACGAAGTTATAAAATCTTATTTTCTGTTTTTTTTGGGGTAATGATGCATTTTCATCTCAATAATGAGTTTTCCAAAACGCATTAAGTCCGAATTTGTTTTCCAAAACGCATCAGAATCCCAATCTGTTTTCCAAAACGCATTAGTGCTGTTTTTTCTCAGTCCATTGTGGATAGGTAACAATGTTTGAAACTTCGCAATGTGACCTGGTGTATCGAGGGTCGTCCCAACTACTATGTTAAAAAGGTTTCAAACCGAATGCGCATGATTTGTTGAATGGAAAAGTTTTTTTCGTTTATCTCGAAAACACTTTTTTCTCGTTAATGCGTTTTGGAAAACGACTGTTCAATTCAATTCTCTACAATTTTAGTTCCTATCATTTTTTTTTCGTAGCACGCTTCATTCGCCTAGAAATGTCACTTTTTTGGAGGCAAATCTTTGGAAAATGAACTTAATTTTGCAAAAATTACGGACTTTCTTTAATTAGGAAACGAGGGCGCCTCTTTAATCGTTTACCTATGTGAATTTACTTCTAACGTGTGAAAAACTCCCAGAACTGTTTTATAGTATTTTCGTGAAAAAAATCAATCTGACTCATTTTTGAAGGAGTTATTGAATTTTAAAATGTGATACCTACCTTAAATTGGCGGACCCTGTATTTATTGTATTGGGCGTGTACTATTCAGAAATCGTCTTAAAAACTTCGACCGATAAAATTATCTCGTATAAGTACCTATAATTAAATAATCGTGATTTTCACAAAAAAAAAAGTGAAAAAGCGGTCCAATTTCAGCAACTTTAAACATCTATATTCACTCAGAGTAGGGGTATTGGAAGTTGTAAAACGTCTACATAAATTATGGCAATCTATCCGTAGAGTTCGATAATCGAAATAAAAATACGATTGGAAGATCGGCAGGCACTGCAAAGTTGAAAAAATTCAATTTTTAGGAAATTTTGAGGAAAAATGTGAAAACTTTGCAGGATTGAATTGTATAAAAATCACACCAAAAAATTACCGTTACCTCAATTCTGAAAAATGAGGAGCTAAGAATTTTGGTGATGGCCTCTTGATCTCAAAAAAATTCCCTATGGCGGTGTCCTTCATCACTCTACCAAATTTCATGCCTCTGTCATAATTTACTGTTTATGGCCAAAAAAAATGCTGTCTGCCACTAGACTATTGGAATAGTCAAAATGAACTAGAATCATAAAACAAATTTCATGCATATCTATTCTTCTCCCCTCTTAAAAGTTCTCATTTCGGTCGAGACAATAAAATCGTCTGAATTTTCATTCGCGAAAATTTAATTGAAAACCACTTAACCTTCAAATGGGAGTAAATTTTTTATGAATTATCTCTTGCTATTTTTTTTTCGAATTTTCAACAATCACGTGTATGGCGTTATTACGTAATAATTCTACCAATGTAGGTAATTAATAACAACTGTACTAGATGGTATTTCACTTCGGGTATCGTGTTTTATTAATACCCCCGATAGTATGGAATGAAAAAAAGAACTAAAAATACGCGATTACCATATCGCGTAATAACCCTATAAAAATTTTCATGTTGCGAAATATATGCCTTAGAACATAATCACATATTCCGAGCTTTAATTTACGGATGGAAATTCCGAACAGAAAAATCTCTAAATCATCTTCGTGCCGAGCGTAGGTACAAAGCCCATTATTCAAGCAGCAATCAAAAAATCGTAAAATTTTTACTATTGTATATTAATTTTCATACGCTCCGAAAAGAGAGAAGTAAAAAACAAATGAAGTGAAAAATAAAACATCTTTTTTAGAGACAATAATGCATGTACTCGTAGTACCTACTTCCATTAATTTATCGCCACGTTCTCGCGTACAACGCTGCGAATTACGCAACAATTGCAATTGTACGCGAGAGAGACGACGACGAATAGAGACATTTTCAGCGAGTTTATTTTTCTCTCAAATACGTATATACGAATGTCCTTTAAAAATATATACCTACGTAGGTACTTTAATGAGGTTTCGCGGGTATTGTATACATTGCTGGTTAATTAATCCCGACCAGTTTTAACGAACGAGGAAAAATTAAGTGGGGAAGGTTAGGTACGGTACCTTATTTCTTCCTTGTATCTTTGAATGATAGGTATCTTATAGTATACGTGATGTCTACTACATTTTACCTACCTTATACCATATTATAATGACCGATAATTATTTACATGTATACAAGTTCCGACGTTTAGTTTAGTTTCTGGTAAAAATTTACTGTGCAAGGTTTCCTAGGTACATAGGGCTTCGAACTTAATTTACATTTATACACAAAGATCGTGCGATTTGTTCTCTCGATACCAATGGTAGACCTACCCATAGGATTTGTACGAGATCGAACCTCATTTACCTATCGGTGTTCCGGTCAGATACTGGAAATTGGCGAAATAATAGGCCAAGGAATTAATATACCGTCCGATATAAAAATAAAAGTAGAATAAAAAATAATCAAAATAGGATATATAATCGAAAGAGAGAGAAAAAAAAATGAATAAATCGTCGTGTATCTATAAATCAAACATGGCACGAGTATAGGTATACCCACAACCTCCATAAATTTACCACATCAAACAGATGTCATGATTTAAATCAAATAATTACACCTTCACCTCCATGCAGGTACATTGTTTACATTTATAACGTCACCTTAGAATGTTTCAATTATAATTTATTTATACAGGTCGCCGCCGAGCCATTATACTACGTGCACAATAAAGCTTTGGACGATGATTTTCGAAAGCACACTCGAGAAAATTTTATATTTCATGTTTATAAGTAAAGCTGTAAACTCGAACGAGAAAATTTACTCGAATAGTTCTCTCTGGCTACGTAATAAAATTAGCTACCTGTTTTCTCTCTCTGGTTTATAACGAAACGAGCAACAGCTCTATGGACGAAAATTTACCAACGTTATTTTGTATATGGCTACGTATAATGAAAATATTCAATTGTTGGAAAGATTCTCGGCTGCCGGAGGAATTTAACGAGTATTTGAAAATTACTTTCGTACTTTAATCATTAAAAAAATTACGGTGTAGATTTCGGCTGCGGCGCGCGGCGTCTACGAAAGTACTTAAATTTAGTGTCTTTTAAGTCCGCCATTGCGGTTTGTATTTTCAACTTGGAGTGTTTCCTTTTTTCCTCTGGTTCAACTTAACGAATTAGGTTGAAATTCGTATAACAAAGGTTCGTTATGCCGCACCTTGAAGAGCTCGCGAGTTGTTTTTAGGTGTTTATTGTATAAAGAGAGGTGCTCCATAGGTATTCTCGTATCTCTAGTTTAGAAATTTACTCACCTGCAACCGAAAATTTGTCCGCATTAATTTCAACGTTGATTATACGACGTAAAAATTCGCTAATCTCGTGGCCACGTTCTTATATAGCAGCTTGTTAGTGCACAAGCACTGTATCAAATTTCACAAAGTTGTAAACAAAAAACGAGGTGTGGGCTTGGGTAAAACTTTTTATCTCGTACTTTGTAATATGATCACGTACCCGTGACATTTTCATATCATACGCCGAAGTATAACGATGACATATCATATTTAAACAATAGTATGCTGGGCCACTGAACTATCGGTAGTACTTTTCACCGTAACCTTAACATCTCAGCATGAATGATGTTTAAAAATTAATAAAATTATTTTAGGTTTTTATCCCTTTCGGTGGGTAAATTCTGTTCGATGATGCAATTCGTACGTAGGTAATGGAAAATAATGCTGCGAATTTGAACGAAACCTTGAATGTTTTTGAATTTTCCTAACAGTTTTTTTCAACTTCGTGTCCCACGTTCAAAAATTTTTTCAAGTTTGCATTTTTAAAAGAAAGTTCAACTTCAATTCCAGATTTCTTTCTAATTTCAACTTCAAATTTTTTCAATTGATTTTCAACCTAGTTCACGTCTAATTTTTTTTCTGGTTCAGAATTTCAAATTTTTTCAACTCTATTTCCAAAATTTTTAAAGATTGTATTTTATCAAAAATTTTTTAACTTGATGTGTCCGTGTTTACAATTTTTTCAAGTTCGAATTTTTTAAACTTTACGTTCAAAATAGTTTTCAAGTGGCATCTTGTGTGAATTTTTTTCAACTTCAAGTTCAATTTTTTCCCCAAATTCAACTTAATTTTTTTCCAAATAATTACATCTATTTTTTTTCTAGTTCAGAACTTCAAATTTTCTCAAAATTCTTCGCATTTTCATTGGAAAATGTATAATCGAACGACAAAAAAGAAGGTTTAAACGACAGCCAAGTGTAACGACAATAAGAGTAGTATTAACGACAGATTAGTCTGTTAAAACCGACAATTTTTGAACGACAAAATAGGTCGTCACCACGTTTATTTTTGTTTATGAATCACCACAACTCCCCCCCCCCCCACCATAGAAATGAGTGTTTTAGCGATAAATTTAAATTATTGAACGACAACAGGGGAAAAGTTCAAATTTTGATGAATGAAAATTACCAGGCGATTGAAGTGAAGTACTTGAAAGCCAATTGATGAACAAATACGATTTTTTGGAGAATGGGTCGGTTACAGCACGGAGAGGGTAGAAATTAGTGAGAATCGATGTACCCCACGCTATTTTCATTTCTTAACATACTTTTCCCCGAAATGGGAAGGGGCTACTTAGGGGGGAGCTGAAGGGGCAAATCCAAAAAATAAGCAAATATTCGAACTCAGTGCCCTCAAAAACCTAACAAACGACAGGTCACACGTTATTTTTCATTTCTTTGAATTTTGACCTTATCAAGGGGGTAATAGGGGGTTCAGAGGGGTCGGATGAAAAAACTAAGTTCATAATCAAACTCAGCGCCTTCGAATCAGTAGAAATCGATGTGTTACTTTATTTTTTCGATTTTTTTGAATTTTGGTCAAAAGTTTGACCTCCTGTAACCTCTAGGGGTGTAAAGATCCCATCTTGAAAATGTGTTGCTTGAAAAAAGGGTAAAAATGGCTATTTACTGAAAAATTTTCAAATTTTTAAATGGTATTTTCCGTCTTTTGTACGCATTATGAAAGTTGAGCTTTCATCGTCAAAGTTCAACTTTGAGATCTTCAAAATGAGATTATCGTTCTCGAATCTCCTGTCAATTCTCTTTCAAACCCCGTAAGCAGATTTTCCTTTAGTACAACCGATCTCGAGATATGTGCCTTCAAAGTTGGGTAATTTGGCAAAAAATTGTAATTGCATGAAACTTATGAGGCTCACCCCTCCCAATTGTCGTTCCGAAACATTCTTGTGTCGTGAATGCCGCTTAACTGGTAGTCGTGAAAAATAATTTTGCTGTCTTACGTCCGTTCTGAATTAATTTCCTGTCGTTTAGACCTCCTAGTTTTGTCGTGCGTTCGCCCTTTTTTGCCAGGCCGATAAATCATACCCATTTTCATTTTCAAAAATTTTTTCAGATTATTCGTACTTATTTTGCTCAGATATGTTTCAACTCCACGTGTCCAAGTTCAATTTTTTTTCAAGTTCAAAACTTCAAATTTTTTCAAAATCTTTTTCAAGTAGTCACACTGTCGTACACTCACTCCAATTTTTAAAAATACATAAAATTAATAGGTACTTATTCATTCCATTTCTGTGGTGTCCAAAGTCTAAACTACTTGGAAAGGGAATTTTTAGAGTTGAAAAAAAAATTGATATTGAATTGAACTTCAAAAAAAATTATAAGTATTCATATATAAATTATAAAAAAAATTGAACTTGAACTTGAAAACAAATTCTAAGAGAATCATGAAAATGTAAACTCAGAAAAATGTTTGGATGTAAATTTGAAAAAAAAAATTGAACAAGGAAAAAATTCTGAACATGGATGTATGGTGTTGAAATTATTGAGTTGATTCTTAAAAGTAGAAACTGTTCGAATGATTCCCAGTTTTTTGAAGCCATAATTGAATTGATTCCCAAACAATAGCATGAATACTAGGTGGTATATGTGATCACAAACATACATAGTTGTTGAACAGTTCGATTTTTGGATATGTTTTATTACAAATCTTCTGCAAAGCTCTGAACCATTTTTTGACATCTCTAGGAGGAGAAAAAGAAAATCGAAGAAGTACCTACTTCAGACACTTCCATCTCCTGTTGTCTCCATGTACGTGGTAGTTAGCTCAATTTTTTGAATTTATCTCCACCAACATTGGGAAAAATGGAATCTACACCCAGGAATCACACTTAGTGGTCAAAAATCACAGATTTATCATTTTCAATTCGAAAATAATTTTCTAGGTATACCTATCTGCAAAAATGTGGGAATCAATTCGAGTGTGGCTTCAAAAAAAAAAAAAAAGAAGGGAAATCAATTCGACTGTACTTCTTTATTAAAAATTTTTCGGGAATCAGCTCAAATACCAGTTAAAGTAATTTTGAGCAAATACTAACTTGAAAAAATTTTGGTTATGAAGTTGAAAAGAATTTTAAGAAAATTTGAAGTTCTGAACAGGAAAAAGTTTTCAGATGTACTTAGCTGAAAATAATTTTGCAAAAATGATAAAAATTTGAAGGTAAACTTGGAAAAAAGTAAGGTCTTGAAGTTCGAATTTTTCTTGAGAAAATACAAACTTGGAGAATTTTCGGACGTATTTACCGACGTGCATGAGTTGAAAAATATTTAAACTTGAAAAAAATGTTGAGAAAATTAAATCGTCATTAAATATGAACTTAGAATCAGACGTTCAGTGACCAAAAAAAAAAAGACTCCACCGGAATGCGCAGAATCTAAAGTTTCGTCTAATTTGAAAATTGTTTCAAATATCATCGCGGACTAGGTCAATGAGCTAGGAATTTTAATGTCGAAAATCGCTGCATCGTTTATCTTTAAACCGCGTAATGAATGAACCCGTTTGGAATATGCCACAGTCTAAATGTACTTTACTGTACTGCAGCAGCTTGTCCTATATAAATATTTACGTTTTAACGAACAATAAAATATATTCGCAGATAAGCGAAACAAAAGGTCGAGAATTAACCCACACGACCGCGTAAAATCGTTAAAATAATTAATATTGGATATACCATGGTACCTAGACTAGACCTACACACTGAGTGATTCTTGCGCCGCGTAAAAACAAAGAAGCTCAATTTTAACGTTATAGGTACGTTGTTTTTAGTTATAGACGCGTTAATGTTGCGAATACGTAATTACGCACGCGGAGCGGAGCGGAGGTGAAATTTCCAGCTTTTACGACGATAGCGTGCGGAGATGGTGGTCACGTGGTCATATCTCATAAGTAACTCATCTCGCTGGGCGAATCTCCATTCTGCTGGGTTTTATTGATATCTTTAGCGTACGCTGTACAATGATGTTAAAAGGTGATGCCGGTGGAGGTGAACTGCTATATTTGCGGTAATGAAAACCATCGGTGTAATTTAACCGGGTAGCCGAAATTAAACCATAATCAATATTAATCGTTACGTTTTTCAAAGCGTTATACCGAAACCATAACCGACGATGGGAGTGTTTCACGAGTGTTTAATTTTGTACTTAAGTCGAATTTGTTGTACGAAATTGGTGCCTTTTCTGGGTTAGATTATTATGGTGAATATTTTATATGGATGTGTTTTTAGGCTCAGGACGAGGTGGTCTCTCTATATATAAATTTGGTGGGAAGGTATTAATATGTACCTGATTCCTTATTGAAATATCAGTATGTAGTGTGTAAAATAGGTATAGTTTCAGAAATGCAGCCCAATGGGAAAGGAGGTTGGGGGTAGATGCAGCTTACTTTCTTACAATGGCGAAAGTGGGATAGTCAAGGTTCAAGAAAATTTTCGAAAATGATGAACTTTTTTTTGGAAAACTTTCGTTTTGATTGTGGGTATACCGTATACCTATTCAAAGTAGGAAAAATCAAGAAAAATCGATCTCAATCAGAATTCGTTGATTCTTGTTCCTTCTCTCTTAAGGCGTTTCTATTGTAACACAGTGGATTTTTTTTCGAATTTTGGAGATCTCACTCCTTGGGACGTTTACATTTTCTTCTAAAAATAAGATTCCCTAAAGTTTAGCACCTTATGTCAAATAAAAAACCATGGCATGAGTTTCTTTTTTTTAATACATACAATGACATGCTAAAAAAAAAATGGGAAAATGATGCAAAATTTTCAATATCACTCAAAAATCTGAAAATATGACTTAATTCTGATTTTTAAGGCCTAGAGATATACCTTGGACCCAAGGAATCATCCTAAAAGGGTTCAGAGGCCCTCAAATGATACATATTACCTTATCTGAGCCCCTGAACTCTACTAGGATGATTCCGTGGATCCAAAGTTCACTCCTAAAAATCAAAGTTGAATCATATTTGCAGATTTTCGAGTAATATTTGAAAATGTTGCATTATTTCTCTCGAGTTTTTTTCGTTTTTCGCATGTTATTCTACCTACGAAAAATCTAGTAAACGTATGTTTCCCAATTGATTCAGATGCTAAAATTGTGGAAATCCCATTTTTAGAGGAAAATAAACCATCCTAGGGGAAAGATTTTCAAAATTCGAAAATTTAATTTAAGACATACTCCACCTCCTCCAGAGTCCACATTTGCTCCTGCAGTCGAAATAATGCAAGAAATTCAAAAAGTGAATTTGAATTTCTCACTCGATGCAGTTGAGAATTTTTTATTTTTCGCCCCACTTGCCCGTTCCAAGAGTTATAAATTTTTAAAGATTTTTTCTTGTTTTTTTGTGGTTTGTTTGCTGTTGGATTTGGCTACTGCAGTTTTTTAATTTGGTCATTCCAATTTTAAAATGGTACATGCTGTACAGCCTGTACATAGTGTACAGCTTGCAAAAATGGTACATGCTGTACAGCCTGTACATAGTGTACGGCTTGCAAAAATGGTACATGCTGTACAGCCTGTACATGGTGTACAGCTAGCGAAAATGGTACATGCTGCACAGCCTGTACATAGTGTACAGCTTGTACAGCCTGTAAATGGTGTACAGCTTGTACAGCCTGTACATGGTGTACAGCTTGTACAGCTTGTACATGGTGTACAGCTTGTACAGCCTGTACATGGTGTACAAGCTGTACACCATTTACAGGCTGTACAGCATGTACCATTTTTGGTAGCTGTACACTATGTACAGGCTGTACACGCTGTACACCATGTACGGGCTGTACAAGCTGTACACCAGGTACAGGCTGTACAAGCTGTACACCATGTACAGGCTGTACAAGCTGTACACCATGTACAGGCTGTACAGCATGTACCATTTTTGGTAGCTGTACACTATGTACAGGCTGTATAGCATGTACCTTTTTTGGTAGCTGTACAAGCTGTACACCATGTACAGGCTGTACAAGTTGTACACTATGTACACGCTGTACAGGATGTACCATTTTTGCTAGCTGTACACTATGTACAGGCTGTACAGCATGTACCATTTTTGCTAGCTGTACACTATGTACAGGCTGTACAAGCTGTACACCATGTACAGCCTGTACATGATGTACAGCGTGTACAGCCTGTACATGGTGTACAGCCTGTACATAGTGTACAGCTTGTACAGCCTGTACATGGTGT
Source organism: Pseudococcus viburni (assembly GCA_033439095.1). Lineage (NCBI taxonomy): Eukaryota > Metazoa > Arthropoda > Insecta > Hemiptera > Pseudococcidae > Pseudococcus > Pseudococcus viburni. Next base: position 158,930 of record JAVBJF010000418.1, on the reverse strand, counting down.
ACAGCTCGTACAGCCTGTACAGCCTGTACATGGTGTACAGCTAGCAAAAATGGTACATGCTGTACAGCCTGTACATAGTGTACAGCTTGTACAGCCTGTACATGGTGTACAGCTACCAAAAAAGGTACATGCTGTACAGCCTGTACATAGTGTACAGCTACCAAAAAATGTACATGCTGTACAGCCTGTACATAGTGTACAGCTACCAAAAATGGTACATGCTGTACAGCCTGTACATGGTGTACAGCTTGTACAGCCTGTACATAGTGTTCAGCTAGCAAAAATGGTACATGCTGTACAGCCTGTACATAGTGCACAGCTAGCAAAAATGGTACATCCTGTACAGCGTGTACATAGTGTACAACTTGTACAGCCTGGTACATGCTGTACACCCTGTACATGGTGTACAGCTTGTACAGCCTGTACATGGTGTACAGCTTGTACAGCCTGTACATGGTGTACAGCTTGTACAGCCTGTACATGGTGTACAGCTTGTACAGTCTGTACATGGTGTACAGCTTGTACAGCCTGTACAGCCTGTACATGGTGTACAGCCTGTACATTGTGTACAGCTTGTACAGCCTGTACATTGTGTACAGCTTGTACAGCCTGTACATGGTGTACAGCTTGTACAGCCTGTACATGGTGTACAGCTAGCAAAAATGGTACATGCTGTACAGGGTGTATATAGTGTACAACTTGTACAGCGTGTACAGCCTGTACATGGTGTACAGCTTGTACAGCTAGCAAAAATGGTACATGCTGTACAGCCTGTACATAGTAGGTTAATTCGAGCGACGCGTTCAACCTCCACTAGTGTAACTTGTGTAAGTTAAAGTTACACAATTACATTCGGGCGACCCTACACATGTTACACAAAACAATTCGGGCGATTCTGTAGAACTTAGTGGAACCTCCACGAACCTCTACAACCTACCACAAGAAAAAGTTGTAGCAGGTTGTGTAGGTTGTTAGAACGTTGTGGTTCTGTTATGTTTATCTAGTTTGATAACGTGATAAGAGGTGAATTTTCAAATTGTTATAGCAATTAAGTTAATTTTTTTTTAAAAAACGAACCACAATAAACGTACAAAGAATTACTGCAATCATGATTGCGAAATGTCCATTATACATGTTTCAAAAATGTATAACGCGTCATCTTCATTGATTATGACGATTCCAAAGATGAGTAACTAAATGAAGAAATTGGCAGCATTCTGCAAAAATTTCTTCGATAAATTGGCATTCTAGGATTTTTTTTGTCATTTTTCACAAATATAAGTAGAAATACAAAATTTATGCAGTAGATATTTTTTCAAAATAATTTTTTTCTGTATGAAGTACGAAGTACCTTAGATGTATCCATCCCGCCACAGTTATCTTTCACAAGTTACACAAAACCATTCGGGCGACTTCGAAAAATAGCGCTGTATAGAAGTTACACAGCCTGTACAACGTTACGTTGTTAAGTTACACAAGTTACACTAGTGGAGGTTGAACGACGTCGCTCGAATTAACCTAGTGTACAGCTTGCAAAAATGGTACATGCTGTACACAAATTCCAGCCTGTACATAGCGTACAGCTAGCAAAAATGGTACAGGCTGTACAGCATGTACCATTTTGTACCATTATATGCCTATCTCTGACCATCTTTTGTAATAACCCCTTTTGGAAAAATTAATAAAAAAAAAGAATAAAAAAATTTTGATCTAATCAAAACAGGAAACTTGGAGGTACATATTTTGTCATCATTAATGTCTACTTGTGAAATTGAAACTCATGTTTTGATTTCGAAAAATGATTTTCAACAATTTACATTCTTCTGTATTTTTTTGGTCGAATAAATCTCCTCCATGAGAAATGTCAAAAATAGGCACCTACTCAGTTTTTTATTTTCTGTAATTTAAAAAAATCTTCTCTCATACGATTTTTTGAATAATTTTCGTCGAATACCACCATCAAGAAGTATCTAATAAACCCCTAATTTTGTTTTTTTGTTTCAGGTGAGTTTTACGAGTTTTCATTGTACGAAAAAGAACTAGATGTAAATGAGTAAGTCATTTTCAATTATTTCAATGAAACAATGCTTCATTAAGTATTCTGGAAAATTCCTTAAAAAATCAAGTAATTTTTGGATTTACGTATTTGCCTTTTACCCTCCTTTTTAAAAAGGTGTCCAGGTACATTATTTGCACCCTCCTGAAGAAAATCCTTTGTATATTACTCACTAGGTAGTCAGAGAGTTACATGTTGTAAAATCAGGAGGAGGAGAAACTTGAAAAGAAATGATACAAGGAAGTGAAAGGCAGTTTTCGAATTATTTGGCAAAATTTTTAAGTTTAGTTTTTCATATTCTCAATTTAAATAACAAGTTTCATTCAGTTTCTGGTTTCCCCCACAGACGTAACGGTCAACTCATGTCTACAAACCGTACCTACGAAGTGAAATGTTCTGATTTATTTAGTACCTATGTCCTGGTTTCCCTATCTTTGGAAATCAGACACTAAATTTTTTCAAACAAATCGTCTCTCGCGACTTGGTCACTATTTTCAACGGTTGTTAGAGGTTGAATTATGTAACAAACCATCAACAATTCAGTATTCATTCTCAAGTATGTGCTAAAAAATATAGAATATTATGTATAATAATTGTACGATCTAAACCATTTTTATTTCAAATTTTCACAAAATGATGAATGAATATTGAATACCATTCATACAATGTCGAGTTATCCTTCCTCATCTGTCTCGTCACGTGATTTAAAAATTATCCTTACTCATAAGCGCGCTCAGGGGGCTTGATCCCCCCCTTAAGCTCGGACAGGAGATTTTTTATTACAAACATGACGTGAAAAAAATTAATTTTTTTGCTCTTGAAACATGATTTTTCAAAAAAATTTCGCCCTCGCTTCGCTTGGGCAGTATATTAGTCCTATTTTGAAAATTGATGATTTTTCACTGATCTTTCGGTCAAAAATCACTGATTTCTCAATCGATTCCCAGTTTGTCAGAAAAAAATCAATAATTTTGACTGAAAAATCAGGGAAAAATAACTGTAATTTCGTAATTTTTTTTGTTTACTTAGCTCAAATCTGTTTATGAATCTTCAACCTACTGAAAATACTCTGACCACGCCAGCACCATCCCTGAAATAACAAGTTACTGAATTTTTTCATTGAAATTTCACCCCCTCCCTATTTTTCCCGAATTCTGAGCTTCTCCCTTGAATAATTTCTGGGTGCGGTGGTGTTAATCAAATTCGACCAAAATCCACCCAAAAAAATAAAAATTTTCTCACCTCCATCCACACGAGTATTTAAACGAAATACAGCCCAGCATCCGTAATTTAGTACATTTGAAATTAAAGCTGGTACCTAAGTGGACCCGGCTATACGAAGGCGCAATATGAAAAATTAATCGGCATCGTGGGTTTGCGAACGAATCGATTATTTCATCGCGCGTTTACAAATAAGATTTAAATTTGAATTACGGCACAGTTTTCGGGGCTAAAGTAAACCCGAAATGAAACTCGATTTTCATTTTAAGCCCTAATTTATTCCACATCTTTAATTAATTAGCGAACGAAAAGCTTCAATTGTAAGAGGTTATTTAGCGAAACAAACTATTCTTTCGATAACCCCCGAAGCGCGGCAGATATTTATTGTTATACAACGTGCGTAAAATTCTAATAAACAAGAAGTGTTATCTCGGCGTGATCGCGATTATTGATTGTAATGGAGATCTCGTCTGTGCTCCGAGACGCTCCTTTTTTCTTCTTCCATTCCGAATGCGTAAATTAGGTTGAAAAACACACGAACGAGTCTATGGATATATGGAAAACAACTCCCTTGATGGAGATGAATGCGAATCTGGGGAATTCTCCAACGTACATTTTCGTATTTTATATGGAGAAACTGCGTTAGGAAGTTTAATCTGGGTACAAATATTTAAGGCGGTATAACTGGTTTCGCGTACTTACCTGCGTGTTTACGGATCGTGATATTGACCGCAAATTATATATATTCAAATATTCCAACAGCAGGTTAAAACGTCGATGACACACGCGGGTTTTCCCCTTTTCCAACTATTTCGTAGTTTTTATTTTACATTTTATCCCGTATAAAAGAGAGATCGTCTTGGGCGAATAATACGTTAATATTTTTAAACTCCAACAAATCTCTTTAACTGAAAAAAAGAATGGCAAAAAAAATTGTCCACCAAAGCGAAAACTTTGAAGTTTCGTATTATACGATAAAGTATTAGTCCCTATAGTATTGGTAAAGCTTGAAAATGTTTTTATCTTACATCTCTACTTCATTGAACGTTTACATTTGGGCATTTTTCATAGGCTCGTTCTATCTTACGAGTACCAAAAACAGTACATTTACAATTCTCGTGGTCAGTTTGGAGTGTTTTTTTTTCCTAGCTTTGTCCGTCGTATTCTTCTTCGACCAAATAAATCAATTTTTTAAGAGATTCGCCCGCTTTGAAGAGCTCGTTAATAAAATTCCGACCATTTGTTTGATTCATTCGCTGTTTTATGAATAACTCTCTTCGGATTTTTCATCATGAAGTATCTGTATGAACTGAAGAGTCATCCAGCGCAGCGTCTAAGTTTATTTTATTTTTAAAGTAAGAAGTGGGGGTAGGTGTGGGAGCGAGTGAGGATGAGAAGCTGTGTTTCTAGTCTTCTCTTTGACGTAAGAGCGTGGTTTTTCTGACATAACTTTCCGAGAAATATATATAGGGCATGTTGTTTATCTTTTATCAATTGAAGGGAAAACGTAGGTGCTGGTGGTAGGCCGATGGAGAACACTTGCAAATGAAATGATACAAATCATTATAATTATTTAAAATTTCGTAAAATTTATTGAAATAGGAGTATAGAATTATTTAAATTTTTTCTATGAAATGTTATAATCGTCATTATTGAAATTGATTAAATATTTCGTAAAATTCGCTGAATATTCTCTTTCAAGTATTCTTTTAAATGTTACAAAAGTTAATCGAAATATAAGAAAAAAGTGGATTTTTTTCAATATTTTACCAATGTTGCAATATTACAAATCATACGAAATTTTTGTGATCAATTTTACATTTTCAAGTGATGATCACTAAGAAACGACTTTTCTTGTATTTTGATCACTTATTAGGTACCTACGTAGCAGTTTTTGTTAAAAATTTTTGCACGTTTTTATCAATTTTCTTAGAAAGCCCCAGATTCATAATTTGTAAGGTTTGTTATAAATACCATTTTATAAAAATCGGTGTTTAGAACGGTTTTTTGAGTCTTGACAAATTTGGAATATATTTCATGCAATTTTTATGTAAGTAATAGACATCATACATCTTGCGAGATGAATTATATCTGGGTCAGGTAAGACAGCATTTGGTTATTTTGCGAAATAATTTCTGAAACATTCACTTGTTTGTTTTTTTTCAGCCTGGAGCGGAGTTTGCTAAATTGTAAATGTCCGATTCGAAAAAAGTGTTATTGGGGTATTGACCAGATTTCAGGGTCCCGCCGATGTCATTATAACCGATAACTACTGTATGTCATTTTTGAAAATTTTTGCAGTTTTTTATTCAATTTTACTTAGAAAAGTTTTCATTAATTTTGTAAGGGTTTGTTATAAAATAACCATTTTCATAAAAATTTGGTGATTTTAGAACAGTTTTTATGATTTTTGACATAATTTCAATGATATTTTCAGCAATTTTTACTATAAGTAAAGAACATCAACATCTTTTTTGCTGAGATCAAATTTCATATTGGTATTCAAGAGATCATGAGTTATTTTGCGAAATAATTCTCAAAATTCACTTTTTTGTCTGAATTTTTTCAGTCATGGAAAATCAAGGGAAAAAGTGAAATTTGAGAATTTCATTAAAACGATCTCGAAAAAAGTGTTTATTGGGGTATTTTGACCTTCTGAATACGAATCCAGAGTTATTAGGTAGTTTTTTAGTTTTCCACATTTTTCCCGCATGAAACATTTAAAATTTTAAAAATCTGGAGTGAAAAATTGAATTTTGAGAATTTGAGTAAAATGTTCGCTTGAATAGTTTATAGAGGGGTAATTTGACTTGTTGAACGTAAATCTGATTTTGGCTTTTTCATTTGATCTTTCATATACTTAGGTATTCTCTTTAAATTTGCCCCTTTTAAAGTACGAATCAGGCATTATTATGAGCTAGAAAATCACACGGGACAAAACGTATTACCAGATTCGTGTTTTATTTACGACTCAAAATATAGTCAGGAATTTACATTTTTCAAATTTTGACATTTTCAAGTCAAATTTTGCAAGTAGGTCTAGGTACGTGTGAAGTGCTCTACTGTGAATTGTTAACGCTCCTCCAAGTGGAGAAAATTGTTTACCATGTACTTAATTTTCATGTCATTAACTTCAAATAGAACCACATAGTTTCAATTTTCCTCAACCAGACCTCGAGGAGAAAAATTATAGATTTTTTCCCCTCTGAAAAATTTTGATTTTTGTTACTTTTTTGACAATATTTCTACTTTTTTGAAAACGTAACATTTCGCTATATTTTGAGGTGCGTCAAAGTCACTGAGACAGTATGATCGAAAAAGTCTAGAGAAGTCAAGAATTTTACCCAAAAATTGGAGAACTATTATAAGAAATTCGAAAGAAGTAGAGTGTATACTTGGGCAAAAAATTGTGATAAATCTTACAATTCTTTCTCATTTTGAAAAAGAAGAAAAATGGGGGAAAAATTTGTTGTTGTCTTGTTCGAGCTCAATAAATTTCGTTGCTTAATCATTTCAAAAAAAAAAAAAAAATGGGCTATAAATAGTTCAGTGTGTTCAACTAAAATAAAAAGTCCCGAAGCGTTGAAAAATTAATTACTTCATTCCTGGAAATCACAATTTTTCAACCCTCGATTCTTTCAGAATGGGAAATGAGATATTTAGAAATTCGGTGATAAAAAATTTGAATATGAAAATTTTTGTTTCTCTCTTTTTAAGTACGTAAAATTTTAAAAAAATACATTGTATGTACATACTTACCTACATAATTATGACTATCTATAATATGATCTGTATTTTTTCCAATAAGTTGAAATGTTTTAAAGCAGAAACATTTCCAATTCCTCCACTATAAACATTTTATCCGGTATTAAAATAAATATCTGTCAAGACAAATAGTGAAGAGCTTGGAAAAAATGTTTGGAAAAGTTGAGAAAAATTATTTTTGAAAAAAAAACAAACATCATTTTCCCAATTTTTTGTGGAGAGAAGGTCCCGGGGGAAGAGGAGGGTAAGAAATATAAATTTTCAAAATACTTATTGAGGAAAAAGTCAGAAAAGGGCCAAAAATTTAAACTTCTGAATTTTGGCAGTTACCTTGTGAAATCCGTAATCAGCAAAGTTCAAATAAGTAGTCCGAAAGAGGAAGACTCATTCGTTAAAATTCTGGGTTAAGATCGAAAAAATCTTCATAAGAATAAAAATTGCATGTAGCTTAATGAAATTTTTTTCAAATTTTTTGATCAGTTTTTTTGGAGTATCGTAACATTTCTACATTTCCATTTTTAAATTTTCCATTGAATCGCTATTCGACTTCGAAAATACATCACAATCAATAAATATTGGAAATCAGATTTGTTTTGCAACTATGAGGGAGACTAAAGAGGCCCACTTGTTGTTTGAATTATCTCATAACTACTTTATCTCTCGATTCATATATTTTTTTACTCGATTTTTGACCTTTAAAAATATCGAACATTGAATTCTTGATCAAGTATCATGGTAAGCAAAGGTGTGGCAATATTTTGAGAGGACACCCCTAGGTCTGGCTGTCTGGCTATAAAAATGAATAGGTTAGCTATTTAGAAAGTCATTACAATGGATTGCTCAAACGATCAACGATATACCCAGATAGAGGAACCGCAGCACAGTTGAATCCAATTTCCGGCCAGTCTGCGCGAGGGTTAAGGTTGATCAAATTTGCCAACGGTGATCGTTCTTGAAATTTTACCCAGCCAGTAGCTGAAAGCACGAGCAGGTAAATTTAAAATTAAACGATTTAAGCGTGATTTAAACAACCTTGAAGGATAAAAAAGTTCGTCGAGACAGAACCGCACAACACATCGCGTTCGATCGTATGGTAAATGTCTCTCTGCCTATATGATTGATGGTACGAAAATTAGCTGCAATGAAAACGTAATTTAGATGGGAAAAAAACGCAGGTAAACGAAAGTGACATTTTTTTCTTTTGCTTGGTCGGCATACCTACACAATACCGTAAAGTTTTTGATATCGAAACGTGCGCCGTAATATTAATCAAAAATACGAGAATCCCGTGACCTAATTTTATAATCAAAGGTAAAGGTGACTCGTGGTAATGCATTCGAAGAAATGAAAATATGAAAAATATTCGTAATTGTATACGAGTTGAGTATATGGTAAAGCAAGAAGCTCCATACAAGGTTCCCTATATGTATTTTTTGTCGTAGATTTTTTTCTACTTCGCGTGGATATATCTTGTCTCTCTCGCTTATTGACGTATTTTTTGCCGCTATTGTGAATTTTAAAGTATGCTCGATGCTCGATCGTTTGTGCAATATGTTTCATTTTATTTATACAAATATTCGCCAATCCGTACATACTACGTATATTGAAACGTATGAAATGAAATTTTCGTTGTAATAAAAATAAATATAGAAAAAGTACAGGATAATCTATCAAATGCGAACATTTATGACAGTAACTTTGATTAAAGTTTTTTCACGCGTGAAAACGAATGATTGATCTTTGTCATCGCTTCGTTGATTTGCCATACTTTTGTGTTAATTTTTCCCTCTTTTCTTATTTCCATGAAATTTATACGACGCTAAGTTTGATAAATTTAATTTTAAAATGACGGAAAAAATATTCGGAAATTTCCACTTCTCGTGAACGCAACGAAGCCGTTTCAAAAGTAAATTGAATCCGAAAGCTTGGATCGTGTTTTTTTTATATTTTGCTTTTTTACATTAAATGTAATTTTAATCGGCTTGGAAAAATTGGAGGTAGTTGATGAATGAGTTTTAAGAATTACCTTCGCGGTGTCGTTTATAATCGGAATTTTCATCTTTTCGAATTCGATGTTCGAAGCATTTGAAAATCGAGATGAGTTTTGATTAATTTTTTTTTTCTATAAGAAAAATCGTTGTCACTTTCCCCCTTTCCAATAATGAGAAATAAGGAATTTTCAAACTGCTTTCTAATTTATAAATCACTGAAAATTATTGAAAATCACTGAGGAACAGTCAGAATTTCAGCGCAGGAGAAAATCAGTGAAAAAATTTTCAATGAAAACAAATCAGTGAGAAAAATTACTGGAAAATCAGTGAAAATTCACTGAAAATCAATGAATTTCGCTGATTTTTTCCTATGCAGCAATTCTGACTGTTTATCAGTGACTTTTCACTGATTCAGAATGAGAGAGTGAGGTTTAAACTTCCAAAAAATTGATAAAATGATACATTTTAGAATGTTCGGGTGAAAATTATGTAATGGGTTTTCAAGTTGTTTCAGATTTTAAATTTAAAAACAATTATTAAAAATTGAAAACTGCTTTTTAAAATTTAAAAATTTTTTATTGTCACAGTTTTTCAGCACAATGTTGGAATTTTTCCAGTCTCTTTAGATAAGTAGGCAAACACGAAGAAAATTCCAAGTTGAAAGGAAATGGCTTTGAAATTGGTTCATCTGACAGTTACCTATTTGTAGGAATAGTGGCAATTTTTTGGAAAATGAAATTTATTTTCGTTGCATGTTTGATTTGGCTGAGTTATTGTATTGGTATGTGTGAGGAGGAGGAGGAGGCGGCGGCAGGAATCAGTGAATGAATTCATCGAGAAATTTCCCTGAAAAAATAAGTAGGTAGGTACTAAAAACATACGAATTTTGGAAGTAGGTAATGATATGTATAGGAGTGAAAATACGTATTTCTTTTAAATATACTTCGTTTGTTTCAAAGAAATATGATTTCTAATTCAGTTCTTAATTCTTTATTTCCTTAAAAAAGGGTTTATCCTGCTTAAAATTGTTGGTAGATTTTTATTTGGTGAGGAGGGAGGGGGCTGAGAAAAGGGGAATCAGTGAATCAGTGAATGAATTCATCTAGAAATTTGTATCTACCATAAGAAACACGAAAATAACAAATTTTGATAAACATTTCTCAACGGAAATTACGTAATATTTCGTCTCAAAAACGGATGATTTTTAATTTTTAATCCTTAAAAGAAAAGTAATACTCAATTTTTTGTTGCAGCCGTTTGAAATTGCTCGCTTGAAGAGGGAGAAGGAGGGATATTAACGATATAATTCAACAAAAAAAATTGTTGGTAGATTTTTATTTGGTGAGGAGGGAAGGGGCTGAGAAAAGGGGAATCAGTGAATCAGTGAATGAATTCATCTAGAAATTTGTATCTACCATAAGAAACACGAAAATAGCAAATTTTGATAAACATTTCTCAACGGAAATTACGTAATATTTCGTCTCAAAAACGGATGATTTTTAATTTTTAATCCTTAAAAGAAAAGTAATACTCAATTTTTTGTTGCAGCCGTTTGAAATTGCTCGCTTGAAGAGGGAGAAGGAGGGATATTAACGATATAATTCAACAAAAAATTGGTACGAAAAAATTCCATATTTTAAATTTTTGATCTGAAAAAATCGTGGTTCCTTTTAGTAGAAAATTATTCTAAAAAAATTTCAGCCAGCTCTCATAATGAATGAAAATGTTATTACTTCATGAAATAGGTAATCGAATTTTGAGCCCCCTCACTTTTTTATGATATCTCAAATTTTTACAGAGCAAAAACATTAGGTATTAATTACAAAAAAAATTAACTGTTAGATTTTTTCAGTTCTTTGAAAATTTTGAGTCAATTTGAAGCTTTTATAATACGAATGTTTTTAACCACCTTCACTGTTTTAAGAAATTGCATTGACAGCTTAAAATAACATTTTTTCAAAAATTTTCAATTTTGAACAATTTTATTTTTTAATTGGAGCTTATCTTCAGACACCTCTCATAGTACATTGCATTTTTAATGAATATGAACAGCGATGGAGGAGGAGGGGAAATGGACGAACATTTTTTCATAAAATATTTTAAAAAAACTATCATTTTACCTAGGTACATAACTTTTTGGAGCATTGTAGTTATTTACTTTTGAGCCTTTTCCCTTCTTTCATTGTACCTATTCATTCGCCAAAAAAAGGTTATGAAGTTTTTGCATTAAAATTAACGACCGAGAAATTAAAGAACTTTACGACGACAATCACTTGAATGTTTGTTTCCTTTCTGGAGTTAGTCAGTTATTTGAGAAAATAAAAGAAGGTAACTGAGAAAAATTCTTATAAAAGAACCGAAGCAAAAACGTAGGAAAAAATTTCTCGTTATTACCATCTATTACGTAACTCGAAATTTTCAAATTCCTATAACGATTCGAAGAAGGTTTTATTCAAACGCCGTTGATACTTATTCTCATATTTAGAACCAAAAAATTATATTCGAGATTACCACAGCTAACAACGGTTCAGATATTTGAAAGTTGAAACAAGAGTCAAAAACAATTTTTATTTCATTTTATAATACACGCGACCGCCGCTTTCGCAGACCCTGGTGACTATCCCGAAGGATATGAAGCTGGATTATTTGAATTACAAAACAAAACAATAGAATGTAGCGTTGAAGAGGCCAGTTACGAGATGTTATTTTGTAAATCGATGCCGTTTCTCGTTTAACTCAAAAGAATTTTTAAGCTCTGGAAGCGAAAGATGACACGAACCGATTCCTGCTACAATTTCAAGACCGCCTACACGAAGTTGAAAATTCAAGCTGCAAACAAACTTGGCGAGTGTCTTTGAAAATTATGCCAGTATGTAAAGAAAAACTTTTTATGTGGTTTTAAAGGCTTTGTTTTAAATTGACATAATTTTTGCGAAAGGAACCCCGAACGTTGAGAAATTTCACATTTTCCAAATAACACCGCGGTTCAGCTCGGGCTCGTACGAATATAAATTTTCGAGGAAAAAAATATATAAACGTCGGCTCGAACGTTACCGTTAGGTTTTTGAATATTTTCGAAAATTATCCATAAAGCTTATACCTACGTACAAAAATATAGAGAAGTTGCCATTACGAGTCACAGCTAAATGTGGCGAGAAAACAGGATGATATTTCGTTGAAGTATTTTTTTCCACGGTGGTTCGTTTAAAGCCGCCGAGAGCTGGGAATTTTTAAACGCGTAAGTGTCCATTGCCAAAGTCCGGACGTGGTTCGTAGATAAACTCGAAACGAAAATTGAATATTTCGTCGCGATTATTTCCAGAGTTGTTTTTTAATATTTCGGAATTTCGATGGCTGGCTGAATAAAACCATTCGATATTCGTTCGAGTTGAAAATACCAAAATGGCGTCCAAGTAATGAACTAGCTTTCACGCGATGAGTTGAAATATTTTATTTTTACCCCTTCTTCCGCGATATCTCACCGAAAAGCGATATTTTTAGTTGGGGTTTTAATTTTTCCCTTTTTTTGTTTGTTTTGTTGGTTTTTTGTCAATGTAACTTTAAAAAATAACGATGTTAGAGGATGGAAAATGGAAAGTGAAAAATACTGTTAAATCGTCGCCGTACAAATTACGTTAGTTTGACTTTCCAGCATGAAGATAAGGGTATTTTCAAACTGCCATTGCGATCGGTTTGATAATGTATCAGGTAAATGTCGAAAGTTTTTTCTCTTTTTGACGTCATTCTTTGTTAAAATTGAATGGTTGGTCGCTGTTGGGAAAGTTTTTTACATCGGGTTTCGAGTAGCGAGGGTTTTTTTTTTCTAAAGGTAGATTCGAGGTGGGTTTCATCTTGGGAAAATTGGTACAATCCTTGCTTTCTTGTTTGACGAGTTTTTAGTCTTTTTTACGCGATTGTCTTAGCTTAACCTTGTCCTTAAGGATGAAATGGGTGATTGTTCAAGCGGACTTGTAACTCGAATGAGATAGGGAGAAGAAACTGCTTTTTCTTTCTGATTGAAATCGTACGATAAATTCTTCTTGAAACAATCGTCATTGCTGTTTCGTAGATAAATGAATTTGATGAAAATACGTGACGTTTCTTCTGCATATACCTATGTAATTTTTTTCTTCGCCGTTGTGATAAATCGAGAGATTACTTTCACTTCTCGTTTCCCATTACTTGAATAATAATTTCTTTTGAAAATTTTTCTTCATAAATACGTATTCTTTTGGAATTAATTAAATGAAGAACTATTGGCGATGAAAATGATTATAAATCGTGAAAAATTTCAAAATTTCCTCTCACCTACATGGAGAAAAAATTTCGAAAGAAGATGCAAATAAGTGAAAATTTCCAATTTGGCTTTAAATTTTCCTAACAGAAGGGGTCCTTTTTGTGTAAAAAAAAACAGCCTTATTAAGGGTAAAATTTTGACAAATGACTTTTTCAATGGAGGAATAGGTACATCATTATTATTATCTATTAAATTATATTTTTTTACATAGGTAATGCTTTTTTTGTACCTAAACAATTTTTATTCTTTAATCTAAATAGGCAAATGTGTTGATAAAGTTTGACAAATTTTGACAACTTTTAAACGTTTTGATAACTTTGAAAATTTGAACAATATTTTTAAAAAAATTTGGTAACTCTGACAACATTTGAACATTTTGACTTTTTAACTTTTTGACAACTTTTAAACGTTTTGACTAATTCTGACTTGAAGGTTTTAACAACTTTGGAACACTTAATTGTAAAAAGTTTGATAATATTTGAGCATTTTGAACCTTTACTTAGATAATGGCAAATTTTGACAAATTTTGAGCATTTTGACGACTTTTGAAGCTTTGAGCGTTTTGATAACGTCGGACAATTTCACAACTTTTGAGTTTTTGTCAACTTTGAATCTTAAAGCAACTATTGAGATTTTTGGCAAATTACCAACATTTTGACAACTTTTTGAACATTTTGGCAACTTCCGAACATTTTGACAACTTCTGAACATTTTGACATAGGACATTTTGACAACTTCTGAACATTTTGACAACTTTTGAACGTTTTGACAACTTTTGAACGTTTTGACAACTTTTGAATATTTTGCCAACTTCTGAATATTTTGCCAACTTCGGGACATTTTGACAACTTTTGAACATTTTGACAACTTTTGAATTAAGCACATTGAAAACGTTTGAAAATTTGACTCAAGATTCAACAGTTTTTGAGCTTTAAAACTGTTCTGTTTTTGTAAACTTTTAAAACATTATCAACTGTCAAACTTATTGATAAGCTTTGAGCTTTTTGAAAATTTTTGATCATTTTGACAACTTGAGTGTTTTTTCAACTTTTGAACATTTACTACTTTTTGACGTTTTGACAAATTTTAAAACAAACATTTGAACATTTTGACCAATTTTGACAACTTTTGAACATTTTGATCTATATTTTGAACCATTTTGACAACGTTAGATCAGTTTTGAAATCATTTCAGTGCTTTGATCAACATCAAACTATTTGACAACTTTTGAGCGTTTTGACAACTTTTGAGCATTTTGACAAATTTTGAACGTTTAAAAACGTTTGAATTGAACGATTTTACTAATTTCATGAATTTTGACACTTGATAACTTTGGCAACCATTGAACATCTTAACAACATTTTTTACGTTTTGATAATTTTCGAATAATTCTGACAACTTTTGAGCATTTTGATTACTTTTGAATAATTTAGGCAACTTCTGAGCATTTCGGCATTTTTGAAACTTGCGGAAATTCTGACAATCTTTGTGAACAAATTTTAAATATTTTGACGAATTTCAGAATTTTTGGAAAATAATTTTGTACGTACATTTTGGAAAATTTTTGGAATTTTCCATCAATTTTTAATTTTACCAATTTTCTAAACATTTTATAAAATTTTGAAAGTATTACTAATTTTTTAGAGTATTTAACACTAAAACTTTCAAAGAGACTAACCAAAGTTGAAAAATGTTCACCATTTTAAGTATAAACATATTCTCCAATTTTTTCGATAATTTTAAAAAATTTCTTAAACGTACATTCTCCTCACATAAATTGCATTTTTTTTCATTTTTCTAAATTAAAGGTTTCCACCCATTTTCCTACCTTAATAATCGAAAATTCTTCTTTTTATTACTATTATTATTCTTTTTGGAAAGTCTTTCATGACAATTTGCTCCCCTATCGTTCGTTTCCAATTCATTCGGTCATCAATCTTAGGCATTGCTTTCTATTCTTTCTCTAAATATACGCAAAATTCTGATTCTGAGTTCAAAATCAAGTTTAAGGTCATGTAATTTTTTAATTTTATCCCAATTGCAAATTTTTTCATCATTACTGTTCCAACTTGAAAAAATGTATCCTCGTTGATCAAATTATACTCAAATCATCGTGTATCAATAGACTTTTTCTATTTACTGCTCTAACGCTACAACCGGTTAGAAATCAATTTACATTGACCCTGCGTCGACGACCTTGTAAATGGTAAATTTATAACGAAAATTAGCGAAAATTTACAAAAGTGCCTACCTAGTGTAAATAAACAAACGAAAAAAATTACAATCTTCCTGTAAGTACGAATATAATGTGTAAAAGAAAACTGTGTAAAAATTCGAATGTACTTGAGAATGCAATCAAATTACACTGACCAAGTCACCGCGAAAATAAAGTATACCTGTAGGTATCATAGGTCGGTTCGTATGCATTTAAATTAAAATTTCGCGTATACTTTTCTACGATTCGTAACGCGGCTGTAATTGATGAACAATGAAAACACTGTTCGGCCAGACAATGAAAATTACCAGACAATTTATTAGTTTCGGTGTGGATAGGTATAGGTAAAGGTAAACAGCGCGTCACCATCTCTAACGTGATAATAAATGTGATAACCGACGTCGTTGATTATCCATATACTTACTCGTAATACCTATTACCTATAACCAGCTAAACACCTCCACCGCACCGGTACGGATTACGGGGGAATAACGCGCTGCCTTTCGTCTCATAACGTTATGAAATTCTTCGAAATGGGATATGACCGGCGTGTAAATAGCGAGTAAATCCAGGCTTGTGTTTCCGCGTGATCCGAAACCGATGATTGTCAAGGTTTTACCCATGGTATCCCGCCATGCCAGCGTCCATCGGCACAGGGAAACTTGGGTAGGAATAAGTTGTAGGGCTAATTGTGACTCATCTGCGTGGATATTTCTTTTATTGATTGAGCAGTTTTCATCAGTTCATAAGTTAGATCCACGGTGGTATTGTATCGGTTCGCGAGATCGTATCCCAAGAAGCGTGTTTTATTTTACCGTCGTGTTTTTTATACAAACACTGGTCTACGGTGCCGTCTCGCGATTTTTTGTTTTTATCGCTTGGCTAAAAGCTAGCGATTAATTAGCAATTTTTCATTTTCTTTCGAATTTCAATCGTTTTTTCTCAAAGTGATTTCCGTCGATTTTTTCACACCGGATAGTTCGATTTAGAGGTTTTTTCACAATTCGAAATCAAAAAAGTGGATTTGTACGTTCTCATATTATAGTTTCAATAGTGAGTACTGATTTTTAATTATTTTTTTGCTAGCGCTTATTTTAGAAGTTGAAAGAGCGAGAGAACGGTATGAAATGTCGACCATCGTGATGCTGCGTGGTTTTTACACTTCGACACGTGCGCGAGGCTTTTGTCACGAGGATGCGAAATCTCTCAAAATGTTTTAATCGTATGCCAGCTACTTGTCAAATTGAGAGAAAATATTATCCATTTCGAGTCTCTGAAACCGGCGTTAATTTTACGTTTAATTATTATTTTTTTGTCCAAATTTGGTGTGTGGGTTTAGGTACCTACTTAATTGAAAAATAAAATTCGAAGCGAAATGTGAATAGATTTTCTCTGTGAGAGAAACCTTGAAATCGTGTTTTTTTTGAGAGATTTGTTATTAATTTTTGTAGGAGTGGAAAAGAGAAAGAGCAGAATGATAAATTATCAAGTGTAAATAAATTGTTTTTTTATTAAAACATCAAATCTGGCAGTGAAAAAAGCGAAAATGAATTTTTTTTCGTAATGTTAAAATTTCATGTTTTAATGGAAAATAAATTATTAAAATTTCGAAAACTTCATTAAAATTGGAAATTACATTTTTTTTTCTAAAAAAAGGTCAATTAAAAATTTTCTTCATTTAAATGTAGGTAAATTGTGTAAAATTTTCATAAAAATTTATTCAAAAATTGGAAAGGTATTGAAAAAAGTTAAGTTTTCACTTCCCTCAAACAGAACAGCTGCTACAGCTAAATCATGAATAAATTTTAACCTATAGATATTTTTTGAATTATGAAAAACTGAATAAAATGTAAAACTTTGGAAAATTCTGATTGCTTTTTAATGATTTTTTGTCACGTTTTTCAAAACTTAAAATTAATTTTGTCAAGTGCCTACATTTTGTGAATTTTTCTTGCTATTTTCTGAACCATCTATTGACATTTTAAATTTCATCATTTACTGCCGAAAGACATCATCTTGAAATTATATTATTCTTGGTGACTTTTTGTTAAAATATAGGCATTTGGACGATTTTATTTTGTCTGATTTTCAAAGTTGTCGACTAAATATTTTAATAAGATGATATTAATTTTTTTTAATAACATTTTAATGGTTTGTTGAAATTTATAAAAAGAAAAACTTATTTTCTGGCATTTATGTGAATTTTAATAGGTTAGGAACTTGATTTTCAGATTTTGAAAAACTTATAAAATTTGGATGATTCCACCCCCCTCCCCCTTCCCCACTCTAAATATGACTCTATGTTGGATGGCCAATGCCAAGGATATTTTTTTTAAAGTTGAATCAACGAATTTTTAAAATGTTTGACATAATATGATTTTGTCAAATAGGTTTTTGAGCTTTTTTTTGTATTCTTCTCCCCTCTCCCGCCAAAGAATAAATTCACATTAAATGACGAAGCCTTTGAAAATTTGATAAAAATTCAGGCATAGCTTGAAAAACGAAAAACAAATGAAATTATGAAGGGCATTCATCGATTGCGCGTAAAAGGATGTCGCCTTTACCTCGTTAAATGCCTTATATTTTGGCGCACATATCAGCGGCTCTCATCGATATTTTGTGTTTCAATCGTCTTAAATGAATTTAATCAAATTGAGAAACCATGAAAATTGTCGATTCCATAAAAATTTTACCCTCTGACTCAATATGATATTCTTTCGGACTTGAAAAAACTTGATAAATTTCTTTTGCAGTAGATGATTTTTTGTAAGTAAATTGTTAAATTTTTCAGCTTTTTTTCATCAAATTGAAATTGTTTAGCAATTTGTAGAATTGAAAAATGAAAGGAAAAAGGCCTAAATATCTGATATTTTAATAAAAAGTCATTGTTTGAAAAACGTTTTAATAAAAGGTCATCAACCGAAAAACATTTACTTAAATACATTATGTGACATTTTAATAAAAAGTTATCATTAAAACATATCCACGATTTAGGAGCTTTTGCTCTAAAGTAAAACTTGTTTAGTTTTTTTGATGCTTGTAGAATGCTACACGTTTGATTTTTCTTTTACGTCTTTATTTCGAAACGAACATTTATAAACTAAACTAGGCTGAAAAAACGAATATGTGAGTTTGGGTAAAATCAGGAATGAAAAGCAGAATGTAAACGGCAGGGGGTCGGCTATTGTGCTAGGGTAGGTATTCGGTCGAGGTTGCAAAGGAGAGGCGAGTCGGAGAAAGCGGTTTAGGTGGTACGAATAGTATTTAGATTTAAAAAAGGTACATTTAGATCTGAACAAAGCTATTTTCTCCGAATGTAAATAAACTTCAAAGTATTGACGACGTACTAAGCTTTGGCCATTCAAGTGTAATTCGATCACGTTTGTACTCATTTTATTGAGAATTCATACCTGCCTATTAATTCAAATGAAAAAGGTTTTGATGACGTCATTTCGTCTGTTCTGACTTAATTCTATTACGTTCATGTTTCCATAGATCATGTATTTCAAAAAGAAAGATGTTTTTTCCTGCAAATTATCCATACGTTTTTATCACAATGATAGCGTCATAGGTTTCATTTGTTCAGATTCAGATATGATTCAAACAAAATCTAGAATTGCATATCGTAATTAAATTTAATCATAAAGATGCACAGTAGGGTGGATCGAAAAAAAAAACATATCTTGGATTTGACCAAATTTGGTGGGGTGGTTTACTTTGAGTGGGAGACTTCACAATAATTTTTTGAGCCCCGAGGGGCAAGAGGAGGGGAGCAGGAGGTGCTCAAAGTGCACCTCCTTTTGAAAAAAAAGATGCGATTTGAGTTACTTACTACATCTCCCTAAACCATCGCCATCCTTCTCCGATCAAAATTCTGACTGCTACCAGGGGGTTGAAAAGTTGCAGATTGCAATATTTCAATAATATGAAATTATCACTAAGCTGGAATGATTTTTTTTTTCATCGAGTAAGTGAACAAAATTTTTTTTAACCACTGAAAGTGAATTTTGAAAAAAAAATTGAAAATTTTTTACACCAGTGCAGCCAACAGCAAATCATAAAATTCCAAAATATGGAATTTATATCGCCTTTGAATTGATCATTTTTTCGCCTGAAAATATTATGTATTTTTGGAGGTGTACTTTGAGCACCTCCTGCTCCCCTCCTTTTGCCCCTCGGGGGATCAAAATTTTTGTGTGAAGTCTCCCACTCAAAGTAAACCACCCCACCAAATTTGGTCAAAATCCAATATATGTTTTTTTTTTTCGATCCACCCTAATGCACAGCTCAATACGATGAATTGGTGTATACATGAAGGCGATTTCGAGGAAGTGGACCGTTTCAAAGGCAGCTCGATTAATTGATTTCGTTATCAGGGGTTCTTCATTGGTAGATGTGTTGGTAGCAAAATTCATGTAAAGTGAAATCGAATATTGGGAAATCTGTTGGAGATAAAATTATTTCAGCCAAATTCTAGTTTTGTTGGTTATTTTTCTAGCCGGGTTGGGGGAGAGAGGGGGTACGAAATTTTGAAAAAATTATTGTCTTATTCTTTTCTTGAAAATGCAGTCCAAAAAAAAAAGGAAAAGGTTAATGATTATTTTTAGAAGTCACATTTTAACTTTTTGTGATAAATGTGTTATATGTAGTTTTATATTCATGAATGAAGCCAACTGGAATTTCATGATAAATCTCAAGCATCATAGTGGGTCACTTTTTTAGGGCGTTTGTCACTTTTTTCGACTTCAGTCACTTTTGGTTACTTTTCACGTCTAAAAGGTCACTTTGGTTACCTACTTTTTTCCCCTCAAAAGTCACTTTTTCTTCGCACTTCCCGGCAAAAATTCAAATTTTCACGTAAAAATTGTTATTTTTCAAAATTCTTCAAAAAAAAATTGATTTTTGCAAGTTTGTTTGTTGTTTTGACGAAGGAATTTAATAAATGAAATTATTCACGTCTTTTCAGTTGATTCATCTTTGAAAAAAAATGTTTGCAGAAAACTACAAAAAAATTGCCTCCCCAGAAAACTGTAAAAAAATTTGCCCTCCGAAAAAATTGAATTTTTGGTTACTTAAATTTCGCTATGATGCTGAAATCTCGAAATTTGAAATGTTAATGAAAAATCATAAAATGTTGCAGAGTATCCCACATATTGGACATTTTAATCGAAAGCCAGGCATTTGATAAATTTTTCAATCTTTTTGGCTTAAATTATAAATGTACCTCAACCACTAATCACCAATACTAAAAAATTCCAATTTTTTAGACAAAGTATTTCATAAAAAGTGAATTCCGAATAGAAATTTATAATTAAGAATTTCCCATTACTTCCTGTTAATACTTCAACGTAAAATAAATAATCTTCATTTTCTCGTCGAATCGGTTAATCGAGTAAAATAAAGACAAAGATTAGGCATTGTTCAATTCGATAAAATTAATTTAAAACGATTTAGGTTATTTAGCTCGGCGTTTTCGAATTTATAATCAGCCATTGTGCGGATTTAAAGGTTCATTATAGTTTTATATCGTCGAATAACTCGTTTAATTAATAACGTATCGTATTAGTTAATGAATTCCGCCCTCGATGACGTTAAATAAATAAAGAAAAAAAGAACCAGCTGCGAAAATATCTCGAGTATCATTTGTTGTGGTTTCTAAAACGTAGAAAAAAAATTGTTTTCGTAACACTTTACCGAACAGGAGCGAGGTAGTGTTTCCGAACACACTCGGAGTTGGAAATCTGATGCGAGTGAAATTTCTAACGAAAATGTGATTAATTTATTTTCGCCGGAGTTTCGCGTTGATGTGTTTTTTCGCTCTCATTTTTGTTTAACGTTTTATACTACAATGTCACGAGTTTTCTTGTTTTTTTCTCTCCTGCGCGAAACAAATTAACGGCAAGTTTTTATTGAAAAGATTTCATAGTCGTGCTGAGAACTTCGACCCTAGACTTTGAATATTTTCGCGTTTGTTTACAAATTAGCCAAGAGTTTTTCATTATACCAAGCTGGTCACGTCTTTGACGACGAAATTATAAAAACCATTCTCGTCTCGAAACAAATTCCTCGTTTTTTGCCGACAAATTTTGGAAATTATTAAAAAAGGTGATCGCTCATTGCGAACTTTTTGAACGTCGTTTGGTCGACGAAAATTGCAAAACTATTCGATATCGAAAGTTGAAAACTTGCCGAAATTTTGATTGCTCGAAAATTACTACCGCGTGTCGTGTTTTTCGTCTGGTTAATTAAAAGTTACGATTTATTCGACTCGGCGTAATCCGATGGTAAAATTTTTCTCGGCGAAAATTTAACGATATTAAAAATAAAACGAAAATTGGCGACGATTTCGAGACGAGTGTTTTTTTTTTGAAATTTCCCAATAAAACGTAATTTCATTTATGCTTCGAATTGAATTGATGGTATTTGGAAACCGATGTTTTTATCGACCTTTTGAATAAATTTTCGCTCATAGAATTGTGGCTATTTACGAAGAAGAAAATCTTACCAGATTTTCATCGCTCGAGTGATTTTTTTACACGTGAAAAAAAAGCTTGATTAAATTTTCAAAATACACGATTTACCACTGTCGCAGAATTACTTTTAAATGACGCCATTAAGACATTTTCTCGCCGGATCTTGGATTTAATAGTAATCTTGGTCTAAAGTTTAATTCTACCGAGTTTATGGAAGTTGGTAGGTAAGTATTTTTTTCCGCCGTGCGAACGTGTCCATACGATAAATTAGAAATAGATTCATTTGAAATTTAATGCCATCACGTGTATTTGCTATACTTGGTCGTTTAAACTTTTCAAGTCGCAGAGTAGGGAAAAAAAGAAGGTAATCGATGCCGAATACGAGTAATTTGTCGAGTTTCAAAGTAAAACGATTTCCGTGTTTGAGACGATCCGTATTGAAGAAGAGATTTCAAAAGAACAGGCAAGCAGGGCCAAGGGTTCCTTGTATAGTGTATAGTTGGAAAACTCGATGTATTTTAGCATTTCTCTCTCTTTTCTCTCGGATTCCAATTGCTCTTCGAAACGTTTCCCGAGATGTTGAATTGATTTACAGACCTTTTAATGCAAATTGTACTCGTAGTATTTTCGCTCAAGAAATCTTAATATTTAAATTACGCGGTCAAGAAAGCGATCCATATATACTTGGTATGTTGAAGTTCAAGTGGTCGTCCGGTGGTGCTTAGAATGAAGCACTAGAAGGGACGAGAAAGGAGGCGAGAGCTTTAAAGATTCTCCCGTCGTATTATTCTGGGTGGTTTTTTTTGAAGACGACCCTTGGGAAACGTATTTAGGTTGCTGGCTGGAAGTTCTTCTTCATGAAACATTATCATATGGTGTAAATGCGTATTTTTTATCTATTTTTGGAACCTTCCAACTCCTCGAAATACCCTTTTAAAATGCTAAAAATTAAAAAATATGGAAAAAATTTATTCTTAGTTTTTTCCCCGTAATGTCTGACCTGAACCGCGCGTTCACCTGGAGATATCATGAATTTCTTGAAATTTTCCCACTAACAGTCATCGTGCTAATGTGCCAAGAATATATGGTGCAGTAAAATTGTACTGAAACGTGTTAATGTACGTAATTATGAATTTTATTCGTCATTACTCTCATCATCACTACCATCATTATTTTTGGTAACTTTTGAAAATAATTTTCCGAGAGTACGTTAGCAAATGGATTCAAAATTTGAGGAATATGTGTAATATGCTATTTCAATGGCGTATAACGAGAATATCGCGAGATGATTTTTAAAAAAATTATGTCTTACGTCGAGGTGATTGATACCTTTTTGTCCCTTGGCTGCGTCTTAGAGTTAGTTTCACGATAGATGAAATTTCTGGAATGGAAATGATTATCCTTCACTTTTACATTTCTAATAGGAAACGAGAAAATGAAAACCACAAAAAATCATGGAAATACTACTCAAAAAGACTGAAAATAACGTGAAAGTTGATAAAATACCATTGAAGTGACACAAAATTTTGTAAAAATTGCTTACAATGTTTTATAATAAAATAGGTTTTTCTGAAAGGGAAAGATTTTAAATCACGTGCATGTTTTTGCATAAAAAAATATTTAAAAACTTCAAATACCTAACTTATTTTGGGATTTTTTGAATAACTTTTCAAAATTTCGTGAGACTTTAGGAAACAAAAATGCATTTTCTGACATTTCTGTGATTTTTTTTTTAATTTTCGTCAATTTGGCGGTAATTATTTCAATAAATTAGAAAAATTGACAAATATCAAAGTAGCAGTTGATTTCAACTTTTTTGTATCTTTCGATATTTTGGTAGTCTTTAGTTTGATAATGATAATGTTATTTTAACCAAATGCCATTGTGTTTTTGGTCTCCAGTTTTGAAGAATATATTATTATTTGAGTGTAGAAATATCATTAAGTAGATATAGAACTTTTAGTTTTTCGGGCCCCTCCCCCTCTCCACAGGTGCTATAACATTTCCAATGTATTATTAAAAATATGAAGAAATAAAAAGGCCAAAAAGTTTTTGATAATACTTGTTATGAGAGTACTTATTTAGGTACTTGGATTTTTTTTATTTTTATGGAATTTGAAAAAGATAGAAAAGTTGATAAAATATTGAATGTTTTTAAAAGCATGTAAAATATCGATACATTTTCTTAAATGCCATTAAAAATTGAATTCTTATGATTTTTTTGAAAAAAAATTGCAAAAATTTATTATCGAGCAAACGATTTCAATAAATTGAGGTTTTTCTTCAAATTTTGAAAAAAAAATTTCAATTTTTTTTTAATTTTCAGAATTGTTGACCAACTTTAATAAATTGAGAAGTAATATCACATTAATATTTGTTCCATTTTTTTTTGGGGGGGGATGAAACTTTTTTTCTTCTTTAAAGTAATTCATCTCCATTTTGACACTCGTACTAGCTCCTACTCTATCTCTGATGCTTTATTTAAATGTTAAATTTGAAATGAAAAATATTTCCCAAAGTTTTTGATGTTTGACAAAATTCCATCAAGTTAAATCTTTTTCGAAAAAATTTTTTGGCTGAAAAATTTCTAACAGACTCCAGCTCTATAATATTCATGCACTGAGAAAAATTTGTGGTAATATTGACTACAAATTGTGGAAAACTTATCCAGTCCGAGTTTATGATGCTTTTTACCACAGTTGTGGTACTTTTTTTGCCACAACTGTGGTAAAAAGTACCACAGCTGTGATTAAAACTTTAAAAAGTCCCACAGTTGTGGTGAAAAGCGTCATATGGTCAGACTGTTCCAGTTCTGACACATTTTGTGGTCAATATCGCCACACTTTTTTTTCTCAGTGTGTTGAAAACGTAAAAGTATTAAAATATTACCAAAATTGAATAGTTTTTCTCGAAAAGACGCCTCGCTTGGAGGCTTTTTTCCAAAGAATTGAAAATTGTATTCTTCATGCCCTAAATAACTTATTAACTAAATACAGGGTGACTGAAAATTACTTCCCCAAAAAAAATTAAAATTTTGGCAAAAAATTATTATTGATAGGGTAAATTTTTTTTGGTCATATTCTACTAATATAGATCGTCTTCTAATCGCTGTATAATTTATAACCCGAAAAAATTCAATATTGCGCAATTTTTCCCTTAAACCAGAGTATTAATTCAATAATGCTGAATTAAATCACCTGACTCCAATTTGTGAAGCGCTGAAATGCAATCCTCCTTATTTCAAAATTGAACGCACTGTTTTCAGATTAACAGGGTTCAATTCAAGATTTTGAGGAACTCGTCACCTATCCACAGAAATTCCTAGATTTTATTCCACACAATTTTTAAATTTTGTTCGACTAGGTTTAGCTATAGCATTGTAAGCGAAAATCAAATTATTCTTCATAAGAAATTCAAAAATGATTGAGAATTTTTGAAGAGGCCTGTGTTCGAATAGTAATGGACCAAGGATGCTGCCAGAGTTGAAATTTTTTGGATAAGTTAATTAGGGAATTTTTGCTAAGCATTTTTTTTGGGAACTACTTTTCGGTCACCCTGTATTAGCACTACACATGTGCATCAATTCTCTCCAATAATTCCTTGAATTTAAAAAGTTCTCTGCAATTTATAGTATGATTTAAAAACTTCGATCTCAATTTTGTCAAAATTACGTATACATTATATATATTGGTAATTTAAAACTTAGCGATGTAAGGGATATTTTTAGCAAATTTTAAACTTTTTTTGTAGGTAGTGATTTTTACATTTTGTACAGTTTTTGAAGCAATTGTTCAAAATTCTTGTTTAGGACATTAATTATGATTTTTGTGATTTAAAAAGGGTTCTCAATAGCATTTTTGAAGAAACATAGAATGTTACCTCAATTTTTCATGAAATGCCAAATTTTGAAATACCTATATTTTTCAAAACAGTTTTACAAAAATTTTCTTCGATTTCAAAATCAGGAATAATCGTAATCTTTATTTTAATCTTTTTTTAAAATCTTCTATATGTTTTAATAAAATTTCAGTTTTTTGGAAAAATAGTGTTTGTTTTCACCCTTTTGCTTTAAAATTTAAGAATCCTGTTTACAATGCCATCATTTCATAAAAAAATTCTGATTGATTTTATTAATTTTTCTAAACAACCAACATTTTTGACAAAGCACGCGATTTTAATGAATTCTACAATATTTTGAACTGTTTTGACCCGACTCCGATGATATTAAATTCTTCATGTCATTTTCAAAGATTTTATGCAATTTTGTCCATTTTTACCTCTGTTTTTTTCACATCCATTCGAGGATGACTACGAACATAAATAAAACCTACAACTAAATAAAGATAGGTTAGCTATAAATAGAAGTTTGAAATATGGTCGCGTGTTGGAATATTTTTCCCAAGGCGCATAATTAATTATTTGACATATCTACCTATGCAAAGATCATCAACATATAATTTTGTTTTTTGAATGTAAAAGATTTGGAATTGGTCAATATTCAGATTTCTTCCAAACTTAGCATAGTTTCTATAATAATGAATAATACGACGATTGCTTCTGTTTGGCAATTTCACTTGGAAAAAATTTCAGACAATTGAAAAAGAAAATATAAACTGCCGTTGATGCTTGATTTTACAATACCATGAAACAAAAAAATTTCGATTACATTTTCTCAAACATACTATCGACAAAAAATGATACCATACCCGCGTATATGATTTCTAAAGTGAATTTTCGATGAAAATTAATCTAGTAAAATGACAGCAACGTGACGTGACGTCGAAGGGAGCAGGGTTGAAATACCTTGTACGAGCCATAAGCTCGATAGGTATCGGTTGTAACGAAATTTTTCTTTATTTTTTCATCAATATCGTTACACTTACACGGGTCCGAGTTGCGAATAAATGTACAAGGAGCGCTGCCTTTACCTACTGCGCGTTTTTCTTTGAGAGATTTTTGAAAAATGTAGGTTTTAAAAGCAATTTCTCGCGTGAAGCGTACTCACGTCAAGTTTCGAC
This sequence comes from Pseudococcus viburni, assembly GCA_033439095.1. Lineage (NCBI taxonomy): Eukaryota > Metazoa > Arthropoda > Insecta > Hemiptera > Pseudococcidae > Pseudococcus > Pseudococcus viburni. The sequence continues at coordinate 131,894 of JAVBJF010000418.1, read as the reverse complement.
AGCCAGCGAAATATTTACTATGAAGTTCGAATACATCACGTCAAAGGAAATGGAAAAAGTACGTAAGCTTTTCGGCGATAATTTGGCCGCTCTGGAAATAGAAAATAAATTCGTCAAAGATGAGAGCAGAGAATGCAGAGAAAAACCCCCATCAGATATCGATACTCGAACCGGATGAATCGACGAATCGGTATACCCGAAAAAATACGTACGTGAACTCGTATTCTATTCCATAAGTACGCGGCGTGTTAAATAATTTTTATTGTTATTACATAATCGCAAAGAGACACGACCTTGCGTAAGAAAATTACGGTTATTCGAGTCATGAGGTGTGAACGCGTTAGCGGTACTTAATGTACAATCTAGGATGCTTGTCGTCTTAACCGAGTTGAATTTTTTTCGCGTTCTTATACGCGAAATTATATTTAAAGAAAATTATATGCTCGATTTCTTCGACGGCGTTAAATTACCCTACAACCCGACGTATTTTTCACGTTGATAAATCGTTCGGAAATAATGCTCGAGTAATTATGGCGCTAAAGAAAATCCGCGTCTGAGGGATTGAAAATTATATAATTTTTCGTTGCCTAAAAAAAAAGCTGCTCCAGTAGAATTGAAATGGCGAGGGAAAAAAGTAGCTGAGAGTTAAAGGTCAAATCATCAATCTCAAGGTGCTCATTAATTTTTTTCGTTGGTCTCATCAACTTTATTGAAAGGGTCGACTTGTTTAATTTACTAATGCGATGATTTTTTTCCTCCCTTGCGTCTCTGGTCGCTTCGATGGTTTATTAAATCGCGCGAATTTATAATTTTTACGCGTGAATTTGCTAGAGTAAGATTAAGAGCAGGAGCCTTCTGCCATAATTAGTCTAGTCTGCCTATGGAACATCGGTCAATTATTTCATTAACGTCTTCATAACGTTAATTTATTACGTTTTTATTTTGTTCAGGTCCGACGACGCCGATTGTTCGGTATATATTAATTAACCAGCGGTTCGGTATAATTATCGTATTTCATTAATTTCAGTTTGAATTGCGCCGATCAACTAGAAATTTTCAGCGCTAAAAATACCGACAAATCTCGTACTGGTTTTGCAACCTGAATTTGTATCCCTTACCTATATTTCAACTCGGTGGAAGGAAAAGAGAAAACAAACGGTGCGAAAGTGTCGGTTAAATTGAGAATACGTAATTAATGAGGAGGTTTTTTTATACCGAAGAAAAGAGTTTTTATAAATATTTTTTTACCACTTTGTAAACTTTGTTTCGAGCGAAGTTTTTCGAGGAAAAAAAGTTTCCCGAAGTTTTCGAAATGAATATGTATATAAGTTATTGTTTCTTATTTCGGTTCGAACGATTTATCAAAAAATAAAGTTCGAAGGTTTAAACGAAAACCCGAAGTAAACAAATTTTACAGTTTTAGTCGATATTTGTACTTATTTTCTTTGTTTTGTTATGAAAAAGATTAGGAAGCTGGAATTGAAAATTGTAATAAATACGAAAAAAATGATTTCTGGTGTCATCTGGTCACTGGAAGGGAAGGAAAGAGGAGGGGGAAGGGAAGAGAAAAGGGAATTTGAAAAAAAGGAGGGGACAAACTTTTATGATTCTAAATCAAAAAATATTCATTCTAAATGGTAATTTTTCCAAACTTTTTTCCGCTTAAATTTTCACATAGATTACTGAAAAAATATGTATAAAATTTCTGTGCCCATTTTAGAAATTTCAAAATGCATACAAATTTACCTATTTCACCGTTATTCGGAGATAGAAATATTTTCAGAGGGAGCATCCGAACCGCAGTAAAATTTTGGGTCCGAACAAATCGAAAGAATACTTTCAAAAAAAACTCCATATTCAAAATTTCAACTGGTAAAATTCATTTTTCAAATTTTGGCAAATTTTCGAAGATTGGAAATTACCTCGAGGCCCCGAAAATTATGAAAATTTGATCTGATCGAAGTAAACAGCTAAAATTTAGTATACCTTATTTCTGAATTCCTGAATCGATTGAAATTTGTTCCGAATCGATCTGCTCAGGGTTTCTAAAAAAATTGCTATGTTTGCAGAAGAAATCATTAGAGAAAATGTGGGTTTTACTCGGCTGGCTGTAACGATTTTTGAAAAAACGTTCTTTAATTGATTAAATAAGCCACCAATAAGGTTAATCTCCGTTTATACGCATGTAAGTGTTAAAGTTTATTTGAGCCCTTTTTATGAACTTTTTTCAAAGTTGTAGAATAGGGTGGATCGAAAAAAAAAACATATCTTGGATTTTGACCAAATTTGGTGTGGTGGTTTACTTTGAGTGGGAGACTTTACAAAAAAATTGAGCCCTCGAGGGGCAAAGGGAGGGGAGCAGGTGGTGCTCAAAGTGCACCTTCTTTTGAAAAAACGTGTTTTTTTGCGGTTTTAGCCAATCAAAAATTGTGTGAGGAGCTTTCGTAGAACTTAAAAGATGCGATTTGAGTTTCTACATCTCCCTAAACCATCGCCATCCTTCTCCGATCAAAACTCTCACTGCTGCTGGCTGCACTGGTGTACAAAATTTTCAATTTTTTTTTCAACATTCACGTTCAGTGGTTGAAAAAAATTTTTGTTCCCTTACTCGATGAAAAAAAAATCATTCCAGCTTTTGACAATTTCATATTATTGAAATATTGCAATCTGCAACTTTTCAACCCCCTGGTAGCAGTCAAGAGTTTTGATCGGAAAAGGATGGCGATGGTTTAAGGAGATGTAGAAACTCAAATTGTATCTTTCAAGTCCTACGAAGGCTTCTCACACAATTTTGATTGGCAAAAAACAGCGTTTTTTTCAAAAAGAGGTGCACTTTGAGCACCTCCTGCTCCCCTCCCCTTACCCCTCGGGGATTCAAATTTTTTTTGTAAAGTCCCCCACTCAAAGTAAACCACCCCACCAAATTTGGTCAAAATCCAAGTTATTATTTTTTTTTTTGATCTACCCTTGTGTAGAATGCTATGATTTTCTGGAGACCCCATATTGGCTCAAAACCATTGCTAGGTCATGGCTGGGACAATTTTCAATTTTATAAAATTCTCTAAAATTCGAAAAATAAACTCGAGTCCCTGAAATTTTGGGGTTTGGCCAAAAAATTGACTGTTGGTTAAGGTATCTCCCTTGTTAGACCTAATTGAAGAATGGAAAAAGGAAAAAAGGCGAACGTGGCAAAGTTTTTTTTGACATTTTCTCAAAATTTTTACTTACTTATTGTTGAATTTTGTCAAAAACAAAAAAATAAGCAATGGAAAATTTTTCACTGTCAGAAAAAATTAATCAAATGATTTTTATTCTTTTCCCGTTTGATTTTATATCTTTGATTTTTCCTGCAACTTGAGCAGTGCAATTAACAAGGAAGTGGTTTCGTTCTTAAATTCTCGAATTAATTATCCACGTCGATTTGTACAGAACGTACGAACAATTGATAGGATTGATGCGTTTACAGCGCAAACTTGCGCGAATTATCGGAGCAACTTTCCATAGATGTTCATTTAAATGAAGAAAACGTACGCTGAATATATTAGGTAATGGTGTTGAGATTCTTGAAATTCTCGACGTGTCCATTTCATTTTGGTCGAACGCTGATGAATAAATTAGATATAATTTATTTGAAACATCATAACGTCTTGGCCAGCGAATTAAGTATATTTTTGGTTGATTTAATTATACTGCAATATGTATTTGCTAGCTGCTTGTGTAAAATTGTGATTTTGTTATTGAAATAGTGAATGGGGTAATTTTTTTATTTGTTTGAAAGTTCGATTATTTTTAGATTGTGGCATTAGCCATTTTTTGCAAAAAGGGTCAAATGTCGAGTTCCTGATAGAAATTCAGTGATGTGAATATTAATAAATAAGTTTTAATAAATAATTATCTAGAAACACTGGCATTTCAATGAAACATCAGGAATCATCTTCTATATTTTTTTTTGTTAAAATTATAAGCACATAAATAGAATCTCAGCCATGTTAACATGAAAATCGAATTTAAGAGGTAGAAAAGATAGTTAGAGGTACTTCTCTTGCATTACATGTATGTTGAATTATTTCGATTATTAAGTCTAGTCCTTGGTTCATTTTTTTCCAATTTTTTTGATTTGTAATTTATTTACGAACTCATACGATGAGTAGGTATATACGAGAACATCAAGAAGTATTATGTACCGTGTATGTTCATAAAAAGAAAACAACACGTTTATGTAGTATACGTAGGTAGATAAATAATTCCAAAATGCTAAAACGTAGCACGTTTTATTTCGCAAAATTTCACGCATCGTCGAGTTAATAAATTAACCAAGCTTTTTACACACGTTTTCTATGCATAATATTGGCTAATCGAAAAGGGTAGATTTAATGCAGTTGCGCTGCTTGTCGCCGTTATTATAATGTAGAATGGTATTCGTGTTCGGAATACCTGCGTGGAGAGGCTGAACTGAAGATCATCGTTAACTGTGTAAATTACAAACATTATAAAGTTCTCATCTTAAAAATTATACATAAATTACAATAAGGAAGTACATTTATTAATTAACGTTGTAATAAGAAGGAATAATATGTAATCGTAATGATAAGTTTACCCGTTTGATTTTTTTTCCATTCTTACCTGATATTTTTGTTTTCTAAGTATAGAGTTGGGTTTCGCATGCGTGTACTGTGAAAAGTTTCAAAACAAACATTTTTTTCTTTTCGTCGTGCCCTAGTGCCTCGTGTTTCGCAGCAGGAAGTTGTAAAATTGGCGAATTTTATCACGAATGATAATGACGAATGTAAGGCGGAGTGTTCGTAAAATTTTATATCCACGCACGTGTGCAGGATTTCGTTTTTTCTCAGGTTTTATATTCACGATGTAGATATAAAGAAGATAATGAGATTTGTGCGCTGATATTGAAAATTTTCGAGATGAATCTTCAGCAGTTTATTTTTTTATTGAAACAACTTCGTAATTTTTAGCTAATTGAAATGCTTTATTGTGAAATTTTGTCAGTTGTTTATTGAAATGCCTAATTTTAAGTTTTGGTCTTTCACATTTTCTGGCTTCTTATTAAAGTCTTATTTTGAGATATTTTCCAACAGTGTGACGAGCTATCGACGAAATGTGTAGGTACATATTTTCAATTTGAGAGAAAATTTTCAGGTGTTACATAATATCACAATTTCTTCAATATAAAAAATCGTTCTCAAATTTGAGATGAGCAAAGATGTACTTGATGACAAAGGGTTACAAATTTTTTTTCCTAATTCTTAAAAATCCGTTAGAAGGCTCAATTTTTATACAAAAAAGCTGGAACTAGGTACCTATTTCAAGTTGTTGAATAACATTGATCTGCTGAGTTTTAAGCGATTCCTCAAGACATGGAGGGCTGATATCGATCTCGGATTAAAAAATCAATCGCACAAGAAAAAAAATATTCAATTATTTTTATCATCTTTTCAAAATGTGATATTTCAGTAAATCCACGACTTTTTATTTTTCGGGAACATTGTGTAACCTTTTATTATTCAAAATATTCATGTAGGTACTCTGGAATCAAATCTGAGATTATGTAGAGGAAAGGGAGATGAAAAACGAAAAAGGCAGAAATTTCTCATTGATTTTTGGAAAAAATTTACAACATAGAAAACTGACGAGTAAAAAAGGGTAATTTTATGTTTTTTGTTTTAATTCTCGCAATTTTTCGATTTGAAATATTCGACTCCGAAATCCGAACACAAGAGTATTGAGTTTTCAGCTGGGAAAACTACAGTCTGACTAGTGAGTCGACAAAATTTCCTCACCAGTCGAAAAATTAGATTTTTGCTTGATGGCAATTTTCCTGGCCTAAGGTTCAGTTTTTAACCAAAATTTCCGATTCGAAAAATTACATTTCTAATGGAAAAATCGTTAGCTTGACTCGACAAAGTTGTAATTTTATTCGGAAAATTGCAGTCCTCGCTTCACTTGGGAATATAGAACTAGTGCAGTGACATTCGCAGAACGAATAAAAAGGGCCATTTTTTGTTTTTTCATCGTGATTTTTCGAAGAAGTTTTCACCTTTGTTTCACTCGAGCAATAAATTATTCATTTTGGTTTTTCGTTAAAAAGAACGTATAATTTTTTATCGAAAATTTGATTGTTTAAGTATGACAATCATCCCTCCACCACCATTACTCTTACCAGATTTTGTTTGCTATTGAAATAAAAATTGATTTCGAAATGATTTCGAAAAAAATTTCCGGCGTGCAAAAAGAGCAGACAAATTCTGCTGAGAATTTCTGCTCTTTTCATGCATTATTTATGCTCCTTTCTGCTCCTGTCTACTCCTTTCTGCTCTTTTCTGTTCCTTTCTGACCTTACAATGCGCGATGCCTGCGCAATTGGGGGAGGAGGGGGGTTTAAAAAGGGTCGTTCAATGCGCAACGGGGGTCCAAAAGAGCAGACAGTGAGAATTTCTGCTCTTTTCTGTCCATTTTTCTGTTCTTTTCTGCTCTTTTTGCACGCCGGGATCCCTGGCCAAAGACCAAGATCATACGATTTTCAATTTTTACATTTTATTTTAAAATTCTTTCAAAAGCATACATTTTTTCGATTCTTCATCGCTCAAACCGTTGAGAAAATCCAAAAAAATTGACATGAATAATTTCACCCCCCCTCCCCCTCCTTAAAATCTCTACTCATTTCAAAAAATGGTAATTTTTTTGGAAACGTTCGAATTCCCTTGACTATCATCATTTGACAAAACTTGTAATCCCACCTGTTAAAGGCCTAGAAAACTTGGAAAAACTAGTCTGGAAAACCTGGAAGAATCAGGGATAATCATCTCTGAAATATTTTAGACACCCTGCAGGTTTAAAAAGTAAATTAGTTCAAAACATGATTAAAAGCTGTGAATCACTCTCTCAGAGAACTGAAATGTTACAATAAGTGATGACTTTTCAGTTTTTAATTGGCCTTTGTTTGCAAATATTTTCGTTTTTGTTCCACCCAGACAGTATTTTTCGAAACTTTATGCATTCCATTCTCGTAGAATCCTTTTCTTCACGAAGAAAACTCCTTGACTCTGAATTCATTGGGATGAAGCCGAAAAAATGCAGAAATTCGTCACTCTAGAGCTCTTGTACATTGTAAAAATAATCCAAGTACTTTGATTTTTCAATTTACCTATATTTTATTGAGATCTTAAATTGCGACATATTTTTCAAATTTAAATAATAATAATAAAATGTGACGAGTTGACAATATTTTAATGATGATTTTTTATCACTCTTCGCCATTTTATGACTTTTTAAAATTTAAAAGTCAAATTTTGAGATATTCCACGGAATATATTTTTTTTAATTCCTAGTTTTCATTTTTTTAATAGTTTTTTGTTAAATTTACTCTTCAATTTGGTTTCATTTTTGTGGGCAATGAAAGGAATCAAGGATGAAATAATTAAAATGATGTTATTTTCGAAAAGATGACGAAAATGTTTCAAAATTTTTGCGACGAAATGGTGATTTTTAATTTTCGTAATTCGTTGGACGCCGAGTCTCCTAAAAATTTCGTACCGAAGGAAAGATATTTATACTGATGATAGTTTTTTACAACTGTAAAAGAGTTGATTTATACTGCTAAAGCTGCTATATGCGTGGAAAATTAAAAGTAAATAGTATTCATGTTTAATGATATTACCGTTTTCAAGGCGCGTGTAGGTAGGTAGCAAAAGTATAACTCGCAAAGCTTCGAGATTAATGTTGGGAAAAGTTGAAACCGAAAAGTGAAACTGTAATTTTATACGAAGCCTTTCTTTAGTATCTTACTCGTATTTGCTCAAACTCTACACGAATATAGCTCTACTGCGCGTTTGATATATTTCTAACGCGTAGGTATTTATTGTAAATGAAACGAAACGTTGAAAATGAAGTTTATTCTTAATCATAGTTTGATTATTATTTACTTTCGAGTCTGTTGGTTTTTCATTTTTAACCGTGAATTGTATTAAGTACATTGCATAGATACGGTCTACGGAATAGTTCGGTGATCCGGCTGCTATTTGTGCATAGCCTTGAACGCGAATGCATCGATTTTGGATTATTTCCTCAATTAATAGCTTAGCTAGGTTTACTTTTGGTTATGCACATTGGATATAGGTTGAGAGCGCGAGAAACAGAATGAACTAAGGTCGAGCTTCATATATGTGCCTTTGTTAATTAAGATACAATTGTCTGTACACGTAACATACCTAGATATACACGAAAGAGAAATGCAATTCATCGAGAAACGGAACGAGTCTGGTTGAATTAAGGTAAACCGAAGGATATTACGTCTGGTGCAGCGATACTGCATCGAGAGGTTAAAAAAATTACTCATTAGGATTTTCTATCTAAATTACCTATACGATAGAATCCTATTCGTAAGTGGAAAACGATCCGAGCAAGATTTACCCTTGATTTCTTATAATTATTGGGTGTGAAGTTCCGTTACCGCGTATCCGCGCAAAAAATTCTCATAGCCCTTGGCTCGATTGGGAATTTTTTTCTCGCATTCCCACGTCTATCGATCATTTTGAAACTCAAGGCAGATATCGATTAATACGAAACAGGTACATATTGTACGTACGTATAGTTCACAATACATCATAAATTTCCTACGGTTTACCTTGGATCAATGTCAGGTGTAGGTGGAGTACGAAATTTATTCGATTGGGTCTGATTAACGTCGCGTTCAGCTAAGCCACGGCGTAACTTAAACTGGAATTTTTACGCTGATTTTTTGCTGATTTTTTTCCTAATTTTTTTTTTCAATTTTGATTGTTTATTTTGACGCGTAGTTGTACACAGTAGCACACGTCACGAGATAACATAACATTTCGGTTCGAAATATCTTCCATATGTGTCTTGGCTTTTAAGCTTATGTATTACATGACAAGGTACGACGACGATGACGACGCGGTTAATTTAAATTAGTGTCGAGTTTGCATAAATACACGACACAACGGTGAAAATACCCTTGCCTCGCGAGATCTCCTTCGTGCTCGTTTTCCATCCAACGGCTGCAGATGGTGTAAAACAGCGACTATTTCGGTTCCAATTTAACGTATCTATTGTGGAATCTGAGCTCAAATTGACGTCGTGTTCGTCTCTCATAAACGATATCAAGGATTTTCTATGCATAAATGTTGACAGGTCAAGTGATACGTTTGATATAAACCGACGACGATGCTCGGTATCGTCTGTGTACTTAGGACGTACGCTCGTCTCTACGACATACAAACGAGCGAATTTTTTCCCCTCCGAATTCTCGGTAGTAAAATTTCATAAAAGGGTATCTTCGTCTTTATCTCGTATTAGCGAAATTTTCACAGCTCCTAGATAATTTTTACGCAAATGGGATTTCCACGAGTCAGGTCCAAATTTATTCCACGTTTTTTTCTGCTTTACACTTTTTCATTTTTTTATTCTAAATTTTTTTCGAAGTTATGTCTGTAAAATTGAATGAAAAATTGGAGGGAGTTTTAGGAAAATGTCAGAATTCGAGTCACCGTAAGCATGAAATAATCCCAATTCGATAGGTGTACGAAGGCTCTAGCTTCTATCTGTGATACCACCTGCAAAAATAATAAAAATCACTTTTGAGTACCAGGCAAGAAAATATGTAAGTGGGATAGAATTTCGCCAGAAATTCAAAAATATCCAAAACTTTTTTTGAAGAACTTTTGGAAATTTTAAGCGTCAAATTGAATCAATTTTTTTGAATAATTTCAAAAAATTGACGATGAGTGACTTACAAAAAAGGGATAGAATTTTGCCAAATTATTCGATTTTGATTTTTGGTTTCTCTATAAAATTTCAATCCATACTGATTGTTCTATCTAAAAATCTATTAAATCAAAGGCTTAAAATTCTCAAAAGCTGCTCAAAAAAATTTTGGATGGTATTTTTGAATTTCTGGCAAAATTCTACCCCACTTTCATAGGTTACATTCCAATTTTTTGAAATTAATCAAAAATTAACTCAATTACTATTTAAGGCTCAAAATTCTCAAAAATTGCTCAAAAAAATTTAGATGGTATTTTTGAATTTCTGGCGAAATTCTACCCCATACTTTCATAGGTCATGTCATGTCACATGCCAATTTTTTTAAATTAATCAAAAATTGACTCAATTTGAAGCTCGAAATTCTCAAAAGTTGCTCAAAAAAATTTGGGATGGTATTTTTGAATTTCTGGAGCAATTCTACCCCACTTTCATAGATCACATGTCAATTCTTTGAAAATACTCAAAAATTGACCCAATTTGGGGCTCAAATGGGTTAAAATTGCTCAAATTTAATTTTCATCAATAATTTTGTTCTGCTCGTGAAATTTTAACCCATTTTGATTGGTCGCAACCCAAGTTTCAGAATTTTGTTCATAACTTATTTTTTAATGAAAGGAGGAGAAAATCGCGCGTTTTCAAAACTTTGAAATTCCGCCACGGCCTATTGTGCCAACAGTTTTCCTCAAACTTTAGCTCATTGGACACGGAATGAACCCAAGAATACAAGATCAAATTTAAAAATTGGAAAAAAAGGGGGTTATCAGACCTCAGCTCCCTATTGTGCCAAGGCAAAAATCCAAAATGCGGGTTTTTGGGACTACGGGACCCATATCTACAATAAACCAACTGATTTTTTTGTCCAGCGAAAATGCACTCTAATTTCGATTTCTAGAGCACTTTTTGCATCTTGGACTGTAGACTTTTATGCCGTGTGTTGCATTATTGCCTAAGTTTTAAGCTCTGCGTAGCACCCGGACAATGGTCCCAGACAAAACAGAAAGAGGATGCATCTCTTTTGACCTACACCAATGTATGTATCAAGGGGTACCAAAAACGAAAAGACAGGGGAAGATACTCTATGAGAAATTTGAATACAAAATCAAATAACTCAGATACATTAGTCACTCGAACCACAAAAACAATATAAACTGGTCAAAACACACTTTAAGGAGTCTTTCTCTCGGGTACAGCTTCCAAATAGGTACTCTAAATGTAGTAGATCAATGTCATGAGAAGCACCATATAGGCAAATCAAAGTCGAAACGATCTGGTTCTCGCATCATTACCTAGGCAGAAAGGTGGAGATTAAGGAAATTAAACAACCTAAAAATTTTTTTAACTTTAATTTTATTATAAATTTTCTGATTTTGATTTTTAGGTAAATTTTTTCCAATTATTGAGTTGGAAAAAAATTTAGAGTTGGTTAGAAGAAATTTTAAACGATATGAAGTTTATATCTTTTTTTAAAAAATCAGGGTTGGAAAAACTTAAATTTAGGTAAAAAAATTTGTGAGGGGTTGTGCGACAACGTACCTTGTGATGAAATCGATTTTTTTTCATTTTGGGTTCGGGCCCTTTTTTAGTGAGGAATCCTCCAACTCGCTTCGTTTTCGCAGTAGAAGTATTTAAACGTGTAATTTTCTTATGTTTTTACACCACAAAGACCCCGAAAAACCATCAATATTGTCACCACAAGACACCTTTTCAAATCTTTGACTTCATTAGTGCCAATAGTACTGAACATGATCTATCCAATCCCCTTTATCCAGAGACCAAAAGGAAAATGCCAAATACTAGAAAATATACCTATTTTTGTTTTTTGGCTCTCCTGATAAAATCGAATTTTCACCACAAGGTCCATTATCGCACAACGCCTCACAAGTGGTCTGCTTTCTTTAATTTTTTCAACTTCAAATTTTTCAAAAAGAAAATCAACTTCATGTTTCTCAAAATTTCTTCCGGCTTAAGAAGTAATTAGAAAAAATTTTAACAAGTATTAAAAATACGAAATCGAAAAAAATTGAAAAAGTGAGTTGGAAAAATTAAAAATTGAATAGCTTTCAAAAAAAAATTAGGCCTAAAGAAATTAAAAAAATTTAGACTTGGATCGTTAAAATCCCATTCGCTGCAAAATTATTTAGGAGCTGGTAAAATTTCCATTCTCAAAGTTTCCACCGCAGCGTGTGATTTATTTTGCACGTTTGTGTTTTGGAAAATGCAGCCGAGCTGGTAATAAAGCGATACAATGTAAATTATTTTTATCTCTACGTCGGTATCCCTTTCGTATAACTACAATAAACGTGTAAATTTATCTGTCTTGTGTCGAGATTTCGACGACTTTATGGAAAATTCGTGCTGATTTTCTCGACGCAGCAGCGCGATCCGAATTAAATCTCGTTTGCTAGTACGCTTATGGATGATATGATTTACGAGCGCGTTATGTAATGCTCCGCAACAATTTCAAGTTCGAGGTAAAATTATACCGAACGTGTAATACATGGCCCATCGATCGTGTTAACAGATTGACCTTGGTCATGTATGGAAAAAATTATGCCTAAGAACGTTCATCTCGTATTATATAATTACTTCGTTTTTTTTTTACTCGCTCGCCCAAATACCACGGTGTAATTTTTTCTGCGACTTATTTCCGCAGCAGCACGCTTTTCGAAACCGGAAACGTTTATATGGAAATTAATACAGATAATCGTGTAACGAAGGTAAATCAAACATGGGACGTACGATTATACCTATTATGCACAGGTACATGAAATGCACTTGTGTAATTACAAACTACGGTGCATTAAAACACACAAAGTCTTAAATTAGCCTCAAAGCTAAAAGGCGTTTAGTGCGATCTTGTTAATTGAAAACTTATTAGTGGTATTTTCAAATTTGCCTATAACTTAATGCTGTAAGATCTTCAAGACCTTGGGGGTTGTATAAGGGTAATACGAGTTAGGTGGCGGATGCGTTATATAAACTGGTGCATATAATTTACCTCATCGAGTGATTAATTATTCTGGTGTAATATTGCATAGAAAATATTTCGAAAAATTATTACCTATAGGTATGAACCGAGGTATATTTCTTTTGTGATGGAATAATTGCAAAGGAGGTATATCGAGATACCTACCAGTGCAACGTGTTTAAAATTTCACATCGAGTGTTGAGTATCCCAAGTATACCTAGGCAAATTTCAAGTGATGGGATCGAGTTACCCGTGCGGTGTTTATTTTCGAGGTATCGAGTCTTCATATTTTCAGACTGAAAATGAGAAAGATTTTCTCCGAGGTGTTGTGTGATATCATTATTTTGAAATATTGTGTTTATTTTGAGTATATAAGTAATTTTTGTTGATGGTATGGAGAATTTTTTTCTAAATTTTTTCAGATAGGTATCTGTTTTAAAAAGGGATCATTTTTCTCGGTGTCTTGGAATAAGATCTATAGGTATATACATAGATGTATAGAAATAATTGAAAATTTTGTCGTTTTACATAAAATGATTATGATTTTTCTTTCAATTTCACCGTCATTGATATGTTCTATTTTTACACCGCATATTCGACATTCAAAATAGTGCTTGGTTTTATGCTAAAGCTTGAAAAAGCTGTTCGAGTCAGAGACGAAATTTGGGTGAAAATTTGGAGGGATGAAAATGAAAAATTTGCAGACTGAGAAAAGAGAGTTCGTACTGAAATCAAAAAACAAAATTCGTGCTTTTTTCATGCTACTTTTCATATTTTTTAATGACTTGCTCCCCTTCCAAAAAAACGTTGAAATTTTTTGAAAATTCCATTCGTGATTCCCTCCAAATCTCGTGATAAATGAGAACAAATTTTTTCCGCTTCAAAACATTCAATTTCCTAGGATAAAAGAAAAGAGAGTGCATACAATTATTTTGAGATTGAATTGAGTAAATTCATCGAATCCGAGCGACGCGAGGAGGACATTTTTTAAAGAAAAAGGCATCCAAAAACTGAAAAATTTTCCTTTCTTAAAATCAATACATATTTCAATCTTGACAAGGAGGCGAAATCCTCACCCCATCCTTTCATTGTTTCGTTTCTGGTTCGAGTTGAAAAAATGAGAATAATTGACAATTTTTTTTTTTCGTGAGGTATTTTTGTAGGAATCTCAGTGCGTTTTATTCGTCATGAAATATGTCTCGATAAGGAGAAATACGCGCTAGGAGGTGTAATTTCCCTTTACGAAATATCTGAAACTGTCAATTTCCTGTTTTTTCGAGTTTAAAAGCAAAGAATAAGGAAATTTACTACGTCAAATTGTTGAAAAAAGAGTGAAATGATCGAAAGAGAGAATTTTAATTGAAATGACGAAATGTCAATTTTTTCAAAATTTTGGCATTATTGCTTACTTTGCTTAGTACTCGTATAAGAAAGTATTTCAGTTTCTTTGTGAATGACTGATTGAATTTGTACGAAATTTAATTTTTTCTCCCGTAAAATTTTCGTAGTTTTTTATGAAACGACCAGAAACGACTTTTTAACAGGATTGGAAAATGGACGTTTTTCGTCATTCTTTAAGAAGCTACCAGTGTTTTCAAAAATGGTTGTTTTTTGTCGATTTTTGTGAAAGGACAATTATTCTCTTTCATTTTTTTTGACGATCATTTTGCAGGATTGGAAAATGGTTGTTTTTTTTATCATTCTTTAACTTCAAGAACGACCAAAAACGATCATCATACCTACTCTCTCGTTCTGAAACAGTGAAAAGTCACTGATAAATAGTCAGAATTGCAGCACAGGAAAAATCAGCAAAATTCGCCGATTGTTCAGCAAATTTCATAAATTTCACTCACTTTTCAGTGAATATTCACTGATTTTCTAGTGATTTTTCTCACTGATTTGTTTTCAGTAAAAAAAATTCACTTATTTTCTCCTGTGCTGCAATTCTGACTGTTTTTCAGTGATTTTCGATAATTTTTACTGATTTATGATTGATAGGGTACTGTTTCTGAAAATGATCGTTTTCGTCGTTTTTTATGAAACGATCCGAAACGACTGTTTTAAAATTTTTGGGAAATTCCGTTTTTCGTCGTTTTTAATGGAACGACCAGAAACGATCATTTTACAAGATTAGAAAATAATTATTCTCTTTCGTAGTTTTTAATTAAAACGATCAAAAGCGATCATTTTACAGGCTTGGAGAATGGTTGTTTTTCGTCGTTCTTCAAGAAACGACCAAAAAAATACGATCAGTATACTGTTTTTAAAACTGATAGTTTTTCGTCGTTTTCTATAACATGACCAGAAACGATAATTTCATTGACTTGGAAAATGATCGTTTCTCATGATACGACCAGGAACGACCGTTTTGAACATTTTTAAAAATGTTCGTTTTTTTCATCGTTTTTTATGATATGACCAGAAACGAGCATTTTTAAAAAACTTTGAAAAATGATCGTTTTTGTCGTTTCCAATGAAACGACCAGAAACGACCACTTTACAGGATTGGAAATAGTTGTTTTTTGTCGTTCTTTAAGAAACAACCTGAAACGATTATTATACCTACTGTTTTCAAAAATTATCGTTTTTTGTCTTTTTTGATGAAAAGATCAGAAACGATCATTTTACAGGATTGAAAAATGGTTGTCGTTTTTGATGGAATGATCAGAAACGACGTTTTTACGATATACTCTCTCAATTATAAATCAGTGAAAATTATTGAAAATCTCTGAAAAACAGTCAGAATTGCAGCACAAGACAAAATCAGTGAAAATTTTTTTACTGAAAACAAATCAGTGAGAAAAATCACTGGAAAATCAGTGAATATTCATTGAAAGGTCAGTGAAATTTATGAAATTTGCTGGAAAATCAGTGAAAATCGTTGAAAAATCAGCGAAAATTCGCTGAAAATCAGTGAATTTTGCTGATTTTTCCTGTGCTGCAATTTTGACTATTTATCAGTGACTTTTCACTGATTCAGAATGAGGAAGTAGGAAAATGATTTTTGTTGATCTTTTAAGAAGTGGCCTGAAACGACCATTACTCTGTTATGAAAAATTATCATCTTTGTAAAAAAATATTTTACTTTTTTTGAAAGACATTTTATGGAACTTTTAAAGAGTGAAGGATTGAATTTGTGAAAAAATTTCAAAATTTTTAAATTTTCGATCCGAAATAAAATAATCAGCAGAAAAATAAAATATGTACTAAAAAATTAAATAATCATTTAAAAAGATAGTCACAACCGTCACAACAAAAAAAAATGTATAAAAATCAATGTGAGGTGTTGTGCGATAAGGAACCTTGTGGTGAAAGAAAAATCGGACATGAAATTATCCTAATTCGCCTAGAAAACATATTTTCTATACGAATCTTGCAAAATGTGATATTCGATTTTGTTTCACCACAAGGTCCCTTATCGCACAATGCCTCACAAATTAGTAATTTTGGGAAAACTTTAAAAAATCATCTTACTCTTAAAATGAGCATTTAATCGAGCAAATATAGGTAATAATTTTGAGTACAATTTGTGGACTTTATTTGAGAACTATCAACGTCCCCAACATCTAAAACTCTATTCATCAAACTCGACCTCCAAATTTCCAATTTTTCATTGCAATTTGATAAAATTTTCAAATCTTTTTGATTTCCCTTTCCGAAAAGATATTAATGAGTGAACTACACGTAGAAATATAATCGAGAAGTACATAAGTAATTTTTTTGAAAACAAATTCTTCATTATTACATTTATTACAGGACTGTAGTACATATAACGAACAATGAAACTGATCAGTGATCATTCATTCTTCTTCAATAATTTCTCGAATCAACGGTCTGTAGCACCATCTCCTTCTATTATTCATCTCGAACCGTTTACAAATTTGAAATTGGAATTTTGGAAACTTTCATAGCATCAAATTGCGTAAAACAGCGAACACTGCGACTATAAAATTGAATTTTTGAAATTAACGTCTCGCTAGTTCATTTTTCACCCTAAACATTTCATCAACTCGGAGAAAAACTACGTAGGTATACCTATATATTCGTGTAGGTAGGTAATAGGTATTAGCTACACTCTCCAGAGCATTTTCCAACTTACCGAAATTAATCTATTAATCATTTTAATTCCTTTCAAGTTTTCTTAAACAATTTCCATTTTTATTACGAAACTACGCACGAATTAGATTATACAAAAATTACTCCAACATCGAAAACACCCATTTTAACTCATCTAAGTTAAATTCGATCCTCGGTACATGCTTCACGATATTTTCTATCCGCGAATAGATACCATCGCGAGCACTCAAATTTCAAGCGTATATTTCAAAACGAAACGCGTAGAATAAAATAAACCTACAAACACTACAATGTCATTAACACGCTGTCGTTGTTAAAGAAATACCGCATCGCATCGTTCGTTTGCTAAGATGCAGTAAAACCAAAGTATCCAACACGTGGTATACGCTTAGATCGCATGTACTTGAAATTCGAGTCAGTAAGAGTATCCATTATGTAAACCATTATATGAAAAAATCCACACGACCGATGGAACTTTTCTCTTATTTTTTTTTCACCCTTGTATTAGAAGATTACGAAGCTTTTGAATGACATAAAAATATGGTATTCGGATCGAAATAATGAAAAAAAAAGGGGAGCTTAAAGGATTGATCGAACAGTTGGAATTGTAGATAGACTCCAGTTTGGTAGAAAAAATTAACGCGGTAATTCCAATCCGACCAAATGTGGAGAAAAAATCTAACTCGATTGTAATCCTGAAATGTCGCAATATACCTGTATAAATTGGCAAAAAAGGTACGCGTCGTGAAAAAGAGATAACGTTTTTGTGGTCAAACGACGCCCTGGTTAAATTATCTGCTGGTTTTTGCCCCTATACCTATCCATTAGTATCTCGTGTGCCGAAAAAATAAAAAAAATATCAAATCGAACAATAAATTGCGTAATTTTTCGTTATTAATTCATTAACTATATGAATACTCGTAGAGATGTCGTCTTCTGCGATTATTTTCTTAATAAAACAGCGTCCTTCGTTATCATTCGTGTCATTTTATTAACTAGAAGCTATAAAAAAATGCCATTAATGAGTTCAAGGCTGGTGCTGCCCTCTGGCGGATAGCTCGACACAATCACGATGGTACTCGCGATTTCTCGCTTCCATGTACCATTAGTCGACAGTTTACTTACATTTATGCAGAAATAATTCCAATCGTGCCTATTTGCGATGTACCTACGATTGTCTGCGATCCATTATCCACGTGCAAATTATCACCGCCGATTCAAATAATGGCTATTTTATGTCGATTCGTATTGTATGAGTCACGTTGATGCATTTTTTCTCACCCCTGTCCCCCTCCCTATATCTTTGTTTAGTTCATTCATGTTGCGATGCATTTGTGTAGAAAAGAAAAGCGTTGGCGTATCGAGAAAAAAACCTAATGGAGTTATATGCTTAAAAGCGTTATTGTGCTTTTGAGATATTTTTTTCTTCAAATTAAATTATACTACTAACGGGAAAATGAACATGAAATATTTCCAGTCTTACAAGACCGATACGATATTTCGCTGGAAGCTGATAAAAATTAAAACGTGTTTATAACATCGGAAAGATTTTTACAAAATTGAAAAATTTTTCTCTAGCATATTTTTATTTCAAGTATCGTATTCGAAGTCTGTATCGAGTTTATAACTCGGTTAAGGGTTTACTTACGTAGGGCTTTGAAATGAATCAAAAATCGAGGGAAAAAAAGAACCACTCGCGACGAGTTGAATCGCGTGAAAAAACCTTGGAAACTTGTACGTTTGGTTGAGATGTACTCGACGAAAGACGTCGAAGAAAAGCAAAATTTCTTTCGCAAATGCGCCAATTCATCAGATTTTAATTTCGAAAGTTATTCTCGCTCGGAACGTGTAAGATTACCCAGAAAAATATAATTTTACGATGAAAAAATTCCCACCAGTGGATGAGAATTTTATCAATTTGAGAAAATTTTAAATATTTGTTAATTTCATCTCGTGTTAAAAATTCTTTGTCTGGGTTGAGAATTATTCGAGCGAAAACAATATCGAGCTGTTTCCTTTTGAGAGAATTTTTTTCTCTCTTTAATTTCTAATAATTGTTTCGTCCTTTGAATTTCGTTATAT
This sequence comes from Pseudococcus viburni, assembly GCA_033439095.1. Lineage (NCBI taxonomy): Eukaryota > Metazoa > Arthropoda > Insecta > Hemiptera > Pseudococcidae > Pseudococcus > Pseudococcus viburni. Next base: position 112,969 of record JAVBJF010000418.1, on the reverse strand, counting down.
CCGAGGCCTCTTTTATGGTATTTTTTTTTATTCGTCGTAACGACTGTAAAATTCTCTGGTTTTACCGCAGCATCCAGGCAGGAGAACACGTTTGAAATTGTGTGTTCTCTAATTATTTACATTCGTCTTTCTTTTTCCATTAATCGGGCGTTCTATTTTCTCGCGTTTTTCCCATCCATTTAACCTTTTCAAGCTCTTCCGTTTTCCACGTTAATTTCTTTTTTGCTGCGTAGAGTTGAATCTTTTTCTATACTTTTGTCTTAGGAGTGGCGAAGAAGGTATTTTTATCAACTTGCTCTTTGCGATTATGTACTTGATGTAATTATTTTTACGAGTGCAATTTCATTTCAAGTGATGCTCGAGTCGAGCGGTATTATGCGATACAATGTGAACGCAGGGTGGACCAGGAGGGGTTATTCGAATACTATGTAATCTATTATAGGAAATTGAACGACATAAAACGAGCCACGCGAAGAATCCTCGGTGAAGAAAAATTTAGCAACCGTATACGATCCATTATTTCTGTAAATGTCGCTTCCATTAAACGTATAAACTATGATAAAGGTACACGATACAGAAGGTTAAAATATTTAAAACACCTTTGCGCAGCATTGCTCAAGTTTTAGGTACTTTTGGTATAATGTAGGTACCTACGTTTCTCATTTGCTATCGAGAATCGAGAAAAACAACCGAGTATAAATATTTCCATACTGAATTGTAGATCCTCTATCTCCCCGTATTATTTACCATTGACCTTATTTTTTCTGAAAATAAATTGTTCTTGAGTTGTATAGGTATTGTAATCATTATACGTGGAGATTTTGAAAAGAAACGGCGGTGCTTTTTTCCTGACAAGAGAGGTTTCCCGAGCGGAAGTAAAATTTTGAGTCGAAATAAAAATAAATCAAAAGTACTTCATAAGAGAACCTCATATCTAAAATTTCAGGTTCTGAAGTTCATTTCTCGAATTTTAGCGAATTTTTGAAATTTCAAAATTACTCTTTAAATTTGAATCAGTCAAAAATGTCTAAATTGACTCATGAAATAGACAAAATTAAGTCACTGATGAGTGATAATCAGTCAAATGTGAGATTTTACTGCCAATCAGTGAAAAATTACATATTCGGTCAGTGAATTTTCAATATTGAATCAGTAAATTTTTTCACTGATTTCAACAGTGACTCAATTCTATCTATTTAAATCAGTCAATTTTGACTGATTCAAATTTAGAAAGTACCTCATCGCTTTGTAAAATATAAAAAAATGATCTAATCAACGAAAAAAACTGAAATTTGGTATATATCTTATTTTCAACTCGCGGATTACCCATGTTGGTGACCTGTTTGATCGATTAAAGCACAATTTTCCAAAATTTAACTTCGAGTTCAGGTCCATATTTTTTGACAGAAAATTTTATGGGAAAAATTTTAAAATATACTGACGACAGCTTAAATATTAGGTAAAAAGCTGAATCGATTCAGGAAGTCAAAAATCGGGTATATTTTCGATTTCGACTTCCTGAATCAATTTGGAATGGTTTCGAGACGTTTTGGAACCTCTAGAAAAGTTTCTGCTAAAAAATATGGATTTGAACTGGAAGTTGAGAATTCCAGAAAATTGAACCTTAATCGATGAAATACCTAGGTCATCAATAGGGATGGGTTTTTTATGTTTTTACATATTTTTTTTTTAGTTGATTGCCGGTAGCATAGGCACTTCTAAGGGAGGGGCTCAGGGGGCTCGAGCCCCCTGAGCCCCTCCCCCTCCCCCCAGCTCGGATAAGAGATTTTTTATTATAAAATGTAAAAAAAGTGAATTTTTTGCCCTTGAATCATGATTTTTCAAAAAAAAATCGTCCTCGCTTCGGTCAGGCAATATTTTAGCCCTTCTACTTGAAAAATTTATGATTTTTCACTGATCTTTCAGTCAAAAATCACTGATTTCTTAATCAATTCCCAGTTTGTCAGAAACAATTGATAATTTTGACTGAATGATCAGTGTTTCGTAATTTTTTAATTTTACTTGGCTCAAATCCGTTTATGAATTATCAACGTAGGTACTGAAAATACTCTGACTACTCCAGCGCCACTGAAATAACAAGTTACTGAATTTTTTCATTGAAATGTCACCCCTTCCTTATTTTTTCCCGAATTCTGAGCCCCTCCCTTAAATAATTTCTGGGTGCGCTTATGGCCGCCGGTAGGAATATTTACAATATCTTTGCGAATCATAAAATTCCGAGTAAAATGAGCCCAATTTGTATGAGCATATTTTGACATATTTGAGGTAAAAAGCATAAATTGATATATTTTTTGTGATTTTATTCGTTTTTTGACATATTTTGAACATATTTTACCATCTTTTTTCATTTTTTATGACATACCTATTTCGCAAAATACTAAAAAATCCACTTTTTCAAAGACCAAAGAAAATTGAAAAATTGACTTTGCCGAAATTTGCTCCCTGATGGGTGAAAAATTATTTCATAATTTATGAAATAATATGTTTTAAACGTCTGTTTTTTAAAATTTTTCGAATTAATCATAATAAAGTTTCCGTTTCGAGTTTGTCGTATTTTTGTTCTCCTTCAAAAACCCTGAATTTTGATACCCATATTTCCCCTCTTTTATTTGACATATTTTGACATGGAATATTTTTGACGTATTTCAGACTGCGAAAAGCATATTTTATGCGCATAAAACACGATTTTTATGACATAAAAATCCCATCCCTAGTCATCAATATAGGTAATCTGCGATTATAGGTACTGAAGTTCATATGGACCATTTTTATGGGGTTTTCTCCAGTGCTGGCAAATTCCAGAATTTTCTAGAGGCTTCGAAACGTCTGGAAACCGCTTCCAATCGATTCGGGAGGTTGAAAATAGGATATATACTAAATTTCAGTATTTTTCTTTTATTAGATCACATTTTTATATTTTTCAGGATGATGAGGTAATTTTGAAATTTCAAAAATTCGCCAAAATTCGAGAAATAAACTTCATCACCTGAAATTTTGGATAATGTGATTCTTATTTTATGATGTACTTACGATTTATTTTTGATTCAGTTTAAAATTTTACTTCGAGTTGAAATACCTCTCTTTTATGAAACAGATTTTTTTCAATACTTTTGAAACGAGGTTAAGATGGCGTTGTTATTGAAAGCTGCTGGAATTGTGATAAATTCGAAGAGTCGACGATATAAATCCAGATAAATGTTATCTGAAATTCGCTCTAACCAAAATAAATATTTTTCCGAGTAAAAGAATTACACCGGAAAGAATGAAAGTCTTATCATTGTGTGCGACTTGAAGAAATATTTAGTTTGGTGTAACAAGGATTTCGGTATAGGGTCTATGTAATTCAAGATTTTATTTCTTTAATTAGTCTCGGTAATGGGGTAATGTTGAGCTACTGTGTTTTGTCGTTGCCGCAGGATCAACGTTCTCATTTACGCGGTAACCGAGAAAATTATCGAAATTTCTAAATCGCATAATGGTGTCGTATTTTTCGCTCGAGCTTCGTTGTCGCAAATACGTACCCAATTAGTCCCCTAGTTCGGCTTCGAAACGTTAGTCGTTTAAATAAAGAGTTGGAAAAATTAACTTATTACGAGACGCTTGTGTAGGAAATGTTGCTAATGTGCTCGGTTGACGATGATTTAGGAGGCGGGGCGTGGAAGGGAAATGTGCGTATCGTTCGAACGATCTCTGCATAGTAATTTGGCCAGTGTGAAAGATGACTGGTTTTTTATTTCGGATTATTTTTTTTTTTATATATTTTGTTTCATAAGTATTAATTGGTATCGGATTTTCCACGAGGACTCGAGGTTTATACTGATGACGTCTCGTGTGTTTGAATGAATCACTTTATATCGAGGAAAAAATCGGTGAAAATTTTGTTTACATAAGTTCGCGTGTTTGACGAATTGAAATTCCTGAACTTGAAAAATTAATTTAATTCCGGATTTGGGAATTTTCAGATTGGTCATAGTATCGTAAAACAATAAATGTGTGTTCGAACTTATTAAAATCTTTCACGTTTTAAAAATTAAGTTGATGAAGACAAGACCAAAATTTTGTTTAAAACTTGAATAATTTTCTAAAATTTTCATCAATTTTTATTGGAATATTTTGAAGAAAGATTTTCAGGCACAGAAACGACCTACATAATATATATTTTTAAATAATGTAAACGTATGTACCTACCCTACTTGATGCATATTAAAATCAAAAAATCATTTTTTTAATCACTTTCATGGAAAAAATCAATGTATGTCAGCCTGGATATAGAAACGACCCTCAGGTGTCAAAAATTAGTTTTTGAGTTGACACTGATTTTGGGCTTTTCAAAAGGAGTAGAATCAAGAAGAGAAACCTCAACTCAAAAACCAATTTTTGACACCTAAAAGTCGTTTCTATATCCAGACTCACATATAGATACTTATGATTAATTTTTTCTTTGAATTGTCATCTAGGTGATTCAGAGTAATCGATGTTCAAAAGAATTACCAAAATGTGAATAGAAGAACGTGCTTGAATGAAGCTTGAGCAATTTATTTTAAATTACAATTTTAATGAAAAACAGACATTTTTACCTTTTCATTCATTACGTTTTTCTAAATCGAAGGCAAAATAAATATTGCTGTAAAATTTGACAGTTTTGCCAAATCTTACGAATTTTATCGATTTATGGCCAAAATTTTAGAAATATAGTTCTGTCGTTGAAAACCGATGAAAACCCTGTAATTCGTTTTCTATTTTGTCCGATTTTCTCGAAAATATTTCGATTTTTTTTGAAATTTTTATTTTTTAGTGTAAGTACCTATATGTACGCATTTGTTGAAATTTTCCCAAATCTGTCAAATCTTACTTTCTGATGAATTTTGGGTGCAGAGGGTCCACCTTTCCCCCCCCATTTTTTCGTCCCTGGTGTATGTAAAGGAAAATTAAAATTGTTTTTCAAACTTCACATAATTTTAATAACGTTTATTTTGATTTCCCGCCAAAATGTCATATTTTGACTCAAAAATTTTTCATTTACCAAGTATTTTCTTTCATATTTGATTTTTGATAAAAAATGATTGAATCATTATTCTTGGTAATTTCGAATAGTCCAGTAATTTTAGAATTTAACCCCCAAAAATTCAATCCTGATTTTTTTTTCGCGTTTTACGTTCGTAGTGGTCCACTACACAACATACTAAAATGGACACCCCCACAACCCTCCGCTACCCCCCAGGGGAGGGGTAAATGTCTGCTGAAAACCAGTTTTTCGTGAATATCTCCTCAAATAAGTCTCAAAATTGAAAAATAGTTATGAAAAATCTTGTTCTACGTGTAATTTCCTATCAGAAAGTTTTTTGGTTTTTTCAAAAACACTCACTTCCTTGACCAAAAATTAAGGGTAAAAAACACCTATTTTTCAACAATTTACAGCATTTTTTGAAAACATCGAAACTTTTGTGAATATCTCCTGAAATAAGCCTAAAAATGGAAAAATGGTTATGACCAATCATGTTCTACGTGTAATTTTCTATCAGACAGGTTCGTTTTTTTCGAAAACACCCACCTCTTTGCCCAAAAATTAAGGATGGAAAACGCCTATTTCTCCAATATTCACAGTATTTTTGAAAATGATGGAAATACGAAGCTGAAAAATCGTTTTTGAATCCTTACGACGCAAAGAAATGTTTCGTATATCCCCAATAATAAGCAATAACATGGCGTTTAAAGTACTTTTTTGATTTTTTAAATGCAGTATTCAATAACCTCCCTTAGAATTAACGGTAGGGGTTGAAATTCTTGCGGTGACTTTTTTGGAATACCCTACCAGCATGTATAAAAAAATACTCTTCCTTGGTATAATTTTGGGTAATTTCTGCTTCGTATTTCTATCATTTCCAAAAATACTGTGAATATTGGAAAAATAGGCGTTTTCCACCCTTAATTCTTGGGAAAATAAGTGGGTGTTTTCGAAAAAAAAACGAACCTGTCTGATAGAAAATTACACGTAGAATACGATTTTTCATTACTATTTTTCAATTTTGAGGCTTAAGTATTTGAGGAGATATTCACGAAAAACCCCGGTTTTCAGCAGACATTTACCCCTCCACTGGGGGTAGTGGAGGGTTATGGGGTATCCATTTTAGTATGTTGAACGTAAAACGCGAAAAAAAACAGGATTGAATTTTTTGGGGGTTTGGTACATTTTTTCTCTTATTGAAGTGAAAACTTCTATGGTGGGGGTCTATTTTTTTCGACGTGTTACGCTTATACACGGTTGCCAACCACCAATTATTCAGGAATATCATTTATCTAGGGAAATTTCCCACATTATATTACAAAAATATCATTTATCCAGGGAAATTTCTCACATTATATTACAAAAATATCATTTATCCAGAAGTGAAAAAGGAAAATGTTGGCAGCACTGCTTTACCTTTTAAAAGTCATTAAAAAAATGTCACTCATTAAGTGTGACAAAAAGTCGAAAGTAATCTAAAAGAAAATTATTAAAAGTCAAAAAGAAAATTGTTGACAGCACTGCTTTACCTTTTAAAAGTCATTAAAAAAATGTCACTCGTTAAAGGTGACAAAAAGTCAAAATGTAATCTAAAAGAAAATTATTAAAAGTCAAAAAGAAAATTGTTGACAGCACTGCTTTACCTTTTAAAAGTCATTAAAAAAATGTCACTCATTAAGTGTGACGAAAAGTCGAAATGTAATCTAAAAGAAAATTATTAAAAGTCAAAAAGAAAATTGTTGACAGCACTGCTTTACCTTTTAAAAGTCATTAAAAAAATGTCACTCGTTAAGTGTGACAAAAAGTCAAAATGTAATCTAAAAGAAAATTATTAAAAGTCAAAAAGAAAATTGTTGACAGCACTGCTTTACCTTTTGAAAGTCATTAAAAAAATGTCACTCGTTAAGTGTGACAAAAAGTCACAGCACTGCTTTACCTTTTAAAAGTCATTTAAAAAATGTCACTCGTTAAGTGTGACAAAAAGTCAAAATGTAATCTAAAAGAAAATTATTAAAAGTCAAAAAGAAAATTGTTGACAGCACTGCTTTACCTTTTGAAAGTCATTAAAAAAATGTCACTCGTTAAGTGTGACAAAAAGTCACAGCACTGCTTTACCTTTTAAAAGTCATTAAAAAAATGTCACTCATTAAGTGTGACGAAAAGTCGAAATGTAATCTAAAAGAAAATTATTAAAAGTCAAAAAGAAAATTGTTGACAGCACTGCTTTACCTTTTAAAAGTCATTAAAAAAATGTCACTCGTTAAGTGTGACAAAAAGTCAAAATGTAATCTAAAAGAAAATTATTAAAAGTAGAAAAGAAAATTGATGACAGCACTGCTTTACCTCATTTTTGTTAAATTATCCATTTTTTAGAAAATTTTCAAGTGTTTGCAGACTTATCACAAGTTTTGGAAGAAGCTGTCCAATTTTTATAAAATCGTATAAACGTTCTGCCTTTGAAAAAATACACGCTCTCGTCAATGCGCACGGTTTCTAATTTTGGTACGAAACTGAAACTTTGGGAATTTCACCTTGGGATGAGACCTCAAAATTTCAAAGTTCAATTTAAAACTACCTAAAATTACGTATGAAGTCAATGACAAATTTTGGCGCTTTGTCAAAAGATCTAAAATGCGATAAAAGTACACGTGCGAATTTTAATTTTCGTTCAATATATTGTTTTTGAGTGGAAAATATATTTCAGTCGTTTATAGCACATTTTTTTCACGTTTTTCTCACTTATATGCCCTAGATTACTAATCCTGAAATTTTCATTTGTTATAAATGACATTTATATGTTCTAGATTACTATTCCTGAAATTTTGTTAAGACCATATCCTGTTACTTATTTATTGTACAAACAACTAGACACGTCTTTCCGTTCTCACTTTTTTAATTATTCATTCTCCATTCCTTTGTTTTCAAAACCTTAATATATTGTTCTCTTATTCTAAAATTCTTCATTCGTTTGCACCATATTGCATATGTTTTGTTACCTATCTATTACATAAAAACTTTCACTAAGTTTCTCATAATCTATGCAGGTAATGCGATTTGTTTAACTTTTATCATTTGTTCCAAATGACATTTCCTTTTTTACAAAAAAATATTATCTATTCACCCACCTCTTATTATAGATTTCAAAATAAAAGAGCGAAACCTCTAATATACAAATCAAAAATTCAGAAACAAGTTTTCACTTCTGAGGTACGTCCCATGACGCACCCATTTTTTTTGCCTGGACTATAATTTGTTTCTTTAATATTTTAAATAGATAGATGAACGTATTTCACTAAAAATTGTTAAGAAATCCCCAAAAACATTCGCAACTTTTAAGCTACTCTTTCAAAAGGAAAACTAACTTCATTTATTAGATGAAAATTTAGAATAAACGTTTTGTAAAAGGCCAAGAGTTCATATTTACGAAAAATTATACCCAAGAGAAAGTGAGTCAGAGCCGGACTACGTATGTAATGAAGGTTGCTTGCCCTTGAAAGTTGGTATATAAAATTACATTTCCAACTCTGAATATAAATTTTACTTAATTTCCTGTTATAAAAATACTATTACTTTGCTGGAAAATAAAATAAATATATTTTAGAAAAAAAATTATTCTGAAGTGAAAATTTTAGCTTTATGTTGGGACATTTTCAAATCTCAGCCCTAATTTTTGATTTGTTTGACTCAGAAGTGAACCTTCAAAGGCAATATGATATCAATCTTATCAAAAATTATGACTACCTACTTAAATTCATAGGTATTGATTCTTCATATCTAACTTGAAACCATAATTTATTTTTGATCATTTCCAAAGTACATAAAAAAATGTTGCCTTTACTCTTCACGAAGTGGAATCATTTTGTTTGCAATGTTCCAAGTTCTGAAAATAAATACGGTTTCATTACCTGAATAGTCAGCAAAATTCGACAATAAATGATACGTAAATATTCGATAAAAACAAACACAAAACAGTTGAATTGTAAATTTCAGTCGATGTTTTCATTCTGACTTCCTCCTCTTCCCTTCTCCAAACTAAATTCGGTTCTCATTATATTTTACATTCTTTACAAAAATCCACTACTTGAAAATTTTTCAAAAAAATACTATTTAAATTTTCAACGATAAATACCTTCATTCTACATACTTATTCTAAAAGAGGAACGAAGCGTTTAAGTCTATAGGTAAATATTGAGCCAATTTTCTCAAAGTCACGAAAAAAATCTTAATTTTTTATTATACTATTGCTGACTTAGGAAACCTTAAGTATATCTATTGTCTTACTTACAATGAAGATGATTACCAATCGAAGTATAGGTATACAAAATTTCTCATCTTGTTAGTCGTCCTCGATCGACCTAGCTATTCAATTTTCAGTATTTATTTTTCATTAAATCACCATCCATAACGAAATCCTGCCATTCGTATTTGTTCAAATGTTCGGTTATAAATATCGAGAATTTTTTCAATCATTCGATTCGGAATTCGATACACAATCCAGACTCGAGAATATCTACTCGAGATGGTATGAAAAAAATTACAAAATTTCACGCTCCACGTACCCTTGTTATTTTTGTTTTTAAAATTTATATTTCTTTGGTAAACACGTATCTCTCTGGAGATCATCCGTAATATTTGGTAAATAAAAAAATTACCAGTCGAGCTCGATGAATCGGATAAGATTCGAGTGCACTGCGACACTATATGAGTCAGTTAACTCGCCTCGATCATTCGGTACGTCTATGTACGAGTAATGAAATGAAATTCATACGACTCGTATAAAATTATTCGTCCGGTGAGAATGAGTCGAACGCATTAAAATGTTCAATAAAAATCTCTAATAAAATCACACCAAGCCGCGTTACGGTTTACGTACCAGATGTAATAAATTCTATCGCCTCGCGAATATAGTAAAACCTACACGATACAATATATGCAACCGTATTACACATAAAGTTTGTTTACACGCCGTAAATAACTATTAACCGGAGCGCCATCGCCATAGCGCCACCGTAAGATCTTACAGCCGGAGAAATGATCTAACTAATTTCCAATGATAATAAAAACCGCCCGAATAGTTGATTTACTCACCTACCATAACTAAATCGGGCTTTTTTATTACCTGTACAGTCGTAGTTTGTTGTTAACCTCAGAAGAAAAAAAAAAATTGAATAATTACCATCGCAGCTTCGGATATAGCAAGGATGCGATTATAATTCGACGTTCACTCGATGTAAAATACAGTAATTGTCTATTCTGTTCTCGAGCTTCCTTATTTCTTCTGGTGCGGATTTCTTCGAAGAGGAAGTTGAACTTGGCTGCGGTTTTGGTTTTTCTATACGTACGTCGGATATGTCTGGAATTTTGATAAATATTCGTTTGGCTCTGGCTCTAGATGTTTTCGTAGTAATGTAAAAGTACCAGTAGCATTGATCCTAGGATTAAATAAAACCAGTTCGATCGTACCTATTTATTTGGTTTTAATCTCGTTTAATGTGCAGCTACAGCTATAGCTACTTATAGGTACGAATACTCGTATTTATAAGTTTTGAAATTGTATAAATTTCACTATATTTAATAGGTATCTTCTCGTACAAAGTACGCTTATGGATATTTAGATACGAAAAAAAAATAAAGTTGCGAATTCAACCTCATTTGCAATGACCTTGACCTAAAAACATGAACCCGAGATTTAGTGGTCATCTCAGCTGTACCAGCAATTAAATAAAATTATCAAATTGCCATTTGTCTGACACACGCGAATAACAATTACACCGCGTTGTATTTATCTTGACACATAGTCGACCCATCTTTTACTTTATTGCTTCCCTCTTAGCTTTATAATGAGCTGGTTAGTTAAAAAGTGCATCGTGATGAATGTGCGAACAAATTATCATAACAATGTGGATAATATAACACTTGAGAAAAACACTTGTTACGTCTGCGATGTTTTATTAATCGTGTAATTATACTTTGTTTGCTTCCAGGTTGATGTAACGTTTTGGAGGAAAACAGAAATAAAAAAAGAGCTACTAAATAAGAAATTAAATTCAATATGATGATAGCGCTAAAGGAGAAGTTGAGTTTCTTATACAATGGATGGGTATTGACGGTATTGACTTTGGGCTATTTATCTTCGGAACTGGGTCATTTCCTGATTGGCGTTACCAGCAAAGCGACTGCTACCGATGTACACTATGGCGATATTAAATGTCAATTGAATAAAACAAAACCGCATGTCAATCTAACATTGCACGAGAATTGTATATCCGCCGATAATGAAGACCAGTGAGTACCTATTTGGAATATTTTACGTATTGAATAGAAAGAATGACCGGAGGCGCATTCGGGGTGTGCTCAGGGTGCTCGAGCCTCTGAGGAGATTTTTATCATAAAAATGTCAAAGGTGCATTTTTTTGCTTTTCAAACATGATTTTTTTTTAAATTTCACACTCTTCGCTCGGTCAGTATTTTTTGGATAAACATAAATTGTGACCAGGACTATGGAGAGGTACCTATAGTCACCAAAACCGATTTTTCGTTTTTGATCGATATTGATAGAAGAAAGTATATGCTCCTTCCAATGACATAAACCGTAGACTCCAGATTTTATTATTTTTGGTGTAAAGTACATTAGTTTTTGCCCAGAAGCTTAATTTTAGACACATTTTTTATAAAAGTGAACTTTGAACTTCCGACTGAAATATCTCGAAAGCATTGCTTTCTAAAAAAAAACTAATTGCACTTTACGGAAAGAAAATTTTACGCTCTACAATTTATGTTTTATTCATTTTTTCGGTAGAACCCTTCCTTTGCTCAGAAAATTGACTTCAAGTGACAAAAATTTTAAAAATGTGTAAAAAAAAATTCCACCAAAAAATTGATAACTTTTGACCCTTGAAGCCAATTTTCTGAGTAAAGGAAGGGTTCTACGAAAAAAATGAATGAAACATAAATTGTAGAGCTTAAAATTTCCTCTTTGTAGAGTGGAATTAGTTTTTTTTTAGAAAGCTATGCTTTCGAGATATTTTAGTCGAAAATTCAAAGTTCAACTTTCAAACCGACTTGTTTTTTTGAACACGTTTCTCTCGGTAAGTTGATTTTGGCCAGTGGTCCCTTTTCGTAGACCAGCTCACAATTACTCTCTAAATCTGAATCAGTCAAATTTGATGAAATTGGAAATTCTACCTTTTTGAATCGGTAAAATAAATTTAACAGTAACGGAAAATCAGTGATTTTTCTATGATCTTTCAATAAAAAATTACTGATCAGTCAATTCTCAATTTGTCAGAAAAAATCAGTAATTTTGTCTAGAAGATCAGAGAAAAATCGCTGATTTTTAGTTAAATTCAGTTTACTGATTATTGATTAAAAAAGCAAAATTTCACCAAATTTGAATGATTCAGTGTGTACACTTTCTGGAAAACCTGGAAAAGACGTGGAATTTTGAAAATCGGGAAAAGTCAGTGAAATGTCAGAGAATTTGGGATTATTTCCTGAAATTTTTTTAAAGAAGGATAAATTATCTATAAAAGTTTTTTTTGATCAATTCATTATTTGAAAAATTTATAAATTTTTCAAAAAATTTCACCCTCGCTCCACTTGGACCAAATTGTTACATCTCTTGAATGATTTTTTGATTCATCATTTTTTATCGACCATGATACATAAAAAAAGTATGTCTTTATCCATTGGTGGAGGAGGGGGCGTGGGGGGGGTGTCAGTGAATTTTTCAGAAAATCCCTTCGTTGCTAAATCTAATTTTTCACGATGCCCTTAACCACTATGTTGAAAAAAAAACAAGGAAGGAATGGAAGATGGAAGAGAATTCGTCCCTCATCAATTTTTTATTTACTTGGGCAAATCGAAAAGATGCCTGGATAAATTTGAGGCACATGTTCTTCAAATTCATTTTTTTGGGAGGGGGGTGGAAATGAACTGTGAATAAATTTTTAAATTTTCGGCTTGGAAAATCCGAAGTTTTATTTGCATGGTTTGGTTGACACCCTGACATAATTAGTTTAATTTTTCAAAACTTCGTGATTTTGTTATAAAATAGAGTGCTTCTTTTTTATTTGAAATTTTTTCTGTTATAAATTCAAGTTTTCAGGTTTTTATGGGGGGGAGGGGAGGGTCAAAAATTTTCAGAATTGAATTTGACTCGTTTTTATGGCCAGGAAAAGGGTATCTAAAATCTCGTAAAGTGAATTGAAAATGAAAAACTTGTTAGATACCACGAATTTTAAATCATTATTTCCAGGTTGTGAGTACATTACGCTAAAAAATTACCCCCTCCTTTATATTTCATGAATATGTATGGAAAACGTCTGGAAAACTTCGAAAATTTAGTCTGGAAAACCTGGAAAAGTCAGGGAACATCATTTCTAAAGAATTGTGGATACCCTGGATTCAGATTTAGATAATGCTGTTTGTTCATTTGTTCCGAATTCCCGCAATTTTTGAATTTTTCTTTGCTCAATTTTGTACTTGTACAGTCGCGTCGCCAGGATTGAAAATTGGGAGGAGGGACACAAAAGGGGTAGTTTATTAGACAACTTTTTTTTTGCTTTTTCGAGCTGAAAAAGAGAGCTGACTTTTTCACTGGCTAAAAATGCACATATTTGTAGAATAAATTGATTTATGACATTCATTTTTAAAGTAACCATCTAGCAAAATATTAAGATAATTTTAAGAATGAAACTTTGGTAGGTATAGGTACCTAATCAATAAAATATTAAAGTTGCAAAAAAATGAACTTGAAGGGGAAAAAATACAAAGTAAAAATGGTGCAAAATTGATTTCGTTCAACAGTCACAATGGGCTAGAAAGTGTAAATAATGTAAATTTATAAATACAACATTTTTTGGGGGGAGGGAGGGAGGGAGCCCAGAATTTTTTCGGAGGGGGCTGCCTCAAGTCTCCCCTTGGCAAAGCCTTTGTACATGTATAGGTACATGTATCATTCGTCTACTGAAAATACTCTGAGTACCTACAATGTAACCAATTTTTTCATTGAATCTTGATCGTCTGCATCTCTCCAATTTTTTGTCGAATTTTCAGTCCCTCTCATACATAATTTCTGGGTTCGTTCATGAAAACCAATCTCTGGAAGTGATAGTAGTTGTTGAGAAATAATTGTTTTTTTTCATCCTCGCAAATGTATGCTTTTGGTTGGCATTTGAAATTGTAAAAGAGACTTTTGGCTTCTAGTACTCTAGTTTAATTTATAATATCCTCGGAGATTTCATCGATTTGTAACATAGCAACTACATACGTACGAAGGTATTCTGCCTGCAACTTTTTCGAGCGAAGATACTCGTATTGGGGTATAATGTGTGTTTATTTCCCGGCGCGTGTGTGAACTGAAAGGATTTTGTGAAAATTGATGAATGAGGTGTAGGTTAGGTTGAGGTACTCTCGTATTGTGTAATGTGTACTATCGTGAGTGGAAAACAATGAATGCGAGATAACGGGGTATTTTTGTATTTGTAAGTTTTTTACTCGCTTGGGAATACTTTGTAAAGCGAAAAGTCGTCGCAGATTACCAAGTTTTTCTTAGTAATATACATTTATTGCATTGCGGTTTGCGAAACAAAGTGTACCACGGAACGGTACGAGTACGATTGTTCGTGGGTGTTGGGTTAGGTACGTATCTGTATGAAGTGCCTGTGTAGGTATCGTTGGTATATGAGGGTGTTGTAATTTCTAACTACGTTTCTTCGTTTACTGCGATATGTATTTAACATCTTTCTGCTTTTGCAAAAGTAGATTTTCAAACTATTTTTTTGCGGTTTGGAAATGTGTTGGTGTTTTATTGGTTTACGAATGTGATGTTTTCAAACATCATAGGGTGTTTTTGGCAAAATTTATAATATTTTAATCAATAGTTGCTTTTCTACCTGGTATCTAATATTCTTATTTTTGGATCAAGATCAATTTCAAGTATCATACTGATGTGTGTTAACACGTAAGAACGTAAAAAAACTTTTTTTGCCAAATTTTTTGGAATTAAGTTTGAATTTTTGAAAAACTAGGTTTTTTGGTTGGAATTTGATTGATAAAATTTTGTACAATTTTCATTTCGTTTTTGTTTTTTTATTTAAAAATTGAAATACGGTAAAAAAACATTTGATTTCTCTTAAAATTACCAATTTTTAGTTAGAATTCTCAATTTCTAGTGAAAATCTCAGTCGGGGGTGAAATTTACAACTGCTGGTAAAAGTTTTCCATTGCTCGTAACAATATTCTTCATTTCTGGCATAATTCTCAAATTTTTGTAAAATTACTATTTTTGGTAAAATTTGCAATTCTGTGAATTTTTAAGTTTTGGTGAAATTCACAAATTCCAGTAAAATAACACAATATCAATTTCTGGAAAAATTTTCAATTTCTAGTGGAATTTTTCAATTTTTTTCCCCAATTTTACAGTTTTTTGTTACAGCTCTATTTTCTCATTTCAATTTTTAGTAAAATTATATGTTTTGGTGAAATTTTCAGTTTTTAGGGCATAAAATTATCGATTTTCAGTGAATTTTTCTATTTCTTGGCAGATTCTCAATTTCTCAGTTTTCAGAACAATTTTAGATTTACAGAAATCCGATTTTCAAAGAGGTTTTCAGGTTTCAATGTAATTTTCTATTCCTCATAATGTCTACATTCCTAATAAATTCTTAATTTCGAGTAAAATTTTCAATTTTGTGGATTGCTTAATACTTAATTTTTTAAAGCTGAGAATATTTTCGATTTCTATTGAATTTTTCCATTTTCAGCTAAATTTAACATTTTACCTATCAAAATTTATAATTTTTCATAAATTTTTCAGATTCCATTAAAATTTACGATTTTCTACTGTGAAACTCAATTTTAAATGTGATTACAAATTGCTAGTGATATTCTTAATTTTTTGTCATGTTCCTCAATTTCTGGAACAACTTTCGACTTTCAAAAATACGATTTCTGCGGAGTTACACTTTCCCGTATGACTTTTTAGGTATATTTTTAGTTGATGTAATTTCGAAATTCATGTTACAATCTCAATGGCTAGTGAAATTTCTAATCCCAGTGTAATTTTCCAATTTCTAGTAAATTTTAGACATTAAGATTTAAGAAAATCTGCAACTTTTCATTTAGAAGAAATTTTGATTGATTTATGGAAATTGAAAATTATCATCTGAATAGGAGATTTTTATTTTCTCTGTGCACCTTCATCAATATTATGCTAGTTTTCTTCATTGTGATTTTGTAAGATTTTCAGAAGTTGAACCATAGACAAAAATTGAAATAAGGTGGAGGGCGTCAAATTATGAAATGACTCCTTACAAAAGGGTCTAAAAAAATGGAATTTCGATACAAAAATGAGATTCCGATGAACCGAATTCGTAAAACTGCCCGTTAATGAAAAAGTATATTTTTTTCAAGCGGATATTTTTAATTTTTTTGATAAAAAAAAGGATCTTTGACATTGCTTAAATTTTTTTTTTATTAATAATTAAACTGGACAGGTATTTTATCCTGAAAACATGACTTTCTTGGGCTTATTGACTGGATCTCAAAATCAAGGCAAGGTAGAATTTCACTCCGGGAGAGGAAAGGGATTGAATAGACCGCTGTCTAGATTCCATTTTTTGGAAAATGAAAATGGTTATTCATGTGAGAACAGGAGTGAACCAATTGGCTGAAGATGTTTGTTGAATTTGATCAAAAATGCTAAAAAAAATTACATAAATGTCAGACCCCTTCACCCCTTCTCCTCCTCACCAGCCCTCGTTTCATGAGTTACAAGACAGTCAAACCTGGAAACTCGAATACCTTCATGACGTCACTACTCATACCACTGAATGCCGTTGAATATTTTACGTCAGTTTTAAACAGTTTAGAATTTTTTGAAGAAGTTTTCCAGCTCCAAATTTTTTCCTCGTAATTTTTTTCTCAGAATTTTCTCAACTGAAATATTTCTGACATATGTAATTTAATTTTCTCCACTGAAATTTTTTTCTGAAGAATTTTTCCCATCGTTGAACTTTCATCTTTTTTGAAAAGAATGATTTTTGTTTGATTGACGCCATATAAATTTTGAGAAAAAAAATTCGAGTTGAAAAAATTATGATTGGACGTGGAAAATTTTCAGATGTGAAAATTGCGAGAAAATAAAATTTTTACGACGTCAATCAAACAGAAGTCATTCTTTTCAAAAAAGATGTAGGTTCAATAATGGAAAAATTCTTCAGAAAAACTTTGGTCGTGGAAAAATTACGTCAGAAAAAAATTCGGTCGTGGAAAAATAACATTAGAGAAAAATTTCAGTTGAGAAATTTCTGAGAAAAAAAATAGGAGTTTAAAAAATTACGAGGAAAAAATTTGGAGTTGGAAAACTTTTTCAGAAAATTCTAAACTATTTAAAATTACGTAAAATAATCTGGACTTTGAAAAAAAAAAGTCGAAACGGCATTCAGTGATATGAGTAGTGACGTCATGAAGGTATTCGAGTTACCAGGTTTGACTGTCTTGTCATGAGACGAGCTAATGGAATCTTGAAAGTATTTAATTAATTTACTCGATTTTTTTTTCTTCACACAAAAATAGATCTTATTTCATGTAATGAGAAGCATAAAGTTGGAATATTGAAGGCGAACGAAGTAGACTACGTGTTTTGAGATTTTCAAAGGATTTAGCAGTTTTTTCTCTTTTTTTCTGCTTCCTTTTTTTATTAAGGAGAAGAAAGACGGAAACAGTTTGAAACACGAATTTTAGTCAAGTAAATCTATTGCCAACTTTGAACACGTATTTTTGTGCAACTGTATCTAATTAATAATTTGGCAAAGTCAAATTTGGAAAATAATTTTAGTTACTCTTTGTACAAAATCCGGGCTTAAAATTAAGCACACTGCCAAGTTTCGCTGATATTGGTATTAGTGAAGAGTGATTTTCACAAAATTGGCAGCTAACCAGTTAATCAGAGGACTACGATGCACTTTTTCAACTGTACAAAGTATATAAATATTTTTTCGTCGACGTTTTGTTGGAAAAATACACGTTACATGTAGGATATGGTTTGATTTGCATAGATTTTCAGCTTCAACATTTGAGTTTACAAAAATGACTTCTGAAACGAATACTTTCAATTTTTACCATTTTGATACGTTTTTGTGTCTGTAGATAGTTTTTTTTTCAATTTTTTTTTAAACCTTGTAGTTTGAAAAAAGTATTTTAATAATTTTATGTACCTCCTTGAGAGTAATTTCAGGTACATTATGGGTTTAAAAAAAAGCTAAAATACTAATGATAGCAAAAGTAAATGAAGGAATATTTTCGTGAGATTTAAATAAATTGACCATTGGTATATCTACATACATATTGTACCTAGCTAGAGCTACCTGTACTATTATATAATTACGTATACATTATGTATTTGTATTTATTCAAATTTCATTTTACAGATGCTACGAACTATTATTAGATAACGGTCAGCCATACTGCGAGTGGAATTACGATGGTCTTGGTTTCGACTACCAGATTTTAGCAGGACCTTGTTTCATCGCCGTGTATACCGTAATAGGCGTATTTTTCGGTATCGCGGCTGATAAATATAACAGGTACGGTATCCGAGAGACAGACGGTAATAATCATAAAAAATCAATTTTTTCCATCTAAATTTGATTAAAGTTTAATTAAAATTTTCACGCTTCCGTTGAACGGAACACATTGTTTAATCAATAATTGCGTAGTTCCATGTGGAAATTGGTAAACAATTTTTTCCCAATATAAAATTCGCCCGTGTCAATTATACGAGCCTTTTTTTTCTTATTAAAAAACACACACACCGAATTTCATATTTATAAATTTCAATTTTTTCATATGCGAGAATTTTTTTTATTAAGGTCGCAGTCGTTAAATTTTTCAAGCGTGAATGTGTAAATTATTTAATGTAAAATTTTTATTCGGTGTTTGAAAAATAACGAGTGGTTTGCCCAAATTACCAATTCGGCGATGGTTGTAAAACAATAAGCCCCTAGTCAGGTTTTTCTTCCCTTTGAATTTATATAAGTAGGTAAACGTTATAAAAAGAATATTTTCTGATAATTTATGATTTATTCGATAGAACGATCGTTGATACGATTGAATAAAATTCCGACCGTTAAATGATAATTTTTGACGCTACATTAATCATTTTTCGGCGTCGAATTCGCCAGCCTCAGCCCTGAATTTCTAGTACCTGTGACAGTCGAGTAAGCTTTTTAAAAACTCGGCGAAACAATTTAGAACGGCGTGAAATTCGCGTTACGCGGTGAATTTTAAAAGAGCAGATTGCGCGGTAACCGCTCTTAAATGATGGGGTTTCCTTCCGCTGAATAACAACGAATCGTTCCCGAGTAATGCTTTTTTTCCTCTCCTCGACCGTGTATCGTCGTAATAAAACAAAAGAAAAAAAGGCTCGATGAAAAGAAATAACCTCTGTTATAGTTATGTATTCTTTCGGTACATATAGTCTACAGTCCAACTGGCAAAAAGTGTTCATTGAGCGTGCTTTTTTGGGGCGCAAAAAAATCAGTTGGCTTATTGTGGGTATGGGTCCCATAGTACGAAAAAAGTGTATTTTGGATTTTTGCCCTTGCACAATAGGGAGCTGGAGCCTAAAAATCCCTCTTTTTTCCCATTTTTTCAACTTGGCCGGGCGCAAAAAAAAATTTCACAGTGTGATAGCAGGCACTCCCCCGACTCCAAATATATGTCACAACCCTTGGGCCACTTGCACAATGGGACGCTAGGCCCCCCAAAGTGCGATTTTTCGCCAAATTTGACCATTTTTGGCACAATAATGCCTCTGTATGCGACATGTGGTCTGGGGCGCAAAAAAATTAAACGAAGTGTATACTCACATTCATTCCGCATCCGATGAGCCAAAGTTTAAGGAAAATGGTTTGCACAATACGCCGTGGCGGAATTTCAAAGTTGGGAAAATGTGTGATTTTCACCCCTTTTCATCGTAAATTAAATTATCAAAAAAAATTCTGAAATTGGGTTGCGACCTATCAAAATGGGTTAAAATTTTACAAGCAGAACGAAATTATTAGTGAAAATTGAATTTTAGCAATTTTGACCCTTTTTGATCCTCAAATTGAGCCCCATTTTTGAGTATTTCCCAAAAATTGGCATGTGACCTATGAAAGAGGGCTAGAATTTCGTCAAAAATTCAAAAATGTCATCCAAAACTATTTTTGAGCAAATTGTGAGAATTTTGAGCCTCAAATAGGATCAAATTTTTGAGTATTTTTTTCCAAAAATTGGCATGTGACATATGAAAGTCGTATAGAATTTCGTCAAAACTTCAAAAAATGTTATCCAAAACCATTTTTGAGCACTTTTTGAGAATTTTGAGCCCAAAATAGGATCGAAATCTGAGTATTTTCCAAAAATTGGTATGTGACCTATTGAAATGGGATAAAAATTTCTTCAAAAATTCAAAAATGTTATCCAAAATCATTTTTGAGCAATTTTCAAAAATTTTGAGTCTCAAATTGAGCAAATTTTTTACTATTTTCAAAAATTTGGGAGGTCACATGCCAATTTTTCGAAAATAATCAGAAAATGATCATATTTTGGACTCAAAATTCTCAAAAGTTGCTCAAAAATGATTGGATAACATTTTTGAATTTTTGAAGAAATTTTATCCCATTTCAATAGGTCACATAACCAATTTTTGGAAAATACTCAGGTTTTGATCCTATTTTGGGATCAAAATTCTCAAAAGTTGCTCAAAATGGTTTTGGATAACATTTTTGAAGTTTTGACGAAATTCTATAACGACTTTCATATGTCACATGCCAATTTTTGGAAAATACTCAAAATTTGATCCTATTTGAGGCTCAAAATTCTCACAATTTGCTCAAAAATAGTTTTGGATGACATTTTTGAATTTTTGACGAATTCTAGCCCTCTTTCATAGGTCACATGCCAATTTTTGGGAAATACTCAAAAATGGGGCTCAATTTGAGGATCAAAAATGGTCAAAATTGCTAAAATTCAATTTTCACTAATAATTTCGTTCTGCTTGTAAAATTTTACCCATTTTGATAGGTCGCAACCCAAATTTCAGAATTTTTTTTATAACTTAATTTACGATGAAAAGGGGTGAAAATCACACATTTTCCCAACTTTGAAATTCCACCACGGCGTATTGTGCAAACCATTTTCTTTAAACTTTGGCTCATCGGATGCGGAATGAATGTGAGTATACACTTCGTTTAATTTTTTTTGCGCCCCAGACCACATGTCGCATACAGAGGCATTATTGTGCCAAAAATGGTCAAATTTGGCGAAAAATCGCACTTTGGGGGGCCTAGCGTCCCATTGTGCAAGTGGCCCAAGGGTTGTGACATATATTTGGAGTCGGGGGAGTGCCTGCTATCACACTGTGAAATTTTTTTTTGCGCCCGGCCAAGTTGAAAAAATGGGAAAAAAGAGGGGTTTTTAGGCCCCAGCTCCCTATTGTGCAAGGGCAAAAATCCAAAATACACTTTTTTCGTACTATGGGACCCATACCCACAATAAGCCAACTGATTTTTTTGCGCCCCAAAAAAGCACACTGATTTCGATTTCTAGAGCACTTTTTGCCACTTGGACTGTAGACTAATACGAGTAGCTTTAATAAAAATTAATTGGCGTCGTTAAATTTTATTTTTTCCCAATGAGTGCCGTCCGGCGAATCCGGCTTTTGAATTCGATAAAAAGTTTTTCGACTAGGATGGTTCGAGTTATGGGTCAATTTTCTTCTAAATTATCAACCATCGGGAATATTTTCGAAAAATTTTCACGACTCAATTTCATATAGGCCGGGTTGTATTACGAAATTGTCCACTGAATGGGTAAAAGCCAAGGATAGTTGAAATTTTCGATGCTCGATTTGGCGATAACTCGCGTTTATAGGATTCATTAAAATTTACTGACGAAATGAGATATTTTTTGTTCTGAAAAGGCTTTAAAATCATGAATATGGTTTTAGGAAGTTGTCAATTTTTGCGTTTGAACGGCTCATTACGACCGTTTTTGTGATTTATACGTCTTTGTTTTGAAGGTCCATAGTCATTTGTTGATATTCAATTTTCCATAATATCAGAAAAAAAAATTGTTTTAATAATACTAAAAAGTTAAATTCTGACCAAAAAAATACAGTAGGTATTGCAACATTGCAATGAAAAAATCTATTCAAAATGGCAATTTTAAATCAGAAGAAACTGTTGAAGAATTCGACAAAGAGCGGTAAAAAGTATCATTTTTAAAAGAAAGAAAAAGTGAAGTAGGGTATGTATTTTAATATGTCGGAACTTCCCTACCCTCTTTTGGGAGGATAGGGGTTCAAATTCTGGGTTTTTGGCTATAACTTACAAAATTGTGCATTTACAAAGAAAAGGGTTGAAACAAGAATTGTAGAGCATTAGGAAAATGAACAATGTTGTTATTTACAATTGTTCCTTAGGATGTCAAGGTGGGGACCTTTTATAATAATTTACCCCTGCCCCGGTCTTTTCAACCAGATCACTAGATCCGTTTCCTCATAATTCTTACAGGCACCAGTGTGAAATTCGGAAAAAAATAGTACCTAACTCAAATGACCTTTTTCGAGTCAAAAGGTAACCAAAAAATTCATTTTTTTAAAATTTTGAATTCAGTGACGCGGGAAGTTTTTTTTTGAGAGGGTACAAAATGAGTACAAATACTTAGAATACCAGAAGGATTTTTGGGGGAGGGGGCAAAATTAAGCATTTTTTCACTATATTGCGTTAAATAATTTATATAATTGTGATTTTATTTATGCTCGAGCGAAGCTTTGAAAAAATTGAGTTTTCAATGCCACAAAAAACATTTTTTCCATGTTTTAATGTTTTAAAATGTCTAACTGATGTGATTGGGAGAAGGGGGGTAAATGTACCCCTTGTCGCCCACTTTTTGACGCCACCGATTGAATGTTTGACTACCTTAAGAAATTAATTTTTTTGTTCTGTTCAGATTTTTTTAGTCTAAAATTCTACATTTATGTATTTTTTACAATGCATTAAATATCTACCTTCACTTTTGGAATTTCGAACCCTCGCATCTAATTGGAGTGCAGGGGGTCAAAAAAATTATTATAAAAATCGAGTTCAGTACCCACAAAAACCCTAGAAACCCACTTGTTCGACACTCGGTTTCCTAAGAGTAGATTCTATACCCGGCTTATGCATACATGCATTATCCATTATTAAATTATTGAAATTTTTTTGAATAGGTACCACTTGTTATTCTATTTGCAATAGCTCACCTCCAAATCCAAGACCATGTAAAATAGAAGTTGGAAAAGGAAAATGCTAATCTTTTGATGCTCTACAATGACGTTAGTCTGGGCAAATGTTTTCTAATTGTTTAGCTAACCTGTTTTGAGGAAAAATGAGTTTTTTTCTACAGAGAGTCCACCCTTTTCCCACTTTAAGATGAATGGTTGGTTGTAGATTTGCCTTGTTTTACATGGTAACAGAATATACCTACTACACAAAAGAACCACTCCTAAAAGTCGATTAACTCAATTTTTGGTAATTATTTGCATTAATGGAAAATTTTCAATGTTAATTTTTTTCTGAAGTCCCCAGCCACCCCCTACCCCTAAACTCCACGATGTTCTAAAAAAGATTTGTAAATAACAACATTGTTCATTTTCCTAATGCTCTACAATTCTTGTTTCAACCCTTTTCTTTGTAAATGCACAATTTTGTAAGTTATAGCCAAAAACCCAGAATTTGAACCCCTATCCTCCCAAAAGAGGGTAGGGAAGTTCCGACATATTAAAATACATACCCTACTGGGCTTATAGAAAAAACTTTCCCTTTCTACTATTTTTCTGTTGGTCAAAACCGGAAATAACCTTATTAATAATATTGTATTATGTACATACATGTAGTTTTGAGCGCGAAACGTATGTTGCTTTTTCCACGCGCCACCGTGGAGTAGTGTCTCACGCTCCCGAGATGTTTCACGCGTATTACACAATATCAATGCGGTTTTTAATTTTTTTGACCACGTTCCACCACTTGAAAAATTTTGAAATTTTTATGGTATATTCCTACTACAAAAATACATCTTTTAAAAAAATTTCGTGATTGACTCTAGTCGCATTTTTGAGATATAGCGATTTGAAAATTTCAAAACCGCGTAACTCAAAGAGTAGTGGCTGAAAAAAATCGAAAAAAATCCTGTGCGTGCCCCTTATTAGTAAGAATTCACAGAAAAATTTTCAGCTTTCTATCTTGAAAGCAACGCTAGAAAAAAAATAAAACCTGAAAAACACGTTTTTGCCTATATCTCGGAAAGTGGGCGGGGTGGGGGTCCAAAAATTTTGTCAAAATTTTTCCTCGATAGGGTCTACCTTTTGGCATTGGAATCGTCCGAAAAGCTTTCCAGGGCAGATTCGACCCCCTTATCCTACCAGGCCCTTTGTTATGGCTGAATAGCCAAAGCTAAAATAATTCAGCTAATTTACAGCTTTTTCAAATTCTGTATTTTAGGAATCAAAGTACCAAAAATTGAAAAAAATAGAATACTAAATATTGTTTTTTTCACTAGGCATATTTAAAAAATAATAATTTCGAAAAAATGTCTTATATATTCCATTTTTTATTTTCTATGATAGTTTTTGCCAATTTTTTATTAAACTGTGAATCAGATATAATTTTCAAAGCCATTTTCAGGCTCAGCGTGAAATTTTAATATCAATGGAGGGGTATATCATTTTTGAATTTGGTTAGCTTTTAGCTAGCCGAATTATAGCTAAAATCCAGCTCTATTTTTCAGCTAGTCGATAGCTAAAAGCCAGGGCTTTATTTTTCAAGGTCGCTAGTTTTAGCCAAAAGCCAAAGCTAAAAAATTCGGCTGCAATGCTCTGCAGTTCTCTCTCCCCAATACTTCCCATAAGGGTTCCTTGAGATTTTTTGATGAAATGACACTGGAAACGGACTCCGCGAGTAAAAAACATGGATTTTGATGCCACACTCGATATTTTCAAGAAATTTTTTCACCTCGACTCTCCCTCTCGCCCCTGTGGGTTCTGGTTCAGGTATGAGGACAAAATGATCCCAAAAATGGATTCAGAAGCCTCTGAATAGCCTCCGAAATCAAATTTTAATTTTTTTCCTCCGTAAAATCTGTTTGAAATACCTTCATCAAATTTTTCTCGTTTTTTTTTTCTTCAGTCACACTTGTAATTATCTTTGGTTCACCCCCATCGCGGGGGCGAAAAAATTAAAAATAGCATTTCCCACTCGAAATACTACAAGGAATTAAATTCTGCAAACCAGAAAGTCCTATCTTTATTTTTATGGCCTTGGCGCAATTTTAAAGTCGCTATGTCACTATACGACTGTTTCCCTGTACCAGGTTTTTTTTGCAGGGGCTTTTGTGGGCCTAGTTTGCGTTTTACAAAAAAAGTAAAGAGCGCTATTTTGTAGAAAATTTAACGTAGATTAATATTGTACATAACTAATTTTTTGAAAAATGATGTTTTTTCCGAGTTACAAGCAAAAACCCATTTTGGGGAGGTTCAACCTCCCTCAGGGGTTTCTGGCACCCCTTGGGAACCAGGAAGTCTTACCATATTGTTTGGTACAGTATTCTGAATCAATTAAGCCAAAAACCCTTGGATCGGAATTATTCCTGTAATACTTTTGTCTAATTGCACTGGGCTAACAGTTTTAACGAAAAAAATGATTTTTGTTTTTCTATAGCATATTTTCTCGAAATGAACCATAGAATTGAAATTTCGGACCCCTGCTTGCTCTTCAAAAAACTCATGCCCTGTGCAAATGCAGCTTTTGCTCCTCCCTCTCGCCCACCCTGTTTAAATATACGATTCAAGGAATTTCACTGTTATTCCTATCAGTTTTATCCTTAGTTGTTGCACGTAATTCCAACATGGAAATGAGAAGATACCCTAAAACGACCTTTTAATACAACACCCAGCTTTATATTTCCTCGGAAAAATTCCCCGCGACATAAATTGAAACATTAAACTGCATTCAATAATGAATTAAAAAATAATTTGGTAAAGTTGGACTTTTTAGCATACCCCAAAGGTTAAAACTAAGATAACTTTTGGCGACAAAAATGCGGCAACTTTTTACATTAACACTTCGCAAAAGATTTTTAAAGCGTAAAAAGGCCACCGCCGTCGCCTCATATTCATATAAACCGTATTATTTATGTTACAGAGCTAGACTGGTATCGTTATCATTCTTAATTACGAGCGTATCAGTCGCACTAATGGGACTCACCCAAGCTTACTGGCAGCTGGTTTTGTTACGAGTGTTATTAGCTACCGGGTAAATATTTTACGTTTTGTAAAGCTGCGAAATTTCAAGCACTTTGTACCATAAATTATAAATTCCGCGAAAAAGGTAATCGGCTTAAGGAAAGAATTTTCTTATTCTTTGAAAATACTCGACAAAGAACCATATTCCTTCGTGGGTATAAGGTATCTACGAAACGAAATACTGCGAAGATAATATCGATTTTAATGTAGTCTGTTGGTAGTTAATTTTATGTTGCTCGAAGGCTTCGAGCTTTTTTTTGTGTGTGTCCTTTGAAAGACTTATTAAAAAGTATTTTCATTGTCGCCCCGTGAATCAAACGCGACTGAAATTGGTATTTTTCATTTACGTCGTACTTTTTTTCATTTTTTTATTTTGACAAAAAGTAGGAAGGTATATATTTAGATGTTTTTCTTTTGGAGACTTTTTACTTCCTTTGGTACCTCGACGAGAAGACATTCTTATTGTTGTTTCTGCGTCGACGTCCTCGATATTATTTTAGCTCGGTGGAAAATTCGAGTATTATGCAAGCCGATTTACTCACATTTTGCCTTTATTTAGCGGAATATTTTAACGATAAATAAGCATGTTGGAAAATTGCCTTTTTAGACTTCTATGCTGTATAATAAATAACCGATGTATTGAATATTTCAGAGAAGCCGGTTGTAACCCATTGGCGACGGGTATCCTGTCAGATTTATTTTCAGAGGTGAGTTTATTCTTCGCGACGATATACTTATACGCGAAAGCCTATTATAGTAATTTGACAAATTCGTCGCATTCACGTAATACCATCGCAAAACAGGGGACTGGGGCCGGGCAGACATACGCAGAGCTCGAGAATTTAGTGGGAAAATTTTGGCTAAAATTTATTACATCGCGTGTGTTTCTATTAAAACGTATCTGGTGGAACATTAGTCGGCGAAACTCGACGAAAGTCTCGACTTTCATTGCTTGAGCTGCGCCACGCCGCGTAAATAATGTAAACAATGCGAACTTATATTAGAAATGAATTTCAAAAGGTAACACCTACGTCAATTGTTGGCTAAAAGCGCCTCTTCAACGCGAGTAAATTTTATATGCATCGTGCTCCCCCTTCCCCGATCTTTCCCGCCTTCGTTGGTAATATGTATTTACGGCGAATTTAACGATAAATTAATTAACGCCCGTGTGTTGCACATTGCTCAACGTACGCTTCGCAGGCGTCACCGTATTAATTTCGTGTTTTCAATGTTTGCGTATGTTTTTTTTCTCACAGGAGAAACGCGGATTGGTTATGTCGATATTTAACTGGGGCATATATGCTGGAATCGGTTTGGCGTTTCCGATCGGACGATATATTACCGAATTGGATTTATGGGGACAGGTAATTGCTCGAAATTTGATTATTCTTCGTTGGTTATTGTTACCCGTCGTGTATTGGTGTGGGTAATTTATGACTACATGTGTAACGTGTCGTATGGTACGGTATCGATTTTTATTATTTTTCCAATTTTCGCAAGTACTTGGGATTGTGGATGGGTGATGAGGGGAGGGAGGTCTGTTGAGGATTGGTTTAGTGGGTAGTTTTTCATGTATGAGGAGGTATGATGTGATAGGTGTACTGTGTAACTTGAGAATTTATATGATGTTCAGATTTGAGGTCGATGAGCCAGGGTTGATGATTTAATTATGGTCTACCTATCATTGAACTGAAAACGAAGAATGAGAAAGCAGATAAATTTCATGGAAATGTGTTCAATATATATTTTTTAAATTTCATGCAGGGCTGGGGTTACTGGAGGTGCTCGCGTGCTCGAGTACCTACGGGGATTTTTCCGTAGGTGCTCTGCACCTACAGAGATTTTTCAACAGGTGCTGTTGAAAAATCCCAAAATCCACAAAAATTTTGAAGCTCAATCACAACGATACCAAATTTTCTGGAAAAAAAATGAAAAATTCCACACCAACCTGAAATCCAGCGATGAAAAGCCGTAAAAAATAAAACTTCTGCTTTTTGTTTTTGGCTGAAAATTTCAAAAATAAAACTTTGGACTTTGTGTTTAGCTTTTTGATTCATACAGCTAGCTTTTGGCTAGCTTTTAGCTTTCTCTCGTTTTAGCTTTTAGCTATTTTAACAAACTTTCGGCTCAACACTTTTGACTTTAACCTTAGAACTTCTGATTTACAGCACCACAACAGCACAGTGATAAAAATCATCGTTCATGTCTGCACTATTTTCTCAAAATTTTAATTTTTTCAGCTTTCAAAATTTTTTTTCTAAATTTTAATTTTTTCAACTCCAATAAATTTTTTTCCACTCTTGAAATTTCTTCCTAAAATTTTTTTTCAGCTCCAAGATTTTTTTCTATTTTCACTCACTAAAATTTTTTCATTTACCGATATTTATCTCAATTCTCAACTATCAACAACTGTATAAAATTTCATTCTTTGATTTAAAAAAATGTTTAAAAACTTGACATTCTTTCGAATTTTTTCACATTGAGTTTTTTAAAATTTTTTCCAATCAAATTTTTTCAAAATTTTTGTATTCTAAAAATTTTAGAGCAGGAAAATAATTTGAGAAAAAAATTCGAACTGAAAAAATTAGAATTTTGAGAGTAAATTTCAAGAGCTGAAAAAATTAGAATTTTGAGAAAAAATTTCAAGAGCTGCAAAAATTTAAACTTTGAGAAAAAATTCCGAGAGCTAAAAAAGTTTGAGAAAATATTTAATATTGAAAAAAATTTCCTAAGTTGAAAAATAATGTACCTATTTTTGAAAAAAATACCAGAGTTGAAAAACTTTTAGACCTGAGAAAAAATTGAAGAGAAAAATTTCAGAGTTGATAAAAAACTTTAGGGGTAAAAAATAGCCTCGCCCCCACCCTAGGCTCATCCGGTCCTCCCCCCCAGAGTGTGAGCACCTACGGAGAAAAAAAATGATCCGCCGCGCCGGTTCTGATTTCATGCGAACAAAATGTCTAATCAATGCAAATAGAACAGTACCTATACATATTTTTATCAATATAACTCACTAAAAAGTTCATATGCAATTTATTTTGTTCTCCGTGAATTCTATGAAAATTTAGATTTTCATTGATAATTTTTAATTAAATTTAGTTTCTTCAGAATAAGAAATGGGCAAACATTGTCCGTAAATTAATCACTTCCGAGTCAAAGTTGAAACATTTTTATTAGATCTTTCAAATTTTCAGTTGAATTTTGGACACTAGAAACATTTTTGTACAATTTATGCGGGAATTTTCTCGTTTGTGGTTTCTTCAATTTTGAGAACAGACAATTTCATCTCAGAAGTTTTTTGTTTGTCGTGAAAATTTATTCATAGAAAACTGCTTTTAAAATTTGTTTTGAAACTTCTGCTCCTTCGAATTGTAAGTAGGCAAAATGTTTACAAGGATGTTTAATGAGTGGTTGTCAATGGGGAATTCGCAGTTGTGAAGTTCAAGTTCACGTACCCTGCATTGAACGATGTGATGTTGGGTTATTAAAAATTTCAGTTTATTGAAATGCGTAGGTAGTGGTGTATTTACAGTAATTTTTTCATCAATTTTGATGCGCTCCTTCACGTTTTTTTGGCCATTTTATAAACGCAAAAAAACACCATGTAAGCGAAGAGCCATCACTCTGGAAAAATTACTAAAAATTACGTTTTTTAAATGTAAAATCCCCCTGTGTATTTGGTTTTGGCCGTTTACATAAACAAAGAGCCAAAAATCGCAAAAAACCGTTCAGAAATATTATTTTAGCAGATTTTTCAAATTTTGAGCGATTCATACGGAAAGAAAAGACCAAATGAAGAAACCAGCGCCGGATTCATGTTTAGCGGATCAAAATATGAAAATATCACGATAAATACCAGATAAATACCCTTTTCTTGATCGTTTTACTTGAAGTCTTACAATTCACTTTTTTCATAATTTTTCATGGCAAAAAAAGCGAATTTTGAGACTTCCGGTATTTTGATCCGTTGAACATAAATCCAACGATAGTTTCTTCCCTTGGTCCTTTCTTTCTATAAAACTCAAAATTAGAAAAATCTGCTAAAATAACAATATTTCTGTACGGATTTTCGCGATTTTCGGCCATTAAATCTAAGCAAGTGTCGAAACCAAATGAAGAGGGAAATTCTGCAAAAAAAACCAAATTTTTTAGTAATTTTTCCAGGATGTTGGGTCTTCGTTTATATCGCGTTTTCCCGGTTGAAAATTTCAAATGGTCGAAAAAACAAGAAGGAGTGCCCCAAAATTGATTAAAAAGTAAATACTTCTCTTACGAGATGTAACTTTGTGCCGAAGAGCAGAAATTTTCTTTCAATTTTGTTGAAATTGAAAATTCTTGAAAGTAATGCTATAAAATTGCCATAATTCCGAAAGAAAGGGAGTTGGGGTCAAAAATGTTACCAGAATTTTTTTACACCAAAGGATACTACTTACATATATGAGGGGGTTAGAATGAAAATTGGAGCTGGGGCCGATTATGCCTTTTTTATCCGGCTGGGCCCTTTCATTATGACTTTTTGTCAAACTGGAGAATTGAAGGATCAAAAAAAAAAAAGTTAAAAATAAATTATGCAGGAAATGGATGTCGAAAACTGAACAAATTTTGTTCCGAAGATTTATTGCTTGACATCAAAATTGAAACAGCTACATGCTACATATCATTCAAAATAAAGGGACTTCGAGAAATTTTCAAATTTTCTCAGCTTCGAATGACTCGTGGTGTTGTTGTGGCTCCTTCAATTTTGATGTTGGGGAAAAAATCTCAGAACAAAATTTGTTCAGTTTTCAACGTATTATTCATTTCACGAGTTAGTTTTTTTTGTGTTTTATTTGAACAAAATTTTTTTTGTATCCTTTCAATTTTCAAGTTAGACAAAAAGTCATAATCATTAAATTTGTTCAATTTTTAAAGTAGGTATTATCCATTCTTATGATTAAAATTTAGATTTGCGACAATTTTTTTTTAATGATCATTTGCCCCTCAATTTTCAAGATAGGCATCAAGTTCACCCAACATTTTTTTTATTTGCACCGAGTTGTAACGAAATTAAAATTTAATTTAACCACAACGAATCAATTGGGAGATTGTCTTTTTTGCTTTCTAATCAACCTTAGGCACCAGGGTTGATAAATTCGTCGAATCTCCAGGCTAATGAAATATGCATGTATTTGGTAACTAGATTTCACCTTTTATGTGAGAGATTCCCAACGCTGTTTTATTTCAAAAAATTAATCGAGTTCGTTTTTTTTGTTGTTGTTTACCTTCAATTTCAAGCGGGAAATAATAAATTATTTTTTTGATTTCGAAATTTTCACATTGAATTCGCAATAATTTTAGTTTGTAATTATTTACATTTTTAAATGTAGGTATTGCAGATTTCACTACTTGAAGCAATCCATCAACACACATGTACTAAATTTTCTTCTATTTTCCGCAGAGCTGGAGAATGACGTACTACATGAGCGGAACATTCGGTTTATTAATCGCATTCCTGAGCGTATTAACGGTGCCAGAACCAGCTCGTAAGACAATCGGTGAAGAACGAGAAGAAAACAACGAAAATTCGGTCACCAACAGAACAGTGATGGATACGAAACTGGAACCGGAAGAGAAAAAAGAAGACGCTTGGAAAGTTCTATTACAACCTCGTGTCATTATGTTATGCATAGCAGCTTCCATAAGGCACACAGGTTAGCAGGAAACGAAAGCTTCGGTGCCTTTCATCATGAAAAATGCAGCAGACAAACGAAAATGAATTAATATTTTTTCCTCTCTGTTTTCCGTATTCCGCAGGCGGTATATGTTTTGCGTACAACGCTGATCTCTTCTACAGGGATATTTTCCCAGATTACGATCTCAACTGGTGGTTGTTCTTCGTGACATTTGTCGTCGGTAGCACGGGCGTGATTGCTGGCGGAATTGTATCCGATAAGGTGGCCGCTAAAATGGGTATCAGATCGAGGGTGGCTGTGTTGGCCATTAGTCAAGTAAGAATTCTCTCATTTTCTTTCGCCGAAATTATAACCCAATCCCATAAGACGCGTTGAAATTAATGATCAGAAAAATATTTACCTTTTTGCCAGCGTGTAGTATACGACTCCGTGTATCGTACGTGAGCGAAATTAATGATTTTTATTATTATTTTCGTTAACACCTTTTTGCTCGTGTTGTGATTCGGTACAGTCGATATATGGAATGAAAAGGAGGGAGGGAGGATGCTTTGGGTTTGCGAATGTACGAGTTCATTTCGTCGTTATTTGGGGAATGCGAATGACTGTTGAAAATTTTCCACGTGTTCGATTGGATTTCGATTTTGAATTTTATATGGAACTTTGTCCCGATATACGGCGAGCATATTCTAATTAGATTTTTTTTTTACAGTTGATTGCAACTCCCTTTGCTTTCGGAAGTATATATTTACAACCTGTCGGTGCCATGGTTACTTTAGCCATTTCTTACGTATTCGGTGAGTACCCAGATAATTATGTTATTATTTGATATCAGTTCTGAGAATTCTCTTCACTGCGTTCATTTGAATCTGAAATCATGGTAGGATGGTAGGGATGGGATTATTGGCTGTACAGGCATCTGTGAAGTTTTTTTAAATAACATTGTCAATTTTTGTCGCAATCAGTGTTGCCAGATTTTGAAGATTTATCCTTAGATTTAGGGATTTTTAGCGCAAAGGGAAAAAATTGAGAATTTTTTAAAGGACTTTTGTAATTAAAGAATTTTTAAAAGGATTTTTAAAAATTTCAGTGATTTTCGGTTTTGTTTTGAAATAAAAAAAGAAAATTAATCAAATTTGTTCATCAAAAGAAAAAATTGATCGAACTTGTTCATTCAAAGTAAAAAATTAATTGAATTATGTTCAGTCATGATGCTGTCTGTAAATCTATGTACCTATCACGCAGCATTGTCTGAAGTTAGGATTGGCTTTGTTTTGTGCGTTGCATTCTACATGAACCAAAACCAAAATCATAACGTCAGTGCCACGGAATTGTGATTTTTGGTTCGCTCTGTTTACTTTTTCTTTTTTTCGAATTATTTTTGTATTTAATGAAAAAATAAATATTGAAAACAAAAATGTCAATCATAAAGGGGGAGGGGGTTGTGAATCATGATTTTCTGATATAGGCTTGTTTTATTTTCAGATTTTTCAATTTTTTAGTTTAATTTTTTTCAACACAAAAATTAATTTTAGGTATTCTTAAATTTTCTTTAAAATTTTTATAGATAAATTTTTTCTTTTTTTTTCAACTCCAAATTTTTTGAAACATTTTTTCTTTTAAAATTTTTGTCAACGTTAAGGCATGAGTCAGAAATCACGATTATAAACCGTCCACCCACCATTTATGATTGGCATTTCTTGTTTTAAATTTTACTTTTTTGATTAAATAGAAACATAATTCGAAATAATTCGACAAGAAAATAAAATAGTAAACAGAACCACAAATCACAAGTCTACAGTAGGGTGGGTCTGAAAACTAAAATTTTTGGAAAACCGCGCAAAAAACGGGGGCTGGGAGACTAAAAAAAAATCAAAATCGAATAAATATCTTCCTATCGCGCAAAAGCCTTCAATTCTTTAAAAATTGTCGAAAAGTCAATATTTAAAAACATTTTTAAATATTTAAAATTTATTAAAATAGATTTGAGAGCTTATTTAATGACTATCTAGACCAAAAAGTACAATTTTTTTTGAGAAAATCTGTATTTTCCAACATTTTTTAATTTTTCTTCATGGATGAAGTGTAGTAGGAAAAATTAAAAAGCTGTAAAACATGGATTTTTTCAAAAAAATTGTGCTTTTTGGTCTGGATAGTTACTAAATAAGCTCTAAAATCGATTTTAGTCAATTTTGAATTTTTTTGAAATTGAAAAAATGTTTTTAAATACCTATTGAATTTTTGACAATTTTCAAATAATTGAAGGCTTTTGCTCGATCGAAAGATATTAATCGATTTTGAATTCTAAAAAATGTTTCCAGCCTCCCCTACCCCCGTCTTTTGTCCGGCGTTTCGATTCAAAAATCAAAAATTTTGATTTTCGGCCCACGCTAGTCCGTAGCAATGATGTCATCATTTGGTTCAAGTAGAATGCAATTCGAAAAATATTACCGATCCTGCCTTCAAACAATACTTACCACATCACAATTCCATATTCCAACGACGAAAATTTAATTTATTCAAATCGTCGAACTATCATGATGTGATTTTTTACAATTTCACATTCCCAAAATTTCTACACGATTGCCTAAAAAAAAATTTAAAAAAAACGAAAAACACGTAGGTACGTCATGCCATAAAAACGTAAAAAAACAATTTGAGGATTTTTAAGGATTTTTTTCGTCCTCAGCAGGTGCCAGATTTTTATGTCTTGAAGATTTTCGTCCATTTTCATCTAGTAAAACTGATCACTATATTTACTCCTCAAAAATAACTTTTTCCCGATATTTTAAGTAAAAAATACTCGTTTTCCTCATTTTCAAATCATAATTAATATTAAAAAAAAAATTTCCTGAAATTTATTATTGCTATTTGTTAAATTTTCGTAGAAGCTATTCAAAAATTTAGTCACTCAAAAAATTGAATTTTTGGTCCCTTTTTTTTAATTGAAATTGGTCACTAAAGTTTTTTTTTGAGAATCTCGCTGCGAAGCTTGCCTGTGTCGTAAATTTTATCAAAACTGAATTTTTCGGATTCATTTTTGAACGAATGACTCGAATTAGGTTTAATATTAATTCAGAGGGAGGTGGAGTGGTTGGGAGAGTCATTTGAAAAGAATTTTTACCACCCATTCGATCGAAAATTAATTTCGAAATAGTTCGATCGAGCGATAACAAATTATCAGCTGTCGTTTTAATTACAAGACGGTTGGTTTGTTTGGCTGGAAATTCGTCGTAAAGAATCCGAATGACATGACGTATACACATACGGAGATATGTAATAAAACGTGCGAGTTTCGAGGTTCGATTTTCGGTGGCTTTTCTGGACGTGTTTTGGGTAATAATGTAAGACAGCATTCGGTACTGGTATATTTGAAATTTATACGGATGTCTTTATCGAAATATAAAAGTCCAGGAAATTTTAGTCGCCGTTTCGTTCTCACGCCGCAGTTCGGAAACATAAGCGCGCTGTATATATTTGAATTTTTTATGGCGAGCGAAAATTTATGAAAATTGTGAACGCGAAACGGTGCCTTGTTTTTTTACGAATATATGCGCATAATTTCCCAAAGTGTTGGCGAATAAAATTAGAATAAAAGAGTAGACATTTTCATTTCGAGAGTTCTTATTAATTTTGTAAAAGATCAAGGCGAAGCGAAACGCCATATTGCACGAATTAAGCTATTGCTTTGTATTTTTCGAGTGCGTATGGTGTTATGATGGTTTCACACGCGGTTACTCTGTCCTGACCGGCGAATTTTAGTGCCGAGTTGAGTTTAATACATAATGGGTATGTTTGGGATGCCTTTAGTGGGGAAATTTTTTCAGGGGGTTGTTCTGATTTCAACTGTTTGCTTCGAAGAGTTGAGTGTTCTTGTGGAGAAATGATTCTCATCAGGGATTAGCTCCTTAAGTGAAGTGTGCGTGATGTCTGACGCCCTCAAATCCCAAAAAATGTTTGGAATTTTTTCATTCTTGCTCGTCAATATGGGTTCTGTGATTCGAAAATTTGGTTGAAGAACTTTCGGCCTCTCTCTATAAAACAGTAGGGAGCTTAGAGTTGAAGTACCTTCAAAAATCTGGAAAAAATATCAATTTGTTAAGCTCTGTTTTGGTTTTTGGTCACCTCGCATTTTTCTAACCATTTTTTGTCCCATTTTTCGAAAATGGAAGAATCTGAAAAAGGTGCCAATTTGTT
Organism: Pseudococcus viburni; assembly: GCA_033439095.1. Lineage (NCBI taxonomy): Eukaryota > Metazoa > Arthropoda > Insecta > Hemiptera > Pseudococcidae > Pseudococcus > Pseudococcus viburni. Next base: position 76,749 of record JAVBJF010000418.1, on the reverse strand, counting down.
AGTTGGCCCGTTTTAATCCTCTCATACTATTTCAACCGCTTTTAGTCGATTTTTGAAAATGTGGCCACTGAAAATCTTGATCGTTTTTCTGGATTAATAGGAATTTTATGACTATTTCGTAAGAATGACCATTTTTCAAAAATACTCGTGTAAGAATTCAAAAATTTTCAATGTTATTTTAATAATTCTTAATACAAAATTACACTGAAATATTTTAGCCCCTTTTCACTTTGAAATAACTACAAGAAGGATGAAAATTTCGTTATATGAGTACCTGATTCAATAGACACGAGAAAAATAAAATAACTCCTCTTGGATTCGTCTCCACATTCAATTTTGGCAATTTAAAATTTCTTGTACCCCCTCCCCCCCCAAAATGAATTTTGGCAAAATTTCATCTGAACCCCTGCAAACTGAATTATTAGTAATTTTGAAATTCTCCTGGACCTCTCTTCAAATTTAATTTTGTTAATTTGCAATTTCGTTTGTGTGCCTTCCTCGCAGATTAAATTTTGATAATTTCAAATTTTTTTGGATACTCAATGCTTTATTTTAGTAATTTAATTTTGTTAATTTGCAATTTCGTTTGTGTGCCTTCCTCGCAGATTAAATTTTGATAATTTCAATTTTTTTTGGATACTCAATGCTTTATTTTAGTAATTTCAAATCCCTCATCTAGATTTAACTTTCCGTGCCCCTCTCTAAACTTGATTCTGAGAGAGAGGAGAGAGAAACAACTAAAGGATCAAGCGTATTGACCATTTTTCATTTTTTTGATAATTTTTGAACTTTTTAGGAATGAACCAACCAAAGTTCTTGGCATATCATTTAGAAAAGCTAGAGTAAACTTACGTATTGAAGGGTCAACGATTTTTTTCTTTGTTTGGAGTTTGGAAACTTTCGAACTTTCGAATAAATTCAAGGAAAAAGGCCGTAACTTTTCAAAATCCTAAAGGTTATTTTGATAAGTTGTGGTTATGTACGCACATTTTACATGTCAGGAAGGAACCGAATTTGGTGTTATTGAAAGGAGAGAAAGTTAAAATTTTCTAACCATGGCCATTTTTTCCCACCAGCAAAAAACCCATAAAAATTGCAGGGTTTCTATTCAGTGAACATAAAAACATGGAAATAATTTGATTTTACAATTTTAATTCTGAAGAACTCTTTTGAAAAACGACCATAGCTAAAATTTACCACAAAAAAAATCTTATTCCAAAAGCCAATTTTACGAAAAAACCTATACTGTCATACATTTTTTAAAAAAAACAATTAGTCTTGACCTTTTTTTTCAAGTTTCAAAAATCAATGTGTTGAGAAAATTTAAAATCATTCTCCTGTAAAATACCATTTTTTGAAAATAGTTGATTTTTTTAACCCCTTCATATGAACTTTCAATGTTTTTTCTCTGAAATTTCTTGATAGAATAAATTCAAATTTTTTGCTTTTCAAACAGGAATTAAAAAAAGAAGTTACTTTTTCAAAATTTGTATGGGTTTCCTCATAATAAGTACCTATCTTATTTGAGTAGACCCTAAAAAAGCAGCTGAAATTTCTTTTTTAAAAAAGTATTCAAAAGAGGTGTATTTTTTAGGGCACAAAGTCCAGCCTTCGTCGTCTGAAAACTCGAATTTATACCATAAAAAACGTGAAAATGGCATGATTTTTTGTCTTTTCAAGTTGTTAGATTTGCACCGAGAAAATGAAATTTTTCCAAAAAAGTCATCAGTTTTACCAATTTTTAGATGAACTTGACATTTTCAACTGAAAAGTTCATTTTTTCTGTTATTTGGGAAAGCTGCTTCTAGATCCCCCTCCCCAGTTCGGTTTCGTCTTGATACCTGGTACCTAACCTACCCATGAAATAACACGGAGGTTCGAATAGGGTACCTACCTTGTACCTTAGTTATGAAAAACTTTTTATATAAATTATTAAATGCTCTACTTCTATAAGGTAATTATTAATTAATTTGGTTTTTTGAATTTTAAAATTTCGAATTCAGGTAGAAAGCTTCAAGATATTTACTCCTCAATTTGGTACTTTTACTTTAAATATCAATTTGAAAACTTTATTTTTCAATCTTTTCTAAATGCTTCTTCTACATATTTCATTCAGTTGAAACTGTAATAATTTTGTTTGGAATTTCTCTTTAAATAAAATCAAATTAGGTAGGTACTTAATCTCTCGCTATGAATTATAATAACGAATTCGTCTTCAGTTTTTAAAACGAGTCTTTTCATGCGAATTGACAATATCGAAATCTTAATTATAAACTTATAATTCGAGTGGTTTTAATGATTCACTGCTTTTCGTTTCAATGAATCATTGGAGTTTTTGAGGATTATTTCGTTTAGAAGTACGGTATGACAAGAATAATATCCAAATTAAATTTATCTTAAGATATAGGTTGTAGATAGGTATTCTTGAAAGTACCCGAGTACCAGCATAATATATTTTTATTTATGTACACTCAACGAACGTTTATCACGAATAGAAAAAAAAAGAAAGAAACGATGTAGAGTTCTCCCGGACAACAGAAAGAGGTATTTTGAAATTTCGTTCATAGTGTCGCTTCATAGTTTCCAAAGTTGTATCACTGTTGAATCGAGCTTTTCCTAGATGGCGCAAAATTTCTTATTTGGAAAATGTTTTCCTTTATGGTTCCTATTTTTGTCGATGGATGGCTTTTCATGTACCTTCATTTGAAATTATTTTCGGTATATGTTTCTCAAGGAAATTTTAATGAAATATGTCTACATATTGTTTTGGACGAAGAAAAATTCCTGCAGTTTGCCATTAGCTGACCATTGTTTTTACTATTTTCGCCCAGTGTTTACTGCTTCGCTCTTATCGTATTTCATCTCTAATCAGTTTCACTGAAATTTAATTCTTTTAAAACTGCGACGTATACAAAATCGTAGGCAGCAATGAAAATTACTAGGAACTAATATCTTAGGTATGTACGTCTACGTATTAATTTAGACTCGCTTCGTGAGAAAAATTTAACGTCATCAATATGAATGCATGCATTGAAGCTTGAAGCATGTGCACATGTAAGCAAACATAGTTACCTACTTCTGATACCTTGAATGAGAGACGAATGACAAAATGGCTGGCGGCAGTCGTATGTGATAGCAAATACTTCTAGGACTTGAGAGTTATTAATAGATCTTAGTATAACTATATAACTATAAACTTCATGTACCTAGTTAAATATCAATTTTTATTTCACGAAGGAATGATTCTATTTTTGAATTTTTAATCTCTGGGGTTGAGTATTATAACTTATCTAACCACATAAGTACATCCTGTCAAACGAGCTGAAAAAAAAAAGATTCTTGTGCTTTACGATAGATAAAATATGCTGATAAAAAAGACGATTGGACAAGGCAGACTAAACACATTTGGTTTAATATTTTATCTCTAGCAAGCGACTTCTTCGAATTAAATAAAAAAAATTAACATCTGTCAAGAGATTTTTTAAGTTCATTCGGTAGAAACATAAGTATACAAGATGCAACTTGTCACCCGATTTCAATGTAAGTAATAAAAGATATTAACTCAATCAGAAAACTAGACGACGCGACGTGACGTTTCAGCGTTAGATAAACGTGAAAAATAACCCAATCATTTGAAGGAAAAAAAAAAACACAAACACATCAAAACATAAACATACTCGTATATTGAAATTTGACGCATGATTTTTTGTCGAAAAACTTACGTTAGATCTGAAATGTGCATTTACTCTCAATTCCTTTGTATCTTTTCAAAAAATAAAAATCCATTTTCAAAAAAGGCCCAAAACACAAAACCATCTCGAGGGAAAAAAATCATGGAAAAGCCAAATCTGTTTTTAGAAAGATTTCTCCCTTTGCAAAAAAAACGACCCATTTTCTGGAAAGATCTATAAAAAACCGAAATCATTTCCAGAAATAATACGGACTTTTTAGGTTTTGACCCAAAAAAAAAAAATTAGCAGAAAGAGGAAGTTTCGTATATAAGCTCAGTAAGGCATAAATTTCAATATTCCCGAACTTCCCTAAAATTGGTAAGTATTTTGACCCCTTTTTGGGGGTGAGGGATTCAAATTTTGGTTTTTCGCCTATAACTTTCGAAATTACGCATTTACGAAAAAAAATTGAAACAAAAATTGTAGAGAATTAAAAAACAAATCATTTAGTTTTTTACAGTTTTCCCTACGACGTCATAAAAGGAAACTGGGCCTTTCGAAAAAAATCAATTTTGAAAATTCTCTATTAACAGAAATAATTACCAAAAATCGGGTTAATCGACTTTTGGGCACGGTTTTTTTGCGTAGTACATCCCATTACTATGTAGAACAAGAAAAATGTATAGTCGACCCCTTATCTCAAAGTAGGGGGTGGACCCTCCGTAGAAAAAGTCGCGTTTCCCCCAAGCATAGCTCAGCTACAGTGAAAAATTCGAAAAATTGGTTCAAACAAACGTTGTAGAACGTTGAAAGACAAACATTTTACTTTTTTACTTTTTTTCTGCGTGGTCTTGGAAGCGAGTTATTGCAAGAAGAAAAAAAGTGGCGCGGCGTTCAAAATGTTTTCATCAACTCAATAAATTACGCATGTGTAGATCTGGTATAAAATCTAGCGTACCGATAGCCCAAAAAGTGGAGTTCTGGGGTTTTTGTGATCACTGAACTTGATTTTTATAGTCATTTAACTCTTGGACCCAAATTAGGCCTCAAAAGGCGAGGTTCAAAATTCGTAAGAAATTTTTGAATGCTGTGTCGATTTTTTTAAAAAAGCTTCCGACCATTGTATTTGTACTTGATAAATCAAATTTGTGAATTTTAAGCTTGAAAATTGAAATCAGGGGTATCGAGACACCTCATTCTAAGTCCTCGGAAAAAATTTTGGTGAAGAACGTCCCCTTTCAGAAATCGATCCATCAGTGAAATCACCTCCCAAATATAAATTTTTCAATAACTTTGGATCCTAGAGATGTCCTTTTTCGTATTTTTCCTTAAAATTATTAAAACTAATAATTCATTAAGTACATTTTTCCTCTTTAAAACTTATTTTCGACGTTTAAAAACCAATTTTTCAAAAGCTTTGGCCTCGCTGCGCTCGGCCTCTTTGTATTTATTCTTAAATACTTTCAAAATAAAAGTGACCGGTTTTTTATTCAAGTTTGTTAATCCAAAACACGGTTTTATTGCTTTTTTAATTGGAATTAAAAAAATTTCGCCCTCGCTTCACTCGGGCCTAATTCATTTCTCTCGTATTCAGATTAAAACTACAAATTTTTCCAAATTAAATTACAATTATTTTGAAATTTTTTACTCTCGTTTCAATCTAGATAAATACCTTGCTTCGCTCGGGACAAATGGACAATTTTATGTTAATAATCGCCGGTTCATTTTTTTAAAATTGAAATATCAATAATATCGGCGACATGTAGTTGGGAATTTTAAGAATTTGAGTTGGAATTTTCATCATCCCCCCCCGGGGGGAATGCCTTCGATCGCCACTGCATGTTGTATTTTGGCTTTTTTTGATTTTCATCCCAGGGCTCAGTTTTTTTTGCGACACTCGGGAAAAATTTACTTCGCCGGCACTGTCAAGGGGCTTATATGGGATCCAGAGGTTGAATGAGAAAACTGAGCACATATTCGAACTCAACGACTTCGAATTAGTAGAAACTACTTTTTCCATTCTTTTGAATTTTGGCCAAAATTGAAGACCCTTGTGCCCAGAGTTGACGCGAGTCCTTGAAAATTGCAACTCCGAGTCAAAAGGCGCGAGTCCTTAGAAATTCCCCGAATCGACACCAAGCGAGTTTTTTACAAAAAGACTCGGAAAAAGACTCTTAGTCTTCAGCGAGTCTCGAGTCCCATTCCGAGTCTTTTTTTCTGCCATCAACATCTCCTGTAATTCTGTATTGAGTGAGAATAGCGATCGACTATTCGATTCTGAATTCTGAAAATTTTCTATCGGTAAAATTTTTCAATTTAAATTTTCTCTTTTAATAAAAACAAGAATTGACCAAATTATATATCTCAAGGTCAAGATGAAAATTTTTTAAAATGGCGAAAACTTTTTGTCTTGACTGAGAATATAATTTGGTCAATAGGTCAGTTCTCTCGTTTTTATTGAATGTACTTTTTTTTTTTTTACTTTCACAATTAATCGCTGATACAATCATTAAAAAAAAAACTATGACTCACAATAGACTCGCAAAAAAGACTCGCTCGCATAGTTCGAGTCGTTCAAAAGAAAAGTATCTGAATCTCATTCCGAGTCTTCGAACCCTTTGCGAGTCTTTTTTTAGAGCAGACTCGTGGCAACCCTGCCTGTGCTCCATAGGGATGTTAATACGTATGAAAAGTTCTCCTCATTGTAATTTTTTCAGATTTTTAAATGGTAGCCTTCATCATTTGTACTCATCATAAAAGTTGAGCTTTCATCATAAAAGTTCATCTTTGAACTTTTCAAAATGTGATTATCAATTTTGAACCTCCTTTCAATTCTCTACGAATTGTGCCAACAGATTTTCACAAAAAATCCCAATTGTACGAAATCTAGGAGGGCCATGGCCAATTGGCCACCCTCGCCTCCTTGAAGGATTAGGATCGAAATTACGGCGATTTCTTCATTAGACAATCAAGGAGAACCTGTGAAAAAATTTTGAGCAAAATCAGAAAATCTAAGGTCAAAATCTGCTCGAGTTGACATGGAATGAGCCGTGTAAAAAAATTCCAACATAGCGTGCGGGCTGAAATCTTTGTTCACTACAATCTACTCCCCTCCGATCGATTGTGATCATTTTCGAGCCGATCTGGAGCCTCCAGCAAAAGTTGACTTTTCTTTAGCGCATTGGAATTGGTCCAAAAGATGTTATTTTTATCAAATTCAAAAGCTCGAAATTTGGTTCTGAGGTTTAGGTGGCATAATCTTTTAGTAGGCTAAATTTCGCGTCGATGGCTATTTTCTTGGAAAAATATAGAAGAACCAATTTTTTTTTAGAAACATTTAAAAAAAAAAATACAATTTATTTTCAGGAGGAGAATAAAAATTCAATCCATTTTTTAAAAAACAGAAAGTACGAATGCTTACATTTTTAGAAATTAAAACAGACCAAAATAAATTTTGGTGAAAAAAAACTGAAAAAACTAAATTGTTTTCAAAAAAATCTGAAGCTCAAATTCGTTTTTAGAAAACCATTGTATCAGAAAATGACGTAAAAAATTATTTTATTTTCAGGAAAAAACAAAGTTGTTTTCAGCGAAAAAAAAAATGAATAAATCAAGTTTATTAAAGGGCGAAAATCTGTACTAAATAAGCAATAAAATATCTATTTGAAGGAATTTGACTTTAAAGAGATTTTGACCCCCCCCCCCCAAGTTGCATAAGGTGTTGGGAGGAAAATGCAATTTTACTATTTTTTGAAGTCAATTGAAAGCAGTGAGTCTCTATATCTACATATTTGATGAGTATTATTAGACCAATCTCAATCTCAAATCGATTTAGTAATACGTTAATTAAATATAATTGAATTAATTGCAAATAGGATTTTTGTGAAACAATTTTACTAACTTTTACGTGTATTTTTCAGCTGAAATGTGGTTCGGAATTCTATTCGCTATTCTGGTAGAAATAGTTCCATTATCAGTACGTTCGACTGCTGTTGGAGTATTTTTATTTGTGATGAATAATATTGGAGGAAATTTACCAATTCTTGTCGAACCAGTCCGAAAAGCAAGTTCATACCGACACTCATTAGCCATATTCTACGCTGGTTTCTATTTAGTCAGTAAGTATCATTTTACGATCTTTTTAATCCAGATTCAAAATAAATTGATAATACAAAGTTCTAGGATTTTTTTCGAATTTTGAAAACTGCGAGTATCGTATTGATATATGCCTGTTTTTGAAAGATACAAGATAGATGTGTTTTTGAAATAGGTAGCTTATTCGTATTTTTCTTCTACCTATCTCGTGTTGGAAAATATTTGTCATGAAAATTGAACAGTTACACATTTTCACATCATATGTATTAGGTAGTAGGTACCCTAGAGTAGCCGATATTTGTACAGTAAAATCCAGAAAAATATTCTTCTACATACGTATTACGAAAAGGATATTTTCGCTGCAAAAAATTACCCAGTTTTTTTACTTATAAGGGTTCTCATCTTTGCCTATTCATTGTTGTTGACCTGAATACTTTTTTTTCCGCTTCAAGTATTGTTTTCATATTTTGTCTGACGATGACGTCGCGCGTCGCGAGCTTATTTCGGCGTTTCTCGTATGGGCATGTATTATTTTACCGGAAAACTCGCAAGTTTTTTCGGTGTTTGAACTCGGTTTCAGTAAAAAGTAAAAGCTTTGAAACGTCACGACTGAATTTCGTACGAGTAAAAAAATAAACGAACGCTTTTAATCGTCGAGACACGTTGCAGACGAATAAATTACAAATTATGCGGTTCGAAATTTAACGTTCGTAATTATGTTGGTAGAAAATATCGTTCAGTTCGGTTTCATAATACGTATGTAATTTTCAAGTATGCCAGAAATGCTTTTGCTACAGTACGAAGATTTATTCGACTGAGCGATTCGAGAATGGTAATGAATCTCAGATGTATCGTGTAGGATTGCAAACGATGCCAATGTTCGTAATTTTCGACGATAATCTTTCGTAAGAATGGTTTTATTCGAGTTTCTGGTATCGAGTAACTTTTCCAGGCCTGCAACTTCCAATGGAGAATATCTCGTTAAAAATTAGTATACCTAAAATTACCTACGTCGAGATACCTATTAACCATATAATTTGTTGTCACAGGTTCGGTATTGTTCGCAATCACCACTTTAATGATGGGTAAAACACCTTCGGAAAAAGATAAAAAATCATCGAGCCATGCTCACCCGATGGCTGGAGTAGAAAATGGCGGTTTCGTTATAGAGAGGATACCAGGACATGATTTTAATGCAGGCATTTACGAAAGTCATCATTTATAGTTTAATATTAATATTGTTTTGTTTCTTTTTTTTTAAATCGTAGAACGTAAATTTTAAGCAGAGATCGAAATGTATCTGAAGTAATTTTTTTTTAAAGAATGAATTTTTTTCTAAGTATTTTTGTATCATATCTGTGTGCATAATGTTGAGAATTTCTTTTCTAGCCTAAGCATTTTTTTTTCTTCCTAAATTATTTATCATTTGTACATGTTCCTGAAGTGATTGCATTGTATATTTTTGTAAGGATTGGCGTTAAAGATGAAATTTGCATCATTATGAATTAATCTCCTAGATTAGTTATGTTAATGTAAAATTATTTCGTAAATGTCGATCAGAGTGTACTTATGTTATAATTTCACTTTTGTGATTTTTGAATTAGTCGTGTTTATTTCTTATTTAGTAGTGTTTTCTTTTTTTTGCGCTTTACTTTTTTTGATAACTATGACGAATTTTTGTTTTGTTTTAATTTTTTTATCTTATTGTTGAACTTGTCTAGTTCGCTTAGTTTTGAAACGAAGTAAAATAACTTATTTTGTGATTTTAGTAACTAAATTGTGTGATTATTTTCGTGTATTATATTTAAAAAAAATAAACTGCATACGTTACATCGAAATTGGTGTTTTCATTTTCTTAATAGTCTGTAATCCGAATAAGAAGGGTGTCCCAAAATTACCATTGAATATTTGGCTTCCTGTACACCCCTCCCCCAAACGCTTTTCCTTTCAGCGACCAAATGACGCTGATGAAGTGATAAATTCGGAAAATTTGACTTTTCCTTCTTAAATGATTTTTTTTCGTGGTTGATTATCCCAGGTAAGAAGAAAAAAGTCTCAAAAAATCACGGGGTACGAGTTTTTAAAAAATTTAAGCACTGAAAATATTAAATTACTTGAAATTATTTCTGCAAAAAATATCATTATCGAAATCCATCAAGTAAACCGATCTTTAAATTTCGCCTCCATTTGAAAAAAATTTTCCGGTCTGTTTTGGACTTTTTTGTAACTATGGTTTTTTAGATCAAGTGCCTATCCAAAATTTAGTCACAAAGTAGCCGTAGATGTGCATTGCACTCAGACTTTTATTTCTAGTCTTAGAATTTCGGTTTAAAATTTTCTATGAGTCATTCTGTTTTAAACTGGGTGAACTACCAAAAATCATCCTCTCATCTCTTTAAGAACTTAACTGAGAGTACAAAAAATTATCGAAAAAATACCGTCCGGCGATGTATCATTTAAGTCATTTGTCTCCAAAAGTGCTTTGCATCATTTTTGAGGTTGTTATCGTTTTAGCTTTCAGGTGGTATTTTACCTCAGAGCTCAGAAACTTGATGGTGGTGGTGGTATTTATTATACGAGTCAAATTTTAATTCGAGCCTCCTCTTCGCCTTAAGGATTCGTTGTAAGGGTTAGGAGTAAAAAAAAAACTTAGAAATGGAATGGATCCTGAATGTCAAAAAACATACATTTTGATATCTGACTCAAAAAATTATCCAATATTTTTAGTATCCTCCTCCCCCCCCCCCCATAAAAGCTTTTTTGATTTATTCCTGCAAAATGACACCGGAAGCCAAATTTTGTGTTTGAATAATGAACAGAAAATGAAACGAGCAATGTTTAGGTATCACATCTGGAAGTAAAATTTTGAGCCGAAACAAAAATAAATCGAAAGCACATCATTAAAGATTCTCATATCTAAAATTTCAGGTGCTGAAGTTCATTTCCCGAATTCTGGAAAATTTTTGAAATTTCGAAATTACCTCACAGCCCTGCAAAGTATGAAAATTTAATCTAATCAAGGAAAAAAGCTGAAAGGGTATAGCAGGTTAAGTATGGTGTTTTGGCCTTGGAAAGGGATTTTGATGAAACCTACCCCAAAAGTTGAGTCATGATGAGAAAAATTTCTGGCAAAAATTTTGGACCCCCAGAGCAAGTATTTTCGGGGGGAGGGGCCAAAATGTGTTTTTTAAACTTTATTTTTTCGTTTTTCACAAAATGTAGATAAAAATTTCGTGTTTTTTAAAATTGAATCTAGAGAGTTAGAGGAACCCTAAAAATTTTTTTTCAAAATTTTTGACACATTTTTCGTCGAGTTATGGCGTTTTAAAAACTTTGAGCGCCCATTTTGGAAAGAAGTTTCAGAGGTACAGTCACTATTTTTTTTTTTAGAAAATGTGTTATTTAGTGATGATTATACCACATAAGTTTCAATGAGTTTGAGTTGGTGCAACATTGTCAAAAAAAATAAAAACTGACCACCGGTCATGCGGAGCCCGAACGTTCATGTCAATTTCCCACGGCGCTCTGGTAGAAAGCACAGTGCTCGCGCTCGCTATGTTTGACAAATGACATTCTAATCCAGAGGCAGATTACATTTTTTCAAATATGAACGCAAATGGTGATGTAGGTATAAAATTTGGCATAGCGAAGAAGAATACCATAAACATTTTTTGAGCCAGTAGAATCATCGTCAAATCTCATTGGAGGGGGAGGGGGAAGATCCAGAGGGGGTTCAACTCTTTCATTTTTCAAAATTGAGCTATCGGTTTTTTTTTCGTGTTTACATCCAAAAACGCGGTTGAGAGATACCACCAATATTATTACAATGAAAACTGAAACGAAATATTATGTAGATAGTTTATGGCACAGAACGTGAAAAATTGGTTCAATTTCATCAAATTCCTCCATTCATTCAGCTTAGAGGTACGGGAATTTGTGAAAAGTCAATTATACGTATGTATGGTACCTAATCTACCCGCAGATTTCGAAAAATGTAAAAAAAAAGATAATTTGGGATTTAGGCAGGTTCTACAAAATAGATAACATATTCGAGGAAAATGTGAAAATTTGAAATGAAAAATCCGAAATTTGAGGAACTATGTCATTTTTGAACTAAGAAGAAATCCATCGTATAGAAATTACACGAAAAAAAAACACGATAGCTCAATTTTGAAAAATGAAAGAGCTGAACCGCCTCTGGATCTTCCCCCTCCCCCTCCAATAAGATTTGGCGATGATTCTACTGGCTCAAATTTTTTTTATGTTATCCTTCTTCGCTATGCCAAATTTTATACCTACATCACCATTTGCGTTCATATTTGAAAAAATGTAATCTGCCTCTGGATTAGAATGGCATTTGTCAAACATAGCGAGCGCGAACACTGTGCTTTCCACCAGAGCGCCGTGGGAAATTGACATGAACGTTCGGGCTCCGCATGACCGGTGGTCAGTTTTTATTTTTTTTGACAATGTTGCACCAACTCAAACTCATTGAAACTTATGTGGTATAATCAACACTAAATAATATACTTTCTAAAAAAAAATGGTGACTGTACCTCTGAAACTTCTTTTCAAAATGGCCGCTCAATGTTTTTAAAACGCCATAACTCGACGAAAAATGGGTCAAAAATTTTGAAAAAATTTTTTTAGGGTTCCTCTAACCCTCTAGATTCAATTTAAAAAAACACGAAATTTTTATCTACATTTTGTGAAAAACGAAAAAATAAAGTTTGAAAAACACATTTTGGCCCCTCCCTCCGAAAATACTTGCTCTGGGGGTCCAAAATTTTTGTCAGAATTTTTCATCATCATGACTCAACTTTTGGGGTCTTTTGGGGTAGGTTTCATCAAAATACCTTTCCAAGGCCAAAACACCATACTTAACCTGCTATACACTTTGGTACATACATACTTACCCTATTTTCGACCTTCCAAATCGATTAAACGCAGTTTCGAGACGTTTCAGAGCTTCCAAAATTTTTTGGAAATTTCCAGCCCTGGAGAAACCCCTTAAAAATTCTCCATATGAACTTCAACATCTATAATCGTGGATGCCCATATTGGTGACCTAGGTTGAAGAAAATTTTCTGTCTAAAAATATGAATTTGAACTGGAAATTACGAATTTCGGAAAATTATGCTGGCATCGATTAAATAGGTCACCATACGGATAATCCGCGTTTGTGTGTGCTACAGTTCAAATAGACCATTTTTATGTGCTTTTCTCCAGTGCTGGAAAATTCCAAAGTTTTCTGGAGGCTTCAAAACGTTTAGAAACCACTTCCAATCGATTCGTGAGGTCAAAAACAAGGTATATTCCAAATTTCAGTTTTTTTCTTTGATTAAATCAATTTTTAATTTTTTGCAGAACGATGAAGTAGGTACCAACTTAATGCTGAAATTTCAAAAATTCACCGAAATTCGAGAAATAAACTTTAACACTTGAAATTTTGGATATGGTGTTCTTTTATAATGTATTTTCGATTCATTTTTCTTACCTTCCTTGTTAGAAAACTGGTAGGCAATAGTAAAATCTTTAAAAAAAACATTCCCCAAAACTCAGCCTTTACAATTGATACCAAAGTTTTTTACGGTGTTCTCAAAATTTATTTTTCACGGCAGAGCACGTTTTGGAAACAAACGATTCATTTGTGATATTTCCCAGATTTTTGTAATTGAAATTTCTCCCGTAAGTACCTTCCTTTCCAGAGTCAAATTTCGGACTGAAAAATTTCTGCTTTCTTATTTCCTTCGAAACAGAATTTTAATAAAAAAATTTTTCCTCTCCGGGGTGAATTTTTGTTTATTAAAATTTTTTCTCATACCTCTCTCCAGACCAAAATTTTAGTATGAAAACCTCTTCCGTACCCCCTTCAAAGTCCGAATTTCGGTAATTAAAATTTCCCCATACAGAAAAATAGCGTTCAAAGAACTATAGAATAGCATTTTGTCAGTGTCCACAGAAAAATAACATTCTATGGTAAGTCAGTATATCCATCGAAATATACGTAGATAAGTATTTCCTTCCAAAACATGGATTTTTGGAGCTTGGTTTTTTATTGCGTCACTTAAAAATTTCAAAACGACTATGATTCTTTAATTCCGCGAAAAAATCACATCATTTTCAATTAAATTCCTAGATTTTTCGTTCTTAGATCATACATATTATCGTGAGTCCCCCTCGCCACCTATTTCCTTTAGCACTTTTCATGTAGAAAAATAAATGTGATTTATCACGTTCACATCTATGTCTAAGTCCGTCTGGCGTCCGTCTCATAGTCACAGCCCCCGCTATAAATTACCCTACCCAATTGCCGTTCCCTTGTCAATGTCTGTTTGCTGATATTAGGTACAGAATTAAAACACAAGCAAAAATTAAAACTGAGTGGTATCAACTATCAAGGCAGGATAACGATAACTGATTACATTCATACATTCTTTCTTATTTCTTAAAGTCGATTGTCGATCGTTGATGTAGATTTATATGTACTCTGGAGTTGAAATAGTAGTGGTCATTTTCATTTCATTCATTCATTCGCAATTCTCATTTGTACCTACGTGTTTAAATTGTGTATAGTGTTTTGGTGTAGGTTTACGAAACGAACTAATTGATTTAATTTTTCGAGATAGTAGACCAAAAAGTATTTTTATTTAATAAAAATGCCTAAAGTGGCTTACTGTTGTTGCGGATGTTCCCTTAGGGACGGTACAGTTATACTTCTGGGACTCGATATAGTGAGTTTATTAAATTTTTATTGAAAAATATTCCTTAGTGATCTGCGAAAGACGTGTATTTTTTTAGTCATTACGAGCCGATTTTTTAAATTAATAGAGCATTGAAAATGATTTTTCTCAGGTATTCTGTTTCATATGTTTGCTATTTGGCAGTGGCGCTGGCGTTCCATATTTTTTGCTTAATGCCGCAATGATGGCTGTCGCAGGCGCGGGATTATACGGCATCTTTAAAGTATGATTTTAAAAATGCAGACATTGAATTTACCTATTCGAATTTTGTTTTCTGATTGGATGTATATTTTATTTATGCAGGAAAAACCGGACTTTATCATTGCTCACATGATAGTTCAAATCCTCGGATTTATTATAATCGTTGGAATTATGGTACTAGTTTTGTTTGGCGGTGCTACAATGGTAGTTGGAATTGCGAATATTGCTGAAAACATTCCGGGATCCAAAGGAAAAACTGATTTTGCTGGTCTATCATTCAGCATAATTCTTCTGATTGAATTGATATTCGGATTAGCGGCTGGTATGTATCGCATACATATTTTTACTTAAGTAGGTACCTATTATTAAGGCTCAACGTGGTGGATTGCTGATTATGAATCTCCTCATTTCCATTTTTAAAATTTTTCTTCATTTCTCTGCATTAATCGAAATTTTGGCTTCTCGGGTTGATTAAAAATCAGTGATGTGGAAACGCGAAAAAAATTTTTCCGTTTCTGGGAACGTTTCTAGTTTTAAGCACAACGTTCCCGTTTCTGGGAACGTTTCCGTTTCCGAGTGCAGCGTTTCCGTTTCCGTTTCCGTTTCCGTTTCCAGAAACGCGTTTCCGTATTTTTTTTTTCAAATTACAGGGCACGAAAAATTCATCTAAAATCAACGAAAATTGATAAAATTTGGCATTATACCCTATTTTTGACCTCCCAAATCGATTGGAAGCGGTTTCGAAACGTTTCAGAGTCTCCAGAAAATTTTAGAAATTTTTAACGCTGGAGAAAACCCCATAAGAATGGCTCATATAAATTTCAGTACCCTGTAACCTCAAATTACCAATATTAGTGACCTTTTTCTCCCAATCCTTTATGGGTGTATTATAAAATTATATACTACACCTTGCCATGTAAATTATAATTGAAGAAAATTCAATATTTTTGACATTTCGACACCAATTGAGATCAAAATTTATGAAAAAAAATTTTAAATGCTTTGGAAACGCCGGAAACACGTTTTTTTTTTTGCGTTTCCGTTTCCTTAAAAGAAACGTTTCCGTTTCCATTCACGTTTCCGTTTCTCTTAAAATTATTGCAGGCGTTTCAGTTTCCGTTCCCGTTTCTCAAAATTGAGCGTTTCCGAGCGTTTCTTGGAAACGTTTCCGTTCCGTTTCCACATCACTGTTAAAAATTTAAATTCGTCGACATTTTTGAAATGAAGTACTTTTTCAGTAAAATTGTTAAAAAGCCAATGCCAACATAGGTAATATCGATTCGACTAATTCAAATTCCATAATTTTCGGCTGTTATGGAACCTCCTGTAAAGATTCTCGAATTATTCTTTTAAAGGCATAAATATTTACCTATTTGAGCGACTAAAAATTAAAATTCATTACCTATTGGAATACTTTTAAGGTATCTGACACGAAATCGCTTCAAAATACATTTTTTTGTTAGGTTAGCCGCTTGAAAGAAAAAGCGGAAATTTAATTTAGACTGCTCAAGTTAATTTTTATCCTTTCTGAAAAAATTTGAAAATTATGGAGGAAATCATAATCTCGCTTGAGTAGGTGTCCACACTCAACAGGTTAGAGTTTGAAGCCTTCAAATTTGACATCCGAATTTTTTCAGTTTTTCGCCTGAAATGTTCCCAAAAATGTTTTAAATTTTCAAACAACAGGCCAGTAATGCGACTTGATTGTCTGTATCTCTCTGGCCTGCTGCCACAAATAATATCTCATTTTTAGACCAAATAGAATTTTGTAAATTAAGACCGTGACAATACCTTTGTTTTTTTTTTTGAAAATTTGGACGTGACAGTCTAAAATTTGCGTCAAGATCACAATATAACGAAATGAAATCCTCACCTCGGTTTTCACTTCCTCTTCATCATATTTCTATTTTCAACGTCGCGTCTTCAAAAAATTAAAGAAACTTAAAAATTAGAATAATTCGGGTTTTAATTAAAATAGGTACCTACCTATCGATCTGGTCATAATAGTTAGTTAGTTCCTTTCACATGCCTTTACCCAAATACAAGATTGTCAATCGTAATTTGTTTTTCTTAAAAAATTGGGAAGAAATTATTGTTGAAAATTTTCCATCTAAGTGAACCCATGATGTTTATTTTTACCCAATAGGATCTCCAGAGGCGATTTTTTTCCTCATCCCTCTCCCATCTTTCAAGAATATTTTGAAATTCATTTGGCAGTTCGATTTTTTCTAATTAGTCCAGTAATACATTTTTATTTACTCGTATAAATAGTTTTCAATGCGTCTTTGATGAATAAAAATTTCGAAGTTTTCAAGAAACAAAAAAATGTTTCTTTTTATCTAGAAAGTTTTTTTTTTGGAATCGTGGAAAACTGAATAATGATCTACAATAGAAAAGAAATTATGAATGGGTAAAAATTAAGACAATTTTTTTAAAAATTTCCGAGTGTTAAATGTTTTTTTCAGTTTTATTTATGTTAAATAGACGTCTAATTTTTATGTTTTACCTACTGAAAAAATTAAAATAGGCGCATAATTAAAAAAAAGAAAACTCAAAAATGTCTACTTGCATACTTACTAGTCACGTAGGCAATATTTTCCCCTACTCAGCTCGTACGTTCGTAACGCGAAACCAACGACGCTCGTTGATTTCAAATATCGTTCAATCACAACTCAACATTCGTGAATTTTGAGAATGTAGGGAAAAGCGACATTTTTCTATCTTAGCGACTGTAAAAACTTGCCTGTTTCAAAAATTTCCCAAGAAATTGAAAACTCGAATTGAACTACTGAAATCTTGATTGTGAAGGGTTTGAAGGATTTTATTTCTGAAAATATCATGTTCGTTCAAACCCAAGCCGGACATTTCGAGTGGTAATCTTGTTAGACATACATTTTCAAAGATTTACATTTCACGTACATGTTTAATTGTTCTTGTATCATTTTTCTGTACTGATTATTATTTTTATCGACTTTTAAGGAATATTATTCTGGTATCTCAGGGAAATTAAAAAATAGGTACCTACTAATTTGATCGTCTGGTTTTCTCGGTTGATGTCACTTGTAACTTATATCTAATACACTCACGTAATGGTTCTGGTATTTATAAAACAAGTGGTCTAATATTCATTTTGTTTTTCAGGTCTTCAGTACTATTTTTTCGTCGTGGTTTATAGTTTATACACGGAAATGAGAGCAGGATCTACTTCTGCGGGTCATTTTTGATCTCGACACCTCCACCTATCATCAGCTCATTTCGATTCAGAGGTTTATTTTTTTTTATTGAGTAATCCGAAGTCGAATATCATGTATTATTCAAAACTTTTATGATTACACCAGTTATAATTATACTTAAAATACCTACTTTTAATTTTACTTACTTATACCTATTTGATGAAATAAGATTTTATAGGTCTTCATCTTGCGTTTTATAAATTTACACTTTTACTCGTACATTTTTAATTCATGATGTCAATTTTAAAATACATGTGAATTATTTGTTTTTGCAAAATTCGTAATCGTACTTTCAAATTTTCATGTACAGTAAGTAAAACTTGAAAATGTCCAATGCACTAAAGATATATTTCTAACTATTTGATGATTCTTGCCAATGTTGCATCTGTTTGATATTTCAATTAGGCCATCAAATGAAAAAAAATCTTGTGAAATAGGTACGATTTTTTAAAAAGTGGTTTATGTGTACCAAGACCTACTCATTTTTTGATAATTTACTAAATTATTTTGTGAATCGAATGGAATCATTGTCAAAAATCGAATCTAATTGCATTAATAACGTATTTTTCCCAGAGAAATGTTCCCTCGTTTTCTCGAATTGGTAATTTTTCATTTTTGAAGAACCTCAGTACCTCATTTCTGACGCATTTGAACATTCCCTATCGTCATTTTTCGATTAGATTTAGATAACATAATGTGCATGTGCGATTGAGTGGGTACACGTATTCGTCATTTCTTCTTTTCTTTTTTTTTGTAATTTCTACGATCTTCACCGATGCTATTTGGGTGCAGGTAAATTTTCTCTGCGTGGAATTCCTCGTGGAAAAAACACTTTGCAGAAGGAAATATCTGATCGTTGAAAATTCTTCGTAGGACACACTACTGGAGGAATTTTCTTTCGCGAAGAATTCAGGACAGGAAATGCCCATGCTACTGCGCTAATTGTATAGAAAATGTAGGTAGTAGGTACTAACACTTTATCGGAAAAATACCGATGGAATTTCCTAGATTCGTGACATGTGATAAGAAAATTATTTCGGTTGAAAAAATTCGTGATTGTGATTTCATTCTCGATTTATCCAAAATAAATTTAAAGGGATGGCTTTGTAAGGATTATTTATTATTGATCTCATCTGACAACAATTCACACGCTTGAATAAAAAATTGCCTTTCGCATAAAATATTATTTATTCATAAAATGTACCCGATCGAGAAGAAAAATGAAAATAAGTATAATTAATGTTTCATAATCTGAGGGTAATATCAACTACTTGGTCCAAATACAAACCTTTGGCCAAACTGTTTCAAATGTAGGTAAAATAAATCTAAATCGCTTAAAAACGTTCAAAGGTTATCGAATTTCTTAAATATTTTATAATAAATGCAAGGGAAATATGAGGTGGAAAAAATGTTGAAAGAACCTACAGATGACAAAATAGAGAAGTTTCAAAATTAAGTATTGAAAAAATTATTGAGCTGGAAGAAAAATTTAAAAATACGAAGTTGAAAAAAAAAATTGAAATATCAAAGTGGAAAAAAATTTAAGAAAACTTTTAATTTTAATAAATGTTAATTACAGTAGAAAAAAAATTAAAATTGGAAACAATTATGGTACCTAAGTAAGTATTAGAAATTTTTCCAGCTTTGATTTTCTCAATTTTTTTAAATTTCTTCAAACTCGAAAATTTTTCCAATAGTTTTAGAACTTTTCCTCAAATTTTTTTCAAATTGAAAATTTCTTTAAAATTTTTTCAACTTTGATTTTAAAAAAATTCCAACTACGTGTTTTTCAAAATTTTTCCAATTCAATAAAAAATTAGAAAAAAAATACCTTAATAAAAATATAAAATTGGAAAAAAATACCTTAATAAAAATATAAAATTAGAAGAAAATTAAAAAGTCAAAAAGTTAAAAAAACTTTGAAAACAATATGATTTTTTAAAAAAATTTCACTGTTGGAAAATTTTTTAAATTTGATACAATTTTGATAAAAAAATTAAAATTGCAGAAATTGAAAAAAATAGAACTTAGAATAAATTTAAAGCTGAATATAAAAGTTTCGCCTTGAAATCATTTTTTGACAATCCAACATCAAATTCTGAACTAGCTTCTACCACAAAATCTTCACATTGTTTTAGAATTTTTCGAACACGTTTTTCATGTTCTTCGATTTCGATACCACATGTTAATAACTTCGTTGCACAGTTCATTAAAAAAGTTGCCATTTTTCCTATAATCTTCCATAGGTACTTGGAATTAAAGATTCAACTAGAATCAAAATTTAGCTTATCTGTAAGTACCTACAAAAATACTGTGATTTACGTTTTTTTTTTTTTTTTCAAATATGGAAAATTGTTTGAAAATAACTGGTTAGGCCATGCTTCTTGTGAAAATGGGCCCTACCCACCTTAGTCCGTCCATGTTTCCACCACTGAAGCAGATATATTAAGCATAGTAGGCACTTACTTACATTCACAATTAAATAAGTAGGTACTTTCGAAAATTGATTGTTTCATAAAGTTTATGATTTTGTACAGAATAAGTAAACTTAACTACACTGAGTAGTTGAAGATGGGTATAAGTTTGAGAATAGGTACTTACCGTCAAGTACTTGAAAAATAATGTGAAATTATTCTGGGAAATTGATTATTCATTTTCGACAATTTGATGATTCATCCACAAAGATGAACTTATACTGATAATAATCTGTAGGGCACATTCAACTTTTAAGAAAAAGTTATGTACTTACTTATATTAAAAAAAAAATGTTCATGATTTAGTTGATTGACAGGTATAATTTTCCTCGAGCATCCGAAATGTCTGGAATTGCACCTGCAGTATAAAGTATTTCAGTAAATACTGAATTTAGTAGCCGTAGGTATAAGGTATCTATATCTACATGGTACCTATGTATGCAACTAGGCAACTACTTACTTTCTTATCTACATATTTATTTCTTATATTAAGTAGGTACCTACCTGAATTGTGTTAAGATGCCAAAATGAATAACATTACGATTTTTAGAGGTATGCTATCTATAATTTAAAACAGAAAGGTGACAATTTTTTCTGTTGTGAAAAAATTAATTATTTAATTAAACATTTAATATGAGTGAAAGGAAAGCAGAAATGCATAGATTTTTCCTCATTTTAAGTATAAGTACAAAAAATGCTCATTTTCTCTACCTACTATAACGCAGCATATTTACCTAGATGATTTATTCGGGAAGCAACTACGCTAATTATTTACCTATCTTTTGATTACAAATTTTCATTGAAGATATGAGTGCGTGGGTAAATACTTAAATGTGTGTATTTATCTTCAGAGTGACGTTTCAGTTTCACTTTCAACGCAGGATTGATTTTTTTCTTATTTGTTCACTTACCTACCTACTTCTTTGTAATGTAAGAATTGAATTTTTATCTATTGAAGTTTATATTTTACGTCACAGAATTTTTAAGTTTTTTGAAATTATTAGTCACCTAATTTAAAAACTTCAGTGAGTCGGTCGAAAGATATCGTATATATTAGCTGCGTCTATTTTTCAAGTTTTTCAGACTCTGTTATTTTTTTATCGTTGAAAATGCCTGGATCGAGTGGATTATGTAGATTAAGAACGAATTCGTGCTGTTGTGGAATTTCATTGAGGACCGGTACAATTATTATACTCATTTTGAATCTGGTGAGTAAGAATTGATTAGTTAGTTAGGTAATCAATATTTTTACATGTCATTCTAATTTCTGAATTTTGAATTTTGAAAAAGAAACTTGAATCGTTTTCCAAAACCTAGGTATTAAATAACACTTCGGGGATAGGAAAATAAACATAAACAAAGAAATAATAACTCGAATTTTTTTGCTCAATTTTGTTGCAAATTTTTAAAACATTATTTTTATACGATTCTTTTTCTTTGTCAGAGTGCTGGAGTTGAGTCAATACATTTGCCATTCTCAAATAGAGATTTTACTCACTTTTGTGATGTTAAACTAATAAATACGTGAGACATACATTCCTTCGATCTTCAGCATTTCAATTATTGTATTCATCATCATCATATCAAGGCATTCTTGGAAAACAATGTTACATAGGTTGCATAGGTATTCAAAAGAACTTAGAATATCAACATTTTTCTCAAAGTCATATTTTCTGACTTGATGCGTTTTAGAAAACAATTCTTAAACTGAAATTTAGTATTTGATTTGCATAAAATAGAAAATTGGTAGGTAATCATGCCTATTTTATTTTGTGTTTTAGATTGGTGGCTTATCAGTATCAGTGATTTTCAGAAGTAAATTTCCTTATCTTCATTTTCAAAAGTAAAAAGTTCAAACTTCTCAACATAAGATTTTAATTAATTTTTTATTTCAGTCATAACCCGTTACAACCCGGGATTTTGGGTCGCTAAAATCGTCTTCAATGGTGTAGAAGTATTTGCACTTTTTGGAGTTTTCAAAGTATGCATCTTATGTGTTTTATAGGTACCTAGTTGGGTACTTATTTATTATTTAAGCTAACGAAAAATGCAAACACTTTTTATAATGTACAGAAAAAAGCAGCTTATTTGGTACCTCATCTCGTTGTTGCTGCGATTTTTCTAATTGCATTTTCATTAATTATTATTGGAAACATCATTATGATTCCTTTTTCGGAGAAACTTTTGGCCGAGGTAACCTATGAAACATCAGATGGAAAAAGTGAACATTTATTTGTAAAAGACACATTTTATGTGATGTATGCTGGTTTTACTATCGCTTCAATAAGTAAGTTTCGTACGACCTTGGAAGATCGAGTTAAACACCTGCATGTGAGTAAACCTACTTGATTTCTCGAGTTTTACTTTTTTTTTACACTTCCAGTAATCACAGCGATCGAATTCCATTTCTTCAGAGTTGTTCTAAGTTATTATGTGGAATTGAAGACAGTCCTTTTTTGTGTCAATTCACTTCCAACGATTGGTTTCGTTGCTTGATTTGTCCTAGTTGTTAATTAAGTAATTATTCTCTTTAATAAAGTATTTTATCACATTTAACCAGCGATTTTGATAAATTTATCTGGTAAAATTGCTCTCTAGTCTTTATCAATGCACAAGTGTATACCTATAATGATAATACATAGAAAATTACTTAGACTAAAATATTTTCAAATTATTTCTGATGTTTATTGACATTGTTCGAGTTAATTCTTCTTATCATTTGTGTAACATAGAACATAGATACCTACCTGTACCTATATGGAATAGAATTTCTTCAAAGGATGATTGGAAAATTCAAAATGATTTTTGTTAAATTAAGAGAAATTGTACGTTTTCTACTTTTTTTTTGTGATTTTGAGATAAAAATTGCGGGAATTTTTAAATACCTATAAATAAGGATTCATTCGGGTCTTCCAATATCTCTCGAATTTTTTTTACGAGTTTCCTTTCATGGTCTCATGAAGTAACTGCCATTAATTTCATTTTAACCCTCGGAGGAGCTTGGGAGTAGACCTCTTATTTTTTTTAAATTGCAGCCGGGATGAATTTTGGGATAAAGTTTCATTCCTTCCAAAACTCATCCCACGATTTTTTCGAGATTTTGAGGATACGATAAATTTTAGGATGAATTTTCATCCCAATTATCAGCCTATAATTTTTTTGAACTTTTGAGGCTTGGATGATTTTTGGGATGAAAATCAATTTCACAATTCATCCCACCCTTTTCCAAGTTTTCGAAGCCGCCGAAGCCGGAATGACTTTTGGGATGAAGTTTCATTCCAAAACTCATCCTACGGTTTTTCCGAGCTTTTGAGATTGGGATGAATTTTGGAATGGAAACATCAAAATTTTATCCCAAAATTCATCCCAGCTCAAAAACTCGAAAAAATCTACCTGGGGAAAACTGTTTGCATATAATAACAATTTGAAAAACTCGAACTCAAACTTTTGTAGTGAAAGTTCAACTTTCATGATTTTAAAAGTCTGAAACAATCACAATGAAGAGCTCTTTTTACTTTTTCTTCGGTAATTTTTTTTTTCAAAATATGTGTAGAATCTCAACATCTCTGCGGATACAGGGTCTTCACTTTCGTCCAAATTCAAAAAAATACAGGGTGTTCCACGAATCGTTTGCCAAACATATTTTTTTGGATATAACCGGGTACCACTGAAAAAAACTTGAGATGTTGCCTATTTTGAAAATTGAAGGAGCAAATGCTGCTTCTAAAAAAATCACGTCAAAATTTTTTTTCAACCATGGGAATGGATAGTACTTTGGAAACTGAACAAATTTTCACTTTGCGACATTTTATTTTGCTTTTTAAAATTGGAGAGGCTACAAAAAAATTGTTCAAAAAAAATTCTAAAAATAAACTGGGAATGGATAGTTACGTTGAAAACTGAAAAAAATTTGTTCTGTAGACTTTTGGCCTAACATCTAAAATGAAGGGGTTAAGGGTCACTCAAAATTAATGGGCTTCAAAAAAATTTCAAAATTTCTCAATTTTTAATGACCCTTAGCCCCTTTATTTTTGATGTTAGGCAAAAAGTCTACAGAACAAAATTTCTTCAGTTTTCAACGTTCTATCCATTCCCTTGATAAGTTTATTTTTAGAATTTTTTTTGTATTCCCTTCAATTTTAAAGATAGGCAAAAAGTCATGAAGTTGAAAGTTGTTCAATTTTCAAAGTACTATCCATTCCCATAGTTGAAAAAAATTTGAGGTGATTTTTTTAGAAGCAGCTTTTGCCCGTTCAATTTTTAAAATAGGCAACATATTCATCTCAAATTTTTTTAGTGGTACCCGGTTATATCCAAAAAAATAGGTACGTTTGGCAGACTATTCATGGAACACCCTGTATGAAAAATGAAGTAACACGTCGATTTCTACTAATTCGAAGATGCTGATTTCGAATATGTACTTTGTTTTTTCATCCGACTGTCTGAACCCTCCTATCCGCCACTTGCTGAGGTCAAAATTTGGTTGTCATTTGTGAAGTTTTTTAGGGCAGCGAGTTTGAATATTTGTTTACTTTCTGATTCATTCGACCCTCCAATGGGCCACTAGTTTCTGAAAAAAAAAAACATTCAAAAAAATAAAAATAAAGTGTGACACATCGATTCTTACCAATTTGAGATCACCAAATTCGAAAATCGAGTTAATTTTTGATCTGACCACCTCCTCGCAATTAAATCGACCATATTTCCAAATAAAAAAAAACTGTGGGAGGGGGTCGGATTAGAGCCCGAGTAGGGATCAGATTAAAAAATCAAGTCCAAATTCGAACTCGGTCCACCTCGACGTCATGTGAGTACCCTTTACCATTACATTTAAAGAATAGGAAACAAGTTATCTAAACTAAACGAGAGATGCAGAAACTAACAATGCTAATGTACCAGAGGTTGTTAGAGATTTATTACTTACGGTGCTGATATTGCATTGATAAACTGATTTTCAGCCGAACTCTAAGTCAAATCTTTCAGGGTTACTAGCTCATCATGATAGGTATGCAATGAGAAGGAAATAGAAAATGAGAACGATTTTTGGTACCTACCTACTAAGTTCGCTATTCATATTTTCTTCTTCGAACCACGTATACGGGTTTCCATGATCCATGAATGAGCTAAAAACATTCCTATACAGGGAACTACCTTGTACCTTTATCAATGAGGCATAATTATTTATGTATTTTTAGAATGACGTTTCAGTTAGGTACCCATTCTTCACACAGAATTGATTTTTTTCTAGTCTTTATTATTTGCTCAGCAGCTACCTAGTACCTACATATGCTTTGACTGCATACCTACACAAAATGTATGTATGTAAGACACTTTATTAATCACGTTTAATAACTGCAGTACACGTGTTGAAAAATATTGTGCATTGGTTCGTTTTTCATGTTTTTTACGTTCCGTTATTTTTCAATTGTTGAAAAAAATGTTTGGAATTCATAATTGGAGAATAAATTCGTGTTGTTGCGGAATTTCATTGAGAACTGGTACAATTATTATAATTGTTATAAATCTGGTGAGTAAAAATTAAATCAACGGATAATTTTATAATGTACTTTCGATTCATCTAAAATCATTTAAAATTACAAAATTGGAATCCAGTTAGGTACCTACCTAGTACCTACCCATCATTATGAGTTTGAATTATCCATTTCACGAAGCTACACCTCAAAAATCTTTATAATTTAATAATTTTTTTTTAAAAGTAACATCTTAGTCTGGGAGGGATATGTAAAAAAATGTGGTTTATTCCAACTAACTCCTATAAGAAATTTTTTTGCGGGATTCTGTAGTGAAAGAGGTCCTTATCAACATACTAAAGAGTCTACCCCCAAATCACGCTTGCGTTGCGCGTGCGGGCGTGAACTATGTACCGTCGAGGCGTTTTTTGCTATTATCTCACGAAATTTTGTGTTTTTCGACAAAGTAGTTATTACAAAAAATATTCCTCATCAAATTTGCAATCGAAATGATCATCATGATTTTTTTCATAAAACTCGTTTTTACCCCATAAAACTATGATTTTTGTGAGGTAATATTTCACGCGCCGCCACAATCGATCATTTAGGCTGCTGCAACTGTATCGTACAGTCGGGGAGCCAAATCTACCGGAAATGGGCCGAAATAATTGAAAAAGCTGAGACCTCTCCCAACAGTTGTTGTATGAACCCCTATTTCGAAAACTACCAGTCTGCCGATCCGCAGCTGCTGCTTTTAAGCACAGCAAAAACTCGAAAGTTCACAATTTTTATGTACTTTGGCTGAAAACATTTATGATCGAAATAGGTGTCAAATTACAGGATATTTTGCTCTGAATCCGAATATGTAGGTCTGCCGACTCCTAAGTGCTGCCAAAGGGTTTTCAGACTGAGTTAAAAGGGGAGAAAACTGGAAAAATTCACCGATTTTTGGTAAAATTGGAATAAAAGTCGTATACTTGGTTTGAAAGGGGTTCATAAATTGTTCTAAGCATTACTCAAAAATAAGGATGACTTTTCAACTTCAAAATTTCACAAAATTTTTGTATTTTAGAGGGGCGAGGAGTAGAGGAGTATCAACAAACTCATGCATATAAACATGTGATATGGGTGCATCATCAAAATATACGTTTTCTGGGCCGTAGAACTCGATTATGACAATATTTTTTCGCGAAATTTTGATTTCTTAAATGAGGATTTGTGATTCTATCCCTGATGTATTTGTCAGAATCGAGTTCTACATACCAGAAAACGTATATTTTGATGATGCATCCATATCACATGTTCATTAGGGTGGAGCGCGAAAAAAAAAAACATATCTCAGATTTTGACCAAACTCGGTAGGGTTGTTGAATCACCATCGGAGACTACCCAAAAAAAATTTGAGCCCCCTAGGTGGTGGTGGAGGGGAGCTGGTGGTTCCCAGAGGGCACCTCCTTTTGAAAAAAACTTGGTTTTTTGGGTTTTTTAGCTACTTAAAGTGGCTTGAGAATTATGGAACAGCACTGAAAAGGTGCGATTTGAGTTTCTACATCTCCCTGAACCATTGCCATCCTTCTCGGATTAAAACTCAGACTCAGACTGCTACCAGGGGGTCGAAAAGTTGTAGATCGCGAAATTTCAATATTGCGAAATTTTTGCTGGCTTTGAATTCTTTATTCTTGCGCCGGATAATTTCACTTTTTTTTGGAATAAATTTCCTCAATCAGTGTAGCCAATTGGGAATTGTTATATTGTAATTTGACACCTATTTCGATCATAAATGTTTTCAGCCAAAGTACATAAAAATTGTGAACTTTTGAGTTTTTGCTGCGCTTAAAAGCAGCAGCTGCGGATCGGCAGACTGGTAATTTTCGAAATAGGGGTTCATACAACAACTGTTGGGAGAGGTCTCAGCTTTTTCAATTATTTCGGCCCATTTCCGGTAGATTTGGCTCCCCGACTGTACGATACAGTTGCAGCAGCCTAAATGATCGATTGTGGCGGCGCGTGAAATATTACCTCACAAAAATCATAGTTTCATGGGGTAAAAACGAGTTTTATGAAAAAAATCATGATGACCATTTCGATTGTAAATTTGATGATAACTACTTTGTCGAAAAACACAAAATTTCGTGAGATAATAGCAAAAAACGCCTCGGCGGTACATATTTCACGCCCGCACGCGCAACGCAAGCGTGATTTGGAGGTAGACTCTTTAGTATGTTGATAAGGACCTCTTTCACTACAGAATCCCGCAAAAAAATTTCTTATAGGAGTTAGTTGGAATAAAAAACATATCCCTCCCAGGCTATCTGCTAAAATTCACTTTTTCTACAAGTTTTCTAGTAGATGACTCGAAAGGTGAACCATTAAAATTTAGCGTGACTCATTTAATTTATAGTTGAGAACTGGCTTTTGGTGATTTTCTTTTTTTTTCTATGTACCAGTTGTCCTATCTACAATTCGTGCTCTTTCTACCTTTTCAGGTAGGTAGCTAATTTCGTTTGTTTAAATCCAAATTTATAAAATAATTTTTATACTGCATTTTTTTCGTCTTTGAATGCGACGGGTTGGTACCTAACAGAAATATTTCCCCCTTTTTTCTATCAGTTGTCCTTTCTACCACATGACGTGGGACCTAAAATTCGAATTTCACCGATTTCACCACCCGGTTTTTTCAAAAAAAATCTCAACAACTGCTAGGTAATAAAGAAAATACCACGATCAGTGATACACAAGATCTGTATCAACGCGTGGGAATTATCAGTTTTACCTAATCAATCCTCATTCTCTTATTATATCAAAAATTAGCTAAGGGTGTCATCCCCTGGCGAATGACGGTAATATGGAAAATTAAAAATTATTTTTATTTTGTGTTTTAGATTGGTGGAATATGTATGACAACCACAACCAGTTATGATAAAAGTAAGTTTCCTTAAGCCTTATCATAATTTTCAAAAGTAAAATTCAAATTTGAAAAAAAAATCTAATTTATCAATTTCAGTACACTATGATGTGATTACAGCGATTTCAATTTGGACTGGGGAAGTCATCTTCATAGCTATAGAATTAGCTGCACTTTATGGAGTTCTCAATGTATGCATCACTTGTCTTTCATAACTACATAAGTATCTATCTCCAAAAATACGTACATATGTTTTTTTTTTTAAATTTACAGAATAAACCAGATTTTCTAATACCTCATCTTGTCGTTAACGCAGTTTGTATAATTACACTTCTATTGGCCATTATCGTTTTTCTAGTTTCGCTTCTTTTTACGACAAAATATCTGGACAAAGCAAACGTAACTAATGAAACACGAGATGCAAAAATTGAAAATGTTAACAGCCAAGATGTAAAATCTTCAATTTATCCGGTTTACACTCTGGTCATTGTCCTTGCATTGAGTAAGTTTCTTCATTACCTGAAATAATGAAATTGTGCTAACGCATGGTACATTAGGGTGAGCCGAAAAACCAAAAATTTTGATTTTTGAAAAGTTACCCCCTGCAAAAGTTGTTGATTGGATAGACTAAAAAAATAAAATGAAAAATTTCAAAATCGATTCATATCTTCCGATCGCGCAAGAGCCTTCAATTCTTCAAAAATTCAAGATTTCAAAAATTTTAAAAATATTTAAAATTGATTAAAATTAATTTTAGAGCTTATTTAGTGACTATATCTATACTAAAAAGCACATTTAAAAAAAAATCAGTGTTTTATATAACTTTTTTCAATTTTTATTCAGAGGTGAAGAAATATGAGAAATTTAAAAAACTATAAAACATGATATTTTCATTTTTTTGTTGGTGCTTATACGTCGATCAGTACTTTATCTACCTTGTCCTATCATTAAAAAAGGGTTCACCCGGCGCTTTTGGTCTCCTAACCCCCTCAAGTCGTGTATATTGACTAGAAATAATTTTTCACAAAATTTTGGACCCCTACCCCAATTTTTCTAATTTTCGTCCTGAAAATTGCTTTGTTTTTTCTCTGGAAGTACCCAGGTAATTTAAAAAAAAAATTCCTAAACCTAAAAGGTGGAAAAATTGCCTAAATTGATGAAAAAGTGTGTAAAACATTGAAAAAAGTCGTAAAATTGCTTCAATTGTCGTTTAAAATTTTATTTTAATTTCTGAAAATATTGAATTTTTGGAAATTTTTGAAAAATTGAAGGCTCTTGCGCGATCGGAAGATATGAATCGATTTTGAAATTTTTCATTTTATTTTTTTAGTCTATCCAATCAACAACTTTTGCAGGGGGTAACTTTTCAAAAATCAAAATTTTTGGTTTTTCGGCCTACCCTACTTACTTTACATTTAATATTTCAATTTTTACTTTTTTTTTGTTTTCGCAGTAAATGAAGCTATCGAAATTTATTGCTTCATAGTTGTTCTGAGTTATTACGAATATTTGATAATCTATTTTTCGGGTGCCAATCCACCACCAGTGAATGGCTTTGTTGCCTGATTTGTTCTTGTTAGAAACTTTTTTTTAAATTAAGTATTTTTTCAAATTTGACTTGAGATGCAAATAAGTTGGTTTTAAAAATTGCCTATTCTTTATCAATGTACAAGTAGGTATATGTAGGTATTGTAGGTTAGGGTGGAGCGCGAAAAAAAAACATACCTCGGATTTTGACCAAACTCGGTAGGGTTGTTGGGTCACCATCGGAGACTACCCAAAAAAAAGTTGAGCCCCCTAGGTGGAGGTGGAGGGGAGCTGGGGGTTCCCAAAGGGCACCTCCTTTTGAAAAAAACGTGGTTTTTTGTGTTTTTTAGCTACTTAAAGTGGCTGGAAAATTATGGAACAGCACTAAAAAGGTGCGATTTGAGTTTCTACATCACCCTGAACCATTGCCATCCTTCTCGGATCAAAACTCAGACTGCTACCAGGGGGTCGAAAAGTTGCAGATCGCGAAATTTCAATATTGCGAAATTTTTGCTGACTTTGAATTCTTTATTTTTGCGCCGGATGATTTTACTTCTTTTTTTTGGAATAAATTTTTGAAGAAAATTTTCAAAATTTCCTCGATCAGTGTAGCCAATTGCAAATTGTGATAGTCAAATTAATGGAATTCGCGTTGATCTGAACATGTAGTAGGTACCTAACTATATCTTATCCCTGGAAAATTTCTCAATTTTTTTTGTTTTTTTCAATAATTTGAAAACAAATTGAGAAGAAAATTTTTCGTACCAGTGCAGTCACTTGCAAACCACGAAACTCCGGATTTTTCATTAAGTACGAAAAAATGAATTTTGAGGCTTGAAGTGAAAAGATCGCGAAAAGAGTGTTTATCGAGGTATTTTGGTTCCCTGAACACGAATCTCTCGTTAGTTTCGTGATTTAGTATTGCCTACCTGCATAAAACGCTCAAATTTGAAAATTGTGGTGAAATAACGACATTTCTGTACGGTTTTTCGCAATTTTCAGCAGTTTTTTTTTTTTTCAATAATTAGAAACAAATTATGAAGAAAATTTTATCGTATCAGTGCAGTCACTTGTAAACCACAATACTCCAATAATTGAAAATCATTTGAAAAAAAAATTGTACCTACGTCATGAAATTGAGTTTTTTAATTTGAAACAATTTTAAATTAAAAATTAATCTTAAATCACCACGGAAAATTTCGAATAAAATCTACGATCAGACAGCATGACGACCCGGCTTCAGGTAACGACGCACAATTGTGAAGTATTCAGTGCTGCCAAACGCAATAATTTTGATTTCTGAGTAATTCTAAGGATTTTAGGCTGGATTTAGAATTTTTCAAGGGTTGTACCTAAAAATTGATAGTTCATTTTTATTCAAACTTTCCAGTTAGGTATGTAATCAAATCTAACTTTGAATATAACAATTCCCAATTGGCTACACTGATTGAAGAATCAACAATTTCCTTCAAAAATTAAAAAAAAGTAAAATAATCACCCGATGCAAAAATAATTAATTCAGGGCCAGAAAAAGTTATACATAGGTATAGAAAATTGCGAAAAACTATACAGAAATGTCGTTATTTCAGCACAATTTTCAAATTTTGAGCGTTTTATGCAGGTAGGCAATACTAAATCACGAAACTAACGGGAGATTCGTGTTCAGCGAACCAAAATACCTCGATAAACACTCTTTTCGCGATCTTTTCACTTCAAGCCTCAAAATTCATTTTTTCGTACTTAATGAAAAATCCGGAGTTTCGTGGTTTGCAAGTGACTGCACTGGTACGAAAAATTTTCTTCTCAATTTGTTTTAAAATTATTGAAAAAAACAAAAAAAATTGAGAAATTTTCCAGGGATAAGATATAGTTAGGTACCTACTACATGTTCAGATCAACGCGAATTCCATTAATTTGACTATCACAATTTGCAATTGGCTACACTGATCGAGGAAATTTTGAAAATTTTCTTCAAAAATTTATTCCAAAAAAAAGAAGTAAAATCATCCGGCGCAAAAATAAAGAATTCAAAGTCAGCAAAAATTTCGCAATATTGAAATTTCGCGATCTGCAACTTTTCGACCCCCTGGTAGCAGTCTGAGTTTTGATCCGAGAAGGATGGCAATGGTTCAGGGTGATGTAGAAACTCAAATCGCACCTTTTTAGTGCTGTTCCATAATTTTCCAGCCACTTTAAGTAGCTAAAAAACACAAAAAACCACGTTTTTTTCAAAAGGAGGTGCCCTTTGGGAACCCCCAGCTCCCCTCCACCTCCACCTAGGGGGCTCAACTTTTTTTTGGGTAGTCTCCGATGGTGACCCAACAACCCTACCGAGTTTGGTCAAAATCCGAGGTATGTTTTTTTTTCGCGCTCCACCCTAATGTAGGTACCTATTTATAATTATACTTTGTCACATCTGCACAGTTCATAAAAGATCGTAATAATGTGGTTGCAAATTGAACTAAAAAGATTCAATAAACGTTTTTTTATGCTTTATTATTTCTAGACATTCGAAATATTTTTATGCGTACCTAGGTACCTAACTTGTGCATGAAGGAATTTCTGATTGATAACGAGTTAACTCTACTTACCAATGAAATTGTACTTAAGTAAGTATGGTTGATCAATTATTATCTAAAAATGTGACATGAGTAAAACAATTTATCCATTCTTATTCCTATCGCTATTTTCTTCAAATGATGAGCAACCAGATTATATATACGTATAATAATTATTTGTTTGTTTCGACTCGAAGAAAATAACAGCGGTTTAGCCAATTTTTTCATTCAAACATGTTTCAAGGTATTGTATTTGTAATTTCAGTCATTTCACAAATGTTTAAACATCTAATTTTTCGTAGGATCAAAATTTAATACTTGAAGCCAAATTTTAGTGATGGGCCCATCAGCCAAGAACGAACACTGAGACCATTTATATTGAAATTGAATACCACTTTTGCCCTCTATGAGAAAACTGAAAAGTGGTGGACATGAATTTTGAGATTTTTTAATTTTTACTATCTCAATTCAAATCATTCACTCAAATACCTCAAAATTGCCTACACCGCTTCAAAAAATCAATCTAAACCAATTTTCAAGACCAAAAAAGTTTTGGCTCACTTTTCCACTCACTGAATGAACACATTGAATTTTACAAAATTGCGAAATCGAAATGCGTTTGGTAGCACTGTTATGAATTGTTTTTGAAAAATGTTATCAAAAATTATTCTACATGACCCAAAAAATTTCAGCTCAATTTAGAGATGTTTGGGTGAGAGATTTGAATTTGGTGAGAATTGAGAAATTTTCACATTTGTGATTTGTCATTTACCTTCGTTAATGGAGGATGGTAAGTTAGTGGGTGAGTAGTATTAAATCATCGAACATGGGGTAGAGTTAAAATGAATGTTAATAAATATATCTTATTTTCGGCAAACCGGTTACCTTATGCAATTTAACCAACACCAATGAAAAGGATCGTCCGATATGTATTTCAGTAGATTGTGCTAATTATGGAAGCAGAAGGGTTGAGAGGGGAGGGGGAGTCAACATTCAGTTTCAGGCATTTTTCTCCAGTGGCATAGCAAGAATGAACTCATAGGTAAAGATTTTTGTTCGATTTTGAGGATGGTATGTTGGTATGTAGTTGTTTCAAGATGAGATTTTGTACATAGGTATAATTTAATACGATATTAGAGGAAGAAAGTATTGCCTGAGCGCAGTGAAAGGGAAATTTCTTCAAAAAATCATGTTCAAGAGATGAAGAATTTCTGATGAAAAGTTTTTATACCACTTTGAAAATTTGAGCCTGGATATAGAAACCACCCTTAGAGGTCAAAAATTAGTTTTTGAGTTGACACTTATTTTGGGCTTTTTAGAAGGAGTATAATCCATGGGAAACCTCAACTCGAAAACCCAATTTTTGACCCCTAATGGTGGGTTTCTACATACAGGCTCAAAAATAATTAATTTTTGGACACCAATGAAAGGATTTGAACCCACAAAACCCATTAAGAATGTAGCTACGAATACTAGTTTGATTTCGTTCTAGAACATGAAGCACCCATTTAAAAAACAACTGTAGTGCATAATGAAATACTGATTTCAGACAGTTATTGTGAAAAGAATTTTACTCTTTGAAAAATGACAACTATTTTTATGAATTTTCCAAATACTTGAGAAGAAATCATCAGCATTACAATTTTTCTCGGAGAAAATTTCTTTTCGTAATAACTCTCTTAAGTCAGAATTTCAAAATGAGCTACGGTTGTTTTTAAAATGGGTGCTTCACATAATACATACACTTATGCATGTTCCCATTTTCAAATGTCAGGAGTAAAAAAAGTTAAGGCACATCATCAACTAAAACAAAATGTAGATATCTGATATTTTTTATCTTAAATTTTAATGACTGAGGATTACTGGTACCTATTTCTTTTTTTTTGTTATTAGAATTCATTTTTTGAGAAAAATTAACAAAGATATTAATTTTCATTTTTGTTAAAGTTTTACAAACATTCACTGGGGGGGGGAGGGGAGGAGGTCTTGCTCTGGAAAAAAGTAGATTGTGCTAAAACATACTTAACACAAGCTGCAGTTACGCCGACAAATGATCATGATTATTTTCAGTACCTATTGATTCAGTATCACACACTTAAAATGGATTGTTTTTTTATCTATATACCTACTTACTCATGTACCTATACCTACGTGTAATGCAGTAACAAGAGTTGAAATTTTATCTACCGAATTTTATATTTTACGTCATTGAAATTTTAAAGTTTTGCGAAGTAAGTACAAATTTTTATTAGTCACGTTTAATATCTACAGTCAAGCTGTTGAAAAATATTGTATCTACATTAGCTAGATTTGTTTTCAAGTTTTTTTTTTTTTTAGACTTCGTTATTTTTTTATGATAGAAAATGTTTGGATTGTGTAGTTTGAGAACAAATTCATGTTGTTGCGGAATTTCATTGAGGACTGGAACAATTACTATTATTATTTTGAACTTGGTGAGTAGAAAATTGAATAACTGAATAGGTATTACTTAATGAATTCGTGATTGACTCTATGGAATTGAAAATTTTCTATTTTGATCTACCTACTTAAAATGCAATAATTTCTTACCTAGGTATGTAAAATTAAAAATGACGAAATGATTTACTTACTTAAATTTTGTGTTTTAGATTGGTGGTGTGCATGTGACTTTCAATCATGATAAAAGTACGTTTTCTTATGTTTACTTTCAAAAATGAAAAGTTTAAATTTTGCGAGATATAGGTATACTCAATTTTTAATTCATATTCACTTTCAGTAACCCGTTATGAGACGTCAGTTTGGGATATACAACTTATCTTGATAGCTATAGAAGTAGCTGCACTTTATGGAGTTTTCAAAGTATGCATCATAAGTATATAATACCTATCTTTACTTGATATCTACTTTTCATTTGAATTGAGCTAATCATAAATACTTTTGCTTTGTTTGACCCACAGAGAAACCCAGATTTTTTAATACCTCATCTAGCTGTATCTGCGATTTTTTTAATAATACTTCTAATAATCATCATCGGTCTTATCATTATGATTCCTTTCGCGGAAAATATTCTGGATGAGATACCTTATAAAACTGCATATGGAAGAACTGAAAATTTAAATGAAGTTGCAAAAGTATCATTTTATGTGATTTATGCTCTTGTCATTATCATTGCATTAAGTAAGGAGGTACCTGCCTATTTCACGACCTGCGGTATACTTGATCATGAAGTGCCACTCAATTTTACAATTTTTACTCTTTTTTTGTGTTTACAGTATATGAAGCAGTCAAATTTCATTTCTACAAAGTTGTTCTAAGTCATTACAGAGAATTATTAGAAAGTAAACTTTTTAGTGCCAATGCACCGCCAACGATTGGCCTCGTTGCTTAATTTCTTCTACATACTTGCTAATTTTTATTGGTGTTTTTTTCAAATAAAATAATTTTTTAAATCAAAAAACGCTGATGGATTGATTTTTAGGAATCGCTCGAAAGTCGAAATACATGTATCATGATAACTGCGATTCAACTTAAAGTGCAAGTTTACTTATTCGTCGAACTGGGTGTTTGTCGTAACCTCTCACTCAAGTTTTTTTAATGATATTGTAATCTTCACTGCACTCGAATAATCATTTAATGAATACTTGAAATTTTTCTTGTTATACCTACATAGTAGTTCGCTTATTAATTGAAAAATAAGCGTAAAACACCGCTATAAAATAATATCGTGATTTGCATATTTCAAAAAAAAAATAGTAAAAATACGTAAAAAGGCCGTCAATAAATTATATTTCGAACAAAATTTGAAATCCACTCAAGACACTAGAAAAAACTCTTAACATTTTAAGAACACCTAAAAATAAATCTGATTTTTTTACTCAAATTAAAGTTTCAATTGGCGCCATCTGTACATATATCATCTGAAATTACCGGCTGTTTTGGAAGCGTGTACGATGAACCAGTAAGTCCACCAATGGTGACGGTGACAAACTCTTTAGACATTGAGTTTTTTGGAATTAAGGCAGTGACGTACCGATGGGGGGGGGAGCTTCCCCTTGTGAGTTGGAAAAATTGAACATTTCAACACATTAGTTGGGAAAAGTAATTTTCCCAACTGATGTACATATAAGGCCTTTCTTGGGCATTAAACACACAATTTTTTCAAATTTTCGTCCTCGGTTCGCTCGGGCATAAAAAAATTTACAATTGTATGAATTATTTCAGTCAACAATGCAAAAAATAGTTTCTCCCTTGAAAATCTTTCTGTTATTCCAAGTCTTTATACTCACTTTCCTCCCTCCGAAAAAAAGCTTCCGACGCCATTGTATCTACTTGATAAATCAAGTCGGTAAATTTTAAGCTTAAAAATTGAAATCAGGGCTATCGAGAAACCTCATTCCAAGTCCTCGAAAAAATTTTTGGTGGAGAACGTCCTTTTTTTAGAAATTCGATTCATCCGTGAAATCATCTCCAAAATCTAAATTTTTTAAAAACTTTGGCCTCGCTGCGCTCGGCCTGATTGTACTCATATTTTTCCCTTTTTATAATTTAGAAATAATTTAAATCCTAGAGAAGTCATTTTTTCGTATTTTTTCTCAAAATTATTCCAATAGAGCACCTACAGAAAAATCCCTGTAGGCGCTCGAGTACGCCAGAACCTCTAGTAACGCCGGCCATGAATACTAATGATAGGCAAACCATTTCTACACATTTTATTGTTTGTTTCGACTCGAGAAAAAAAATATCGGTTTAGCCGGTTTAGCTAAAGTTTTTCTTAAAACATTTTTCAACTACCTATATTTGTAATTTCACAAATTTTTAAACATCGAATTTTTTGTAGGGTTTGGTCGCTTAACAATTTTTGATATAAGTACATAATTAAATTTTCCAAAAAAAATCATGGCGTGGCATTACCGCCTATTGCGTTTTGACTTATCTACGCCTCTTTCAAAAAATTTCAGTGAGAAACACTGCCACAAAAAAATTGAAAAATATTAATTTAAACTAATTTCAATGATCCAAAAAATTGTGGCTCACATTTCCAGCCACTGAATAGATAAATTGAATTTTATAAAATTGCGAAATCAAAATGCGCTTGGCAGCACTGCTATGAAATTTTTTTGAAAAATTTTCTCAAAAATTATTCCATATGACCAAAAAAAATTCCAACTCAATTCAGAGATGTTTGAATGAGCGATTTGAATTTGGTGAGAATTAAAAAATTTTCAAATTTGTGATGAGTCACTTTTTAACACCTCTTGTCAGTGGCTTCCAAATGGGCTAAGAGGCCAAGGTGGGCCACGTAGTTGTATTATGTACTTTTATCAAGGGCGGATGGTGGGATAGTGGGTGAGTGGCATTAAGTCATCGAACATGGGGTAGATATGAATGAATGATAACAAACATATTTTATTTACGGCAAACCGGTTATGCAATTTAATCAACATCAATGAAAAGGATCGTCCAACACATATGTAGTAGGGGTTACCAATTGATGACTCTACTTTGTATCCTCTTTACTCTGTTCCCCTTTGAGCGGGGGGTTCAAAATTTATTCGGAAAATCCTTCACCCCAGATAAACTACTTTACCATTTTCCGTCAAGATCCAAAATACATAATTTTTTCGACCCTCCCTAAGAAATACTTCTAAATACTCAAGCTACAGTGTTGCCATATCTAGCATGCTAATTTGGCAATACTGGGAACTTAAACGGCTGCAATTTTAGTTTTTGGAGTTCGAAATATTCTTTTTCCAAAAATCCAACTCTCGTTCAAATGGGGGGGGGGGGTATCCCAAGTGGTTCCCTCGTATCGTACAAATACTTCCTTGATTTTTCTCCTGATTAGAAACCTTCATTGAAGAAACGAATAGGTAATAATTCTACATGTATGCAGGTCATGGACCATTTCAGTGGGAGGGATGTTACACCCCCCTCTCCCCAGATAGTTTTTGAAGACGGCAAATCGGAAACTATTCCGTGAAAATGACGTCCAGTCGGCTAATTAAATATTCAAACGATATTTTTTTCGCTTGTACAATTTTTAGTCGACAATTTTTTGTTTTCACCTCCCCCCAAAAAAGTTATGCTGAAACCATCCCTGGGAGAGGAGGGGGAAGGCAAGATTCAAGCTTCATGCATCTTTCTTTAGTGGCATAATTAGAATGAACTAATAGATAGGGATTTTTTCGATTTTGAGGATGAAGAGTTGTTTTAAAATGAAATTCTAACGTACAATTCAATATGATGTTAGAAAAAAAAAGTATTGACTGGGTGAAGCGAAGGGGAATTTTTTCAAAGAAGCATGTTTAAAATATGAAACATTTGTAATGAAAACTTTTTTTGACCATTTTGAGGAATAATAAATTTTTGGACACCAATGTGGTTACGATAGGTACTTACTATGTTTATTTGGTTCTAGAGTATGGAGTGTTCGTTAAATAAGTAAACATTCGTAGTCCATATTGAAATTTTGTTTTTAGACAGTTATTGTGAAAAAATGTTACCCTTTGAAAAATATTAACTACTTCTATGAATTTTCCTGACACTTGAAAATGAATTATCAGCCTTAAAATTTTTCTCGATACAAATTTATTTTCATAATAACATTGCTGAAGTCATATTTTTTAAACAGACGCTTCAAATAATATACACACTTAAGTATGTACCTATAGGTACGTAAAAATACGTTCCCATTTTATTAGAATCATCAAAAACTAAAACAAATAGGTAGGTGTATCTAACTTTTATTGATTTTAAATTTCAAAGACTGAGAATTACCTATTCCCTTTTTTTTGATATCATCGATTACCAAAATTCATTTTTTTGAGAAAAATTAACAAAAATTTACTTAGGTATTTTTTTTTGGGGGGGGGGGGACGTCCTGCTCTAGAAAAAGTGGATTGTGCTAAGACACATTTGACAAAAGCTGCAGTTAAGTATACACGGTATGCTTGCTGGCAAGTGACCATATAATTATTTTTAGAGTGTCGATTCAGTATCATACCTACTCTTAACATTGAATTGATTTTTTCTTATCTACCTAATATACTCATGTACCTATGTGTAATGCAATAACAAGAGTTGAATTTTATCTATCGAATTCGATATTCTACGTCATTGAAATGTTGAAGTTTTTCAAAATATAAGAACATATTTTTATTAGTCACGTTTAATAACTTCAGTAAAGCTGTTGAATAATATTGTACCTCACTAGCTAGGTCTCCTGTTTAATTTTTTTTAGACTTCGT
Source organism: Pseudococcus viburni (assembly GCA_033439095.1). NCBI lineage: Eukaryota > Metazoa > Arthropoda > Insecta > Hemiptera > Pseudococcidae > Pseudococcus > Pseudococcus viburni. The sequence continues at coordinate 36,645 of JAVBJF010000418.1, read as the reverse complement.
TATTTTTTTTATTGTTGAAAATTTTTGGATTGTGTAGTTTGAGAACAAATTCGTGTTGTTGCGGAATTTCATTAAGGACTGGAACAATTGTTATTATTATTTTGAATTTGGTGAGTAAAAATTGAATACCTAATCAAATACTTAATCAATATACCTGAATAAATAGATGAGTGATTGAAGCATATTGAATTTTGATAAAGTCCCTATTGAAAAGGATATTTTCCATATAAAATTACAAATGACGAAATGATTTACCGTATTTATCGATTATAAAGACATATTGCTTATGACAGAATTTGAAAGTTCCGGAAAAACTCTATAAAACATTACGTTACCCAATTGAATCGCTTATAATTGCATTGCTTAAGTAGGTGCCTATAAGAACATGTCGTATTTAAGAACCCGATTTGTGGTCTAACGTAATTATTTTTTCAACTTTTTGTCTTAAATTTTTTTTTTTTTTGTAAAATTGAACTAACTCGAGTCGAGGAACATTATGATTCTGAGTGGGAACAATGGTGTACCCTATTTACAAATAGGTACAATAGAACAGATTCGAACCAATTGTTAACAAATGATAGTTTATCATCTCCTGGTCGTAAATCTTGGGTTTAAAAATGTCAGTTCTAATTGGATTTGAATTGAGGACAGTCATTTAATTTTTTTTGGAAGGATTGGGAACTATTTCTTCTTTAATCTTTTACATATGCACATATAAATGACTTGATGTCTGATTGCGCTTTGTTTTTTTAAAATTATATTGTCAGTGCTTCCAGCCTGCAGTGATCTGCCTTCTGTTGACCCTTCGTTTTGGAGAAGATTTGTATGATTTTTTAGTCATTCAAACATTTCGTCCCTTAGAACAGATTACCTACTAGTGTTTAGGTTTCATTCCGATTTCCTCATCCCGTCTTCCTACGTATATCTACCATTATGAACGAATTTCGATCAAAAAAAGACAGTTTTGCTTATAATCATCTATCTGTAATATATAAATCCCCAATTCCCATCAATGTTCTTATAATCGATAAACACTGTATTTATTTTATGTTTTAGATTGGTGAAATATATGTGTCTTTCAATCGTAATAGAAGTAAGTTTCCTCATGTTCACTTTCAACCTAGAAAGTTTAAATTTTCCAAGATAAGTATACTAAATTTTTAATTTGTATTAACTTTCAGTAACCCATTATGGGGCATCATTTTGGGTACTGCCAATTATCTTCATAGCTATAGAAGTAGCTGCACTTTATGGAGTATTCAAAGTATGCATAAGCATAAAATACCTTTCTTTCATTGATACCTATTTTTCATTTGAATTGATCTAATCATAAATAAATTTGCTTTCTTTGACCTGCAGAAAAAACCAGATTTTTTAATACCTCATCTCGCCATAACTGCGATTGTTCTAATAATACTTTCTATAATCATTATCGGTCTTATCATTATGATTCCGTTTGCTGCAAAAGTTCTGGATAATATGACTTATGAAACTGCAGATGGAAGAACTGAACATTTAAATAAAATTGCAAAAGAATCATTCTATGTGATTTATGGTGTGATTATTATCGTTACATTAAGTAAGTTTTTTACGACCTGACATACCTAATTAAGTAGTGCCCATGTATACTCAATTGTACAATTTTTACCTCTTTTTTTTGCTTTTACAGTATATGGAGCAGTCAGATTTCATTACTTCAAAGTTGTTCTTAGTTATTACAGAGAATTGAAAATTAACCTTTTGAGTATCAATCCACCACCACCGATTGGCTTTATTGCTTAATTTCTTCTACTGCCAATTTATATTTGCGTTTTTTTTCAAATAAATTTTTTTTTAAAATCGCAAGACACTGATGAGTTGATTTCTAAGAATCGCTCGAAAGTTGAAACACATATGGAGGTAGGTACGGTACCTATCTATCACGATAATTTCGATTCAACTCGAAGTGCAAGTTTATTCATCGAATTGGGTATGTGTCGTAACCTGATTCATGTTTTTTAGAAACGTATTTACAATTTTTATTACCTACCTATACTTATTTTATCTACCTCTGCACTCGACTAATCATTTAGTAAATACTTGAAATTTTTCATGTTATACGTAGTTCGCCGAGAACTTGAAAAATAAGCGTAAAACACTATCATATTTTATTTTATGCTCGATGTATTTTTATAAAATAATATTTTGATTTGCACATTTCAAAAGAAAATAATACTTAGAAATAAATGGAAGGGACATCAATAAAAAATAACATTTCGGACAAAATTAAAAATGCACTTGGAACTAAAAAAACTTCAACATTTTAAGAACACATAACAATAAAACTGATTTTTTCATTCAAATTAAGGTTTCCATTGGTGCCATCTGTATATCATCTGAAATTACCGGCTGTTTTGGAAGATTATACGAGGCACCAGTAAGCCCACCAATGGTGACGGTAACAAAGTCTTCGGGCATTGGGGTTTTTGGAATCAACGACAAGTATAAATTGTAAACCATTTTCATAACGCAACATTCCACAACTAAAATTAAAATATTAATAAAATTACAAAAATTTCATCTGAAATTAAATAAAAATTCATACGCAGTTGTAAATAAGCCTGTAGAAAAATTACCTAGAATCACAGATACGAATACTAAGACAATGAATCTCAAAAAATCGATGATTTTGGAGTTGAATCCTTTAAATTGTTCTAATATTTTAGATTCAGTTAAAATGAAATCGAAAAAATCCTTCATGAAATAAAATCCAGCCGTGCAGAGAAAAATTAGAAATACGATTAAAATTATTTCCAAGATTTGACTAGCCATTTGTGGAATCAAACACGATGGGTTATTCTGAAACAGAAAATATTCAATTTGTACGCATTCTGTTTAAAAGAAAAACGACGTTAAGGTGCAGTGGGGCAATTGCAAACCACTTTTTGATTAGTGACACTTTGCCGGTTCACTGTGCCGGCTCTATGGCACCAATCAACCTAAAATTTCTGTCACACAAACTTCAAGGGGTTCTCTATTGGTGGGAAAAATTTCGTATCATTTAGTTTATAAATTTATGAGAAAATAAAATTTAAAAATTTTTCAATTGTGTTTTTGCATTTACCCCGCCATGGGGCAAATGCCAAATCGTAAATTATATCTGAAGGTGCTCATTTTTTTTCAGTTTTGATGGTCAAATCGGAATCTACGTAAAATTTACTACCTTTTAATATACTCATTACCTTCGTTTGATCAAAATTTGTCGGAGATATCCGCGAAAGAAAGAATTTTTTAAAGAAGTGAAAAAATCTCATTTTTTATTTTTATTTTTATTTTTTTTAATGAGCTAAAAATTGAAAACAAATGATCACTTGTGATAAGTATGACGTATTTTATTGGAAAACACAAAATTTTGATGAAATTTGAACAATATTTTGATAAGAACTCCAAAAAACGCAAAAAATGGCAAAATTTTGTAAGTAAATATCAAAAATTTAATATAAATTTTCACACTTTTTAAGGACTAATATTCTTTTTTTTGTATTTTCGACCCACTTTACATCTAAAAATCGTTTAAAAAATTCTGAGAGTATAAATAAAATGATAGATATTTTCGATTTTGCAATTGCCCCCGCATGACCTTTTTCGGGGTAAATGCAAAAACGCATTTTTCCGCTAATGTAATGAAAATTTTTCAAAAATGATAGTCTTAGCTTTAACTTAGATCTATTAGTATAATTAATCAACAAAAATCAGTTCAAAAAAATTTTACTTTGTACGTTTTTGTCCATTTTGAAAAAAACTGATTCAACTTTACTTATGAGTGATTTTGACACATGTTGATAAAAACATTTCTACAAAGCAAATGCGTGCACCGATTTCGTTCAAACTGAGTGAGTATATAGGTAATAGATGTGCCTTGACCTACCAAAAGATGGCTCGCTCAAAAATTATGTTAACTGACCTCCAGAAGCTGATTTTGCAAATACCCCGATTTTGCAATTACCCCACTGCACCTTACTCCTGAAACTATAACTATAGGCAACTTATTATTCAATCGAATAGTTTCATTGGTTGCATAAAAGTTGATGCAGGAAAACGTATTATTATCTATCAAATCAATCAAATGTACCAGTAGGTCTAGGTATACCTAGTTATAATAACTTGATATTTAAAAGAAATTTTAAAATCTAATTTTAGGTACTTAGATTAGGAATTATTTTACGCAGGATAGGTACTTACAACGTATACACCGTAGATAGCAGTGAATCTGATTATTACCAATATTCCAGAAGTTATTATGAAAGTAGTATGAATGGAACTACCTGAGAGTCAAACAAATGTGTTTGCTTAGGAAGAGAAATAAGATAATAACTAAATCAATCAAAATTATTGTTCATAAATGAAAATTGAAATATAGAAATAATTGCCTGATAATTTCAAATCAAGCACAAAGATCCAGCCGCGTAAGACAGTGAAACCGGCCTCAGATTTGATTTTCATCTCCTCTCCCTTGTGTATCTCTTAATGTGAAAAATTCTGGAAAAGTTTTGACCCCCTCCTCTTTCCTGTCGGAATTGTAGCAATTTTTTATTTATTGATTTATTTCTAGAATTTTCAATTTTAATAAAAATGAAAAGAATTTTCTGTTCTTTTGCTCAAAGTTGTAGTAATAAATTTAGGATTTTTTAAGAAAAAATATCGTTTCATTAATTCGTGCTTTTTTGGACACTTGGAGTTTTCAACCCTAAAAGACACCACAAAAACAAAGATTGACCACCCCGAAAAAAATTACTAAAAAAAATCGTACTTTTATACAGAAGTTTCCTAAGTAGATAATTATACATTGTACATCTTGTTTTGGTCATTTCTTCGAACTAAGGACCGAAAATTGCGAAAAATTGTTCAAAAAATTTGTTGTTTTAGCTTTTTTAGTTACAAAAAATTGAATTTTCGTGGGAAAAAAGTAAAAAAAAAGGTGGATATTTTTTATACTTTATAAAGCGCAAAATTCGTCATCTGCCCATTGCTCGCAGATTTTTTTTAAATCATTTTCCAAATATGTATAAGTAAATTGTTTAGGTATTCAAAGAACTTGAAATTAGTTCAACTTGTTTATTCGGTGGCTCAAAAAATACATAAATCGATTTTTCGATCATTAAAAATAATTTTTATTTTTTTGGGGGAATTCATCTCGGCAGTACTGCCAACTGAAATTTTTAAGAAAATTGCGCGAATTAAAATGTAGTTGGCAGTAATGTCATGAACAAAACTACTCATTCCAGATGACCAAAATGTTTTCAAATTTAAATTACTCACTGAACAGCTTAGATTTGGAAATAATCAAACTGTCTATAAATTCACGATCTTCAACTTTTCAACGCCCTTGTAGTAAGTAAAAAGTGATGGCTAATTTCGAGGTAATTGAATGGTTCATAGAGGTGTAGAAACTCGAATTGTACTTTTTTAGGAGGAGATGACTGAAGTGATGAGATTCCGAGCAAGCGACTCTACCAAAAGAGGCAAACCGGTTTTTTTTTCGAAAGTGACATTTAGCTCAGTTTACTTTGGGCCAAGGGCTTGAAATTTTTTTAAGGGGTCTCTCACTCACAGTAAATTACCTCACAAATTTTCGTAAAAATCCAGAATACTTAACCTTTTGTTTCTTTCAAGTTTACCCTAAAGTATTGTATACTCATCCATTGTACCGCGTGATATTGTGATTGTGAATAAATGGGAATAAAATGGTGTGTGTGGAAAGGGAGAATCGATATAGAAATATTCAATTTTTTCATTCCCTGCTAAAATTTGATTTTTTTTTTACAACGAAAACGAAAAAAGTTTAAATGACGAATTTCCTATGAAGTCTTTCGCCATTTTTTACCCTTAATTCAAAAAAAAAAAAATGAAAAATGGCTAAAACAAAGTACATAGGTTTAGGTACCTATGCAAATTCTGCATAAAAATATGAATTTAAAAAATTTTCCGGGTGTTTGCTCTTCATTTCATGGTATCGTTTACTTTTGAAAACTTCAAGTCGTCAAAAAAATATGAAGCTAAATAGGTAGGTACTAGGTAGTAGGTACATAATACATACCTACCCTACATCATTACTAGTATACCCATTCTAAAATGTACATAACCTTTTGCAAAACAACAAACATTTTCTTCAGTTTGTTTTATTGAAGTTGAAAATATTGACCAATGACCATAATCCAATAAAATGGCCATAATTTCGAAGGGGAGGGCGATATCAAAACTTTTTCCAAAAATGTTTTACATTAAAGGTCACCGCGAGGGGGGGGATGAAAATCGGAGTTGGGAGATTGGGACTCGGACTGTTTTTTTACAACCGACTAGATCATGCCAGACTCTTTATGGTTACAATAATTATTGTTGATACTTTGTACTTAGGTATTGAAAATTTTGAATAATGTTACGTACAGGTACATGTTTCATAATATACTTGAGGAGCTTGTTATCAAAGTGAGACATACGCCAGTGACACTCTACGACAAAATGGACCTTATGGGTCAGAAAAATTTTTCTAATGTTCTCAACAGATTTTGTTCTCCAACAGTTGGAGAACAAGAAATAGAAAAAAAAAATCTGACACATAAGGTCCATTTTGTCGTAGAGTGTCACTGCCCTCACTGGCGTATGTCTCACTTTGATACCAAGCTCCTCACTTACTTGCTTACTTACTTACTTACTTACTTAACCCTACGACTCCACACATAAAAAAATGGCATTTGCCAATTAATTTTCTAGCGCTGGACCAAAGTTTGATACGGCATTATAACTTCTAGGGGGTGTACATAAATGTTCAACCTTTCATTTCCCTTGATGGGCGAGTTGCCTACTTTTTTATTTGAAGGGGCAAAATTTTTAGAAAAAAATATGTATTTTTCGTGTTTATTTATAATTTTTTTTCACTGAATGAAAAGTGGAAGGGATGAAATCGCCACCCGACAGATACTTGTGTATCTATGTCCTACTGGTTCGTGCACAACACTTTGCCTATCGTTCGGTTTTAAGGGGCAAAAAAATTAAAATTCGTATCGATCAAGATTTTTTCCAGAAACGTTTGCCCCTTCAAATGAAAAAGTAGGCAATTTGCTGCATAGCGGAAACGAACGGTGGGCCGAGTGCGCATAGGTACTAGGTGGCGTTACCACCCGATCACTCGTTCCTGGCAACGTAACGCACGAAAAAAACCGGTGTGTGACATTTGTCACATGTGTGGAGTCGGCGGGTTAAGAATTTAATATTCGTTATTACTCAGATTTATTGAATGATACGTACCTATAATTCGAAGTATTAAAATAAAATAAAAATGTTTTATTACCATCAGCTTCGATTCCCATTCCCATCAACAATTGCAACAGTACACAACCGAAAATTATCTGAAACAATAATCATGATCATGAATTCATCGATTATCATAAATCAACGTACAAATCAAATAAGTTGTATTTAATTTTTAATTTAAAAAAATAAAAATAATAAAAATGTGACGTCATTACACCAAATCCAATCAGAGCGGAAGGAGCGGAGATGAATAAATTTCAAAACATCATCAAAACGCTCAACGCTAGAGTCTGACCCGCACCCAAACAACTTTTCGTCTTATCACTGATTATGGACTTAGAAAATTTTTGAAACTTCGCCAAAAATGAATAAGTCCGTTAGAAAATGAAAAAAATAACTTGGAACGGAAGATTTCTTAAGTAATTGGTTAGTTATTGTAATGAACTATCACCTTTTTCGGATTTAGTTTCCTTTTATTTTGGTTCAATGATGAAATACCATAAGTAGTCTTCAAAAACATCTGTATTCCATGAATAAAAAAACGTTCGGCAACATCAAAAAATAAACATGATAATCATCATTAATAACAAATAATAATGTATTGAAATGATAAATATGAACTTAGAATCCTGAATTCTTTCCAATTAGATCGCGTGTTACCCTTTAGCTTTGCTTCAATTTTTACAAAGTTATGTTCTAGGTTAGTGTTCTATCACTTTAAGAAATTTTTTGTTCAAAGATATTATGCATTTTTGTACATTTCCGTCATTTTCTAATTGCTTCAAATAGCAAATCTTTCGTTCCATGTTATTTTTTTTTTATTTTCTAATCGACTTATTCATTTTTGGCGAAGTTTGGAAAATTTTTGAAGTCCATAATCAGTGATAAAACGAAAAGTTGTTTGGGTGCGGGTCAGACTCTAGCGTTGAGCCATCAAAACGTCCATCATAATCAAACACGTGACGTCACGATTATTTTCCTTGTTTTGATTTCTATTCCTCGTTGAGGTAATGGTGGTAGAAAATTAAGAATGAAAAGTGGTTGTATTTGGGTTGTATAGTGAATAGTGATTGTGAATTTTGTTCCAAGTTTTATTTTAAAGAATTAAATATTTAATTATAATAAGTAATTCGTGTTCGACAGTTCGTGTATAACAATAATCGTGTCGTTCTTCGACTCTTCGAGTACGAAGTAAGAAGAATAGTGTACATATATTAGATTGTTACCGAAAATTTTCCAATACTGATAGTATCTCGTGTATGTGTTATGTGATTGTACCATGTGGTTTCTGGAATTGCTTCGCACATTTTTCGATAGATTAAATGTTGAAAACAAACGCTAAAGTAAGTAATGATTGCAATACAAAGGGCAGATAGCCCTGTAGTAATTTAGTATCCATTTTCGCTACTTTTCGGGTGACCGGTCGACTTGAAATTCGTAGCTTTCCGTATCCAACAATGTCGAATACGGATTTCATGTGACAAAACGTGATTAGAAAACTAATACGAGGAATTGAAGTAGTAAAAAGTGGCATCTCTTCTGTACTTGGAGTTGACAATCACTAGTGATCTAATCGCTCACGTACAGCAGCTCGTAAAATTGGTCTACATTGACGGAATAGAACTATACTCACCGCTTCCATCCATAGAAACAGCAATGCACTCAATTTTAACGAACACCCGCACTGTAGTTTCCTCATTTTGACGAAATTTTAACTTGGAAATTAATACCGAAATACGTTCGAGTTGCTACGTTGAGTGATAAAATCTGTGTTCAATAATTCATCGAAAAAGATGTACTTGTTACCAGTTGTCTGATTCGATAAGGAGTTACGAATATAGACACTGGACCTACGAATAAGACCGGTAACTCGCAGCCATATTGGCAAATATTTTTGAGTTACGAAATTTCTCCCGCAGGGTGCTCTTGGCTGCGCTGCAGTCGAATTTGTATAGTGATAACAAGTTCCAAGTTACACGAATAGAAACGAACACATCCGGAAGGTGCCGAGTACCATCGCCGCGTTTTGTCTCAGTTTCGTTTTGGTTGAGCGTGTCGTAGTTTTGCACCAGAAAATCGACTGCAGCGCAGCCAAGAGCACCCAGCGGGATAAATTGGAATGACACAGCCATCAGCTATTCCCGTCTTACTCCTCTGTCTGCAGTTACCGGTCTTATTCGTAGGTCCAGTGTCTATAGTTACGAACTGGGAACGTATTATGGTAATGTAACACATTGTCAATGTGTTTATTTTTGTCCGAAAAAAGAGCGAATAAACGTAGGCTATGTGGGTATATAAGATTATGCTGTAGTATCATTTTTCACGATAACGTTGCCTTCGTTGATGAAAAAGAAACACTTTGAAACGTTACAAAAGGAACCATCGATTAGAATTTTTCACAAGTCAAGAACCTTTGGTGAACGAAATGATTTTTATTTAATCTTCCAAAGTTACTAAGCGTTAGTACGCTAACGTAGGCTCTAAAATTAACTACAAACTTTGTATACTCGTTGGGTGTTATTGAAAACCAAATACAAAGAAATTTCTCCCAATAATACGAAACTTGATTGTAGAAAGTTCACATCTCCCGTCTCTAGAATCTTTTGACTTGTATGGGGGCTGATTTTACTTAATTTTCAGCTCCGTCTTGAATGCTGTTGTTTTCATCGAAAGTGATAATTAATATTTTTGATAACTTTGTAGAGTTTGAAACAGCGTTATCGATGAGTAATTTGAATGTGTGTAATGACTTGAGTCTTTTTCGAACGAAAGTTTAATTAAGTATATTTGCGGAAATTTATTTTGTTTCGTGCGGCCCACTTGCTTCTTTCCAGGTCCATATTTAATTTTAGCAAAATTTTTTATTCATTTTTATTTTTATTTATTAATAAGAAAGATAACCGCCGCTCAGCTGCTCAGCATTTCAATAGGCCATATATGATACCTCAGTCTATTACATATGAGATTTCGATCAAAAAATTGTTCAATTTTCAATCTCAATTTTTTTTGAATTTTGAATTTTCTTGACGAATTTTTCCAAGTTGAGTTATTATTTTAAAATTTTCCAAATTTCCAAAATTCTTTTAAAATATTTTCAAGTTTAATTTTTGTAAAATTTGTTCCAAGATATTAATTTTTTCAATTCACTAGCTATAAATAAAATAAATTAAGGGTAGGTATTTTATGCTCTAGTTTGTTATCAGTGGAAAAATTTATAATCGGGATATCTTAAGCATTATTGAATAAAATGTTCTGAAAATTTAATTATATGCTTCGGAACAACATTATCTTTTGAGGGCTTTTGAGATATTTTCAAAATTTCTCTTCCATTTTTGAAAAATAGAAATGTTTGAAATTCATCGGACAGACAACATTTTTTATCCAAACCGAAGTATTTTTGAAAATTATTTTTTTTTTAAATTGAACAAAAATTTTGAAAATATCTCAAATAGTCTTCAAAGGATCATGTTGTTCCAAAGCACATATTAAATTTTCAGACCATTTATTCAATAATGCTTAAGATATTCCGATTTTGAATTTTTCAATTTTCACTGAAAACAAAGTATAGAGCATACCCTTAAATTGAATTGAAGTTTTTCCGCATTTTTTACATGTTCAAGAGAATTCAATCTTGCCACTAAGTTCAACGAAAATCGCTTTCCTTCCAGTCAAATTTTTTCATTTCTTGCCCCTCTACCTTTTGAAATTAATATCGAGAGATGAAAGTTAAGAGGGGGGAGGGGGTGGAAAAAATCTCCATCAATTTAGTCCTCTTATCGAATACATCAATTATCATAATATCACATTTCTGCCGGTCAGTTTTCTTCATTTCTCACCCCACCGCATTTTGAAAATGTCGAGGGGCATGAAGGGTGAGAGTCAAATAAAAGGAAATTGAAAAAAATCTGAACATATCAATCAATATGTCAAAGAAAAATTAGTTATGCAATTAGTATTATAAATTTTTAGACGTGTTTGCTTGATGGAACTTGGAACTACAGTTCGGAGAGGTGTAAAAAAGTTTGTTACGACTGAACAAACACGGAAAAAGTATATTAAAATTTAAAAAAATATAAACTTCGAAAAAGTTTGAGAAAATACTTACCAAAAAAATGTGAGAAGATTTAAATTTGGAATTTTTTTGAAAGAAATGGTAGAAATTTCAGAACTTGGAAAAAATCTGAGAAAATTGAATTTGGAAAATATTTTAAAAGAATTCAGGAAATTTGAAAGAAAAAAATTCTGAAATTATGACTTTGAAACAATTTTTGAAAAAAATCTAAATTGAAAAAAGTAGGAAATTTCCAAATTCCAAATTTTTTTTAGAATTCAAAATTGAAAAATTTTTGAGAAAACTCAAAACTAAAAAAGTTTAAAAAATATGAAATTAGAAAAAAATTGAGAAATTGAATTTGAACTTGGAAAAAAGCAAGCGTATAAGATGCAAATTGTCTAACTTATATATGAATAGACTCGGGTCTTCTACGTTAAAAGGTAATTAATGAACCTGCTGCACCAAGAGTGATGATTTGAAAATAAAATATCAATATTTAATTATTTATCGTACAATATTCGATGCTTCATTATGTTTTTCTTTTTATATGAACCTTTTTTATTTAAAAAATTATTTTCATAATCTCTGAAATAAAGGAACAGGGAACCGTTAGAATCATTTCAGGGATAACTGAAATTTATTATTAGCTCACTCGAAACTTGACAATGAAAGTTTTTAAAAATAGCCTCCAATACCCTACACCTGTATCATGAATAATTATCTCTATTCAAAAGTATTTTGAAACATATTACAAAAGATGTTAGTAATATGGAAATGAATCGTTATCAAAAGTAAAAGTAGAACGTACGAATAAGCTGGCTAACTGCTGGTTTATACTGGAATCCTTGAGCTTGATCATTGCCTTATGATAATGCAGTCTGCGTGAGTCTACGTCAATATTGGAAATAGTTGAAATACTGGTAATTAGGTATTCCCCATACCTCTTTGATGGAATCATCGTACGTAAATGGGAGGCTTAATAAATTTCCGTAAATAAAAATCATCTGCGTCAGATGCCATTTCGCTTTTGCACTTTATCTCACAAATGGCGATAATTTCACTTTGAATGGCATATTTGAAGATTATTTAATAAAATTTCTTTTTATAAATTCTATTTTCCGTCATTCAGTTATTTAATTTAAACATATTGTACAGATTATCCAATAACGAATACGATAAATCGTATAGCCTATCTCCGCAGGCAGCTGTACGTAAATCGAGATACCTTCCATGTAATAATTTGTTTTATCCCAGACTCGGTAAATTTTAATCTGTGCAGGTTTTTTAATATCCCATTCGATAGCTTTCGTATGGACTGTAATTACCGACCAGAGAATATCGAATGTTTAAAAATAGATCGACTCGGATTCTGTATTGACGAAAGAACGTCCTTTGTTATCTATTTTTACTTGCGGAGGTTTTAATGGAAACCTCTCAAGTACCATCCACATTGAAATCGAAACAAGGGTTTGTTCTCTGATATATTATCAAATGAGAATCTTCGAACATCGCGCGGTCTTCGCTCTACGTTCGCCATTCGAGCTTTGCATTGTCTCAAAAATACTATTTTTACGTCTTCGTATTCGAAATTTTACGACCTTTAAGTTCGTAAAATGAAAAAAAACGTATTTGTATTCAAGTTTAATATCGTGACGGAATATTTTCTTTTGGGCTCCTTCTCATTGTCATAAATCGAACCGATATGTTGGGATATGTTTTTTAAACGTTATATTTTTATCGAAAGTGAGTATTGTTGCAAAATGGAATAAATTATCGATTTTTGTGGTTTTTTCTGGGTTGATTTTTCAAAGTCAAAGTGTAATAAAGTGTACGTAAAGGGATCGTTGTGATTTAGTATTTTGTTAAAATTTTACCAAAACGTAGTAAAAATCTGAAATTTTATTTTTTTGGGTGAAATGTTTCGAAAAAAAAGTTTCGAGTATTCATGCCTTGCTCTGGCTTTATCAATTTCAAAAATGGAGAAAAAGTAAGTTTTAGAAAAAAAATTTAAAAGAAAATATCGTTTTAAAAACAAGACAACAAAAAGTCGAAGAAAGTGAAAGCTATGTACCTAAACTCAAATCTGAAAAATAGTTGGAAATAAAATGAGGAGAGAATTTAATATTCGAACTTATATTTGGACACGTGAAAAAATTTAAAACATATCTACGAAAAATCGCTAATTTTGAAAGAATATGGCTTGCTCACCTCATAGGTCAACTTCAAAATAATCTGGTTTTACGGTGAGAAGTATAAGAAGTAAGCGAAGTTTTGCTTTCAAGTTTTAGTAATTTGAGAAATGAACCAAGTTTGTTTGATATTACGTTTTTTGCTCAATATTGAAGTTGAATGGATCATATTACATTAATGTAGGTGAAAAGCTTTAAAATTTTGGATTTAAAAAAAATTTCTATTACAAACATTATTGAATCTCTTCAAATTGATCTTAGCCATAAAATCATCGTAACCCTTTTTTTTGTTCAGTTTTCATAGAGTTGTTCACTTTTGCGATCAAACTTGAAATTTTTGGTTTTAACATACTTTCATAACACATCTTCTAATTTTGTAATTCAACCCAAAATTTCCAGAAAAAAATTATTCAATATTTTTATGGTATCTTCTACCTACCTACATGTCTACTGTCCATTTCCACGATGAAAAAATGTTTTGTTCCAAATTTAAAAAAAAGGATGTGCCCCTACAATTTTAAAAATAGGCAACATATTATCTATCGAAGTTGCTTAATGATGTGTGGTTATTTCCAAACGTTGTGTCAAAGCCCTCTGACTGTGCATTGAGGTTAAGAATTATTCCATAATACATTGTGTATTAGTTCAGTCAGAGAAGGATCGAAGTCGTATTTAGAGAGCGGGATCTCCTCCCCCCCCCCCAAAAAAAAATTGATAAAAAACACCACAGCCAGTTGGACAAGAGGGAATGTTCGCGTAAAAAATCTGGGATGTCAAGTTTTCAAGATCCAAATTAGAGTTTTTTTAAAAAAAGTAAGTATAGATATCTACCTAAATGAATCCAAGCGAAGCGAGAGCGAAAATTTGTTTTAAACTGCTCCGGAGTCGAATTATTCATTTTCTATAAATGAGTGGTCAAGGCTGAAAAATTATTGTAAAAAGATCTTTAAATTGATAGGTAAATTTAGACTTGAATTTAAAAAAATGTTTTCAAAGCCCGAGCAAAGCAAAGACGAAATTTTTTGCAAAAAAAACGTTTAAAACATTTTTTTTTTCATTTCCGCAGATCGAACCGAATTTAAAACCATTTTATTTTTATTGACTGATTTACAAAATGGTTTTTTCATTTTCTTTCGACAATTTGTTGATATTTTCAATGTGGTTCACCGCTCTCCAGTAGTGTAACTGGACACCCCTTCTTGGGGGGGGGGTGAGAAATACAGTGATAACGTTGGAAGTTTTTTTTGGGAGGGTAAAAATTGGGTATGGAGACTTGGAATACCAGAAGGATTATAGAGGGAGGGGGTAAAAGGAAGCCTTTTTTCGCACTGTCGTCTCAAATAGATGATAGAATTGTGATTCTAATCATGCCCGAGAGCCCGAGCAAAGCGAGGACCACGCTTTAAAAAAAATTGATTTTTAATGTTCAAAAAATACATTTTTTTGTGTTTTAATGCTTTGAAAATCCCTATCTGATGTAATTTGGGGGAGGGGGAGGAGGTAAATTTGATATTTTGTACCCTGGTCGCCAATTTTGGGAGCACAATGTACTCCTTGAACCCCATTTTCCGACGCCACAGGTATATTTTTCAACGTTCGATTATCAGTTTTCATTACATAACAAAGAAAAAGCAAAAGGGAGGGGTCGTGAAAAACTGACATGTCAAGTTTACTTATTTTGAATTCGAAAAATTGTGGTGAAAAAATCGTTCAAAAGTAGATAAATTGAGCTGATTTTGATTTTTGATGAAGTCTTGATTTTCAAAAAAGAAGTAAAGTAGCAAACTCAGCCCGAGCGAAGCGAGGGAAATTTTTTTTATAGAATATACGTTATTGCTGTCGAAAAAATATGGTTTTAAGATTACAAATACTTTCGAATAAAAAATTCATTTTTGAAGGGCTTCTGTTTGGGGGGGTATCCCCCGTCTTTACGCAACTGCCACTCTCCTCTCTCTATACCCCTATGAATCCATATCAGGAAGAGAAATATGTAGCTTCTTATCCAGTCGCATTTGCTAACAAGCTAGACTCGACTTGAATATAAAAATAGAAAAGAAGCAACATGCACAATTGTACATATTGAAAAGTTTTTCTGGAAAGAAAAAAATTTTGAAATGTATGTAATTGATATTATAATTAATGAAAAAATCATAAATTGTCTAAACTGCTTCTACAACTGTCGAAAAATTTACAAAAATGACGTTTTAAAAATGTTGCAAAAGTGGTTGAAAAAACGAAAAATTCCGAAAAATTGTAAAAACTGTTGAAACTTCTATTAAAACCATAGAAAATATTTTAAAAGAGATGTGGAAATGTGATACCTTTTTTCTTATTCGCTGCTTTTACAATTTTTTCAATTTTTTTGTGTGTGTCAAAAAACAAAAATGTACGAAAATACGTTTTTTATCCCATTGAAATGTTATTAAAAAAATCAGGAAATAGTAAATATTCTTGGGTACTTGGTTCCTTTTTTTAAATTTATATGTATTTTTTTTTTTTCCATAAAAATATAATTTTTTTCAACCGTAAAATTTAAAAACATATCCATGTAATTAAGAGGAAAAACGTGCAATATTTTTTTGATCTAATCTTCACGAAGTTATAATGGTAAGGAGGAGGAGGGGGTTAGATTTCTCCTTCCTTATACCACAAAAATGAGCATAATTTTGTAGATTTTTATCCATACTTGAATTGGATTCCACGTACTTTTATGCCTTAAATATTTATTCATATTATTCTCGTAGTAACAAAATTTTCAAAAAAGAGTGTCCTTAGAAAATACTCAAAGAAATCCGTTGTATCTTTCAATTTCCTTTGAAAAAAATAAAATCGTTTACGTTATCTACATGTAAAAAAAGCACACGTGGTTCCTAAGTATACATTCTTTTGATGTATAAAATTTATAATAAAATTTTTTAGTGCATGCCCTTGTCTAGTATGATTTTAAAAAACAATGAAAAATTTACTTAACACTCCGCCGCCAATTACTAAATCATTATAGTACTCGCAGTATGTCAGATGGTCTGATAACGTCTTCTTTCTCTCTCATCCGTATGGTGTTTTATGGAACCATTCGTCTCGAATGATTCAAGATCAAGGCAACGTGTTAACTTTAAAAATAATGACTCGTTAATATAAAAATTATTATGTAAACGAAACGTAGTGTGAGTTGTTGTTGCCGAAAATAATTGAAAATTTTTTAAAATAAACTCGATTTATTTTATTTGGCGCCGAGTAATCTCGATTAATGAGCGAATCACTGGCACGTGCTCTAAAGCTGTTACCTATCGAATGCCTACCTACGTAATAAAGTTTATAGATAAGTAGACCGTAAATAATTTTGGCAATTTTTTTCAAAACCTTTTAATGAAATTTCACATTCGATGGCTTAAACTATACGTCTGTTCGTCCGTACGTACGATGAAATTATTTTCCAATTCGTCAATTTTTTTCTAATAATTTTTAATGTAATTTTTGCGGCTGGATTGGCATTTCGAAAGTTTTACAACTTTGATTGAAATTTTTATATTTACAATTTGATGGCTCGAATGTTTTCTAGATCAATGGCCTCGCCGATAAAAGTCGTTTTTTTTCACGTTCGCGTTTAGCGTTCGGTTTAGCAAAAATTTAATTTCGAAAGGTTAAGGAATTTTTCATAAAGATAGGTGTGTATCTAGACCTACGTATACCTATCGGTATTATTAAATTGGGAACATTTTCATTCGAAAGGGACACATTCGAGTTTTATTTCACTAGCATAACTTTCTAATCTTTTATACCTTTGATGATATTACGCCCCAATAAAAGCTTTATTAGATTTTTAATAAAATGCGAGAAAATTTCCAGCCACGAATAATTGTTTACTATAATATTTATTAAGGCCATTTACCGGATTTTCCATAAGTAAATAAGTATAAAGGGTAATGAGATGATAGTCTTTGATAGAGACTTATAATGTTGGGGAACTTTTTTTTTCAAACTTTTCCTCGAGTGCAATCGTCTATCGTTAAAATGATAACCTTTGAAGGTATAGATACGAATAATTACACGAATTATCTCCCAGTAATCATCAACCAATTAATAATTGACCTTTTTCTAAAAACGTCGTTTGATGAATCGCGTAATAATTCATGACGGATTGGATACCTTTACTTACGTAATTTTGATTGCATTTTTTTATACTTTCGTATTGAATAAATTATACGAGAAAGTTTGACGTCGAGAATTTTTAGGTAATTTCATTCTTTCAAAACGAAAATTCTGAAACACTTTGGCATCTCGTACTTTAATTTTATGCCAAAGCTGAAATTTTTATGAAAACGTAACCGGTGAATTATTATTTGAAGAGTGATTTGTGTACTTTATTTGTTTCATTCCATGTACGTCTACGTACATATATAGCTCATCGTTTCGAATTATTATTTTTTCTTTATCTCGTTGAAGGTTGTTTAGAAATATTGAAATATAATGTCGCTATTTTTTCCTCGAATACGATCTACTTTTGCGAGTGTATTAAAGTATTCGTATGTACGGTGTGTTTATTAAATTCTGATCAGTGCTCATAAATCTTTACTGGTTGAAGGTAGCGGAATGATTTCAACAGTGCTGAATTTCGTATTGCTGAAGCTAGTGATGATACCGACTGAAAAAATTGACCTTATCTGTAAGTGTAAAGTGTCCAAAAACCAAGTACAAAATTTAGCTTTTTTTCGAAAAATTCAAGGGGAAAGGGGCATTTCTATACGATCTGCGAACAGTACCAAGTTAGGTGGTTCTCATGAGGCATATTTTTGAAATCAATTCAACGGTTTGCATGCATGTGATCTATAATTCTTTTTTTTAAAAATAGATAAATTCCTCTTTTTTGAAAAATAGCCATCGCTCGCTTCTGGGCAAAAAACGCGTTGTTATAAAAAAAGTTCTCACATTCGCATTAAAAAATCACGACATTTTTCGAAAGTTGAAGGATCTCAAAGAGACCTATAGTAAAAATTTCACTTGCCTCCGAACTCACACTTCTCTCTACTTGCCTTGTCTACTGGATATGAAATAGAGGCATGAAAATCCTGAAAAGGTCATGAAATTTGAAATTAAAGTGATGAAAAGTGATGAATTTATGAATGGAAAATACAAAGAATTTGAAATATTTTTCTCCATTATAATGAGCAGTAGGGTGGAATGAAAAAAAAAATTGAAAATTTTTTGAAGCCCATTTATTTTGAGTGATCCGTAGCCCCTTCATTTTCGATGTTAGGCAAAAAGTCTACAGAACAAAACTTCTTCAGTTTTCAACGTATTATCCATTTCCTTGATCAGTTCATTTTTGAGAATTTTTTTGAACAATTTTTTTCGTAGCCCCTTCAATTTTAAAGATGGGCAAAAAGATATAAAGTAAAAATTTGTTCAGTTTTCAAAGTACTATCCATTCCTACGATTGAAAAAAAAATTTGATGTGATTTTTTCAGAAGCAGCATTGCCCCTTCAATTTTCAAAATAGGCAACATGTTCATTCCACGTTTTTTTTAGTGGTACCACTGGTACCTACCCGGTTATATCCGAAAAAATATGTTTGGCAGACGATTCATGGAGCACCCTGTATTTCGGAATTTTTTTGAAAATTTTGTATGTCAGTGCAGCCAGTTACAATAAAAATCAATTCAAATTCGATATAAATTCCGTATTTTGGAATTTTATGATTTGCTGTTAGCTGCACTGGTGTATAAAATTTTCATTTTTTTTTCAAAATTCACTTTCAGTGGTTGAAAAAATTTCTTGTTCAATTACTCGAAGAAAAAAAAATCATTCCAGCTTTGTGGAAATTTCATATTATTGGAGTATTGCAATCTGCAACTTTTCAACCCCCTGGTAGCAGTCTGAGTTTTGATCGGAGAAGAATGGCGATGGTTTAGGGAGATGTAAAATTTCATATTGCATCTTTTTATTGCTAAGAAGGCTTCTCACACAATTTTGATTGACTAAAAAATACAAAAAACAGTTTTTTTCAAAAGAGGTGCACTTTGAGCACCTCATGCTCTCCTCCCTTTGCCCCTAGGGGGGTCAAATCCATTCAAAGTAAACCACCCCGCCAAAATCCAAGATATTTGTTTTTTTCACTCCACCCTAATGAGTAAGGTTGCAGAAAATTGTTCATTATTTTCGCGAAAAAAACAAAACTGTTACGAAAATCCAAAAAGATAATTCGTAAACAGTAGCCTCATGTCTTAAAGTTGACTATAATATTCCAAAATTTGTTCAAAATCTTCAAATAAATTTAGAAAAATTTTCTGAAAATAACGTTATTGTTAAAATGGCTGTTTTTACCTGATTTTACCCCAAAAATGTCTGTGAAGCTCACTTTTCACCTTTACCTTCTCAATTTTACCGATGTGTTCACAAAAAAATCACTTTTTAGTGTTTTTTAAATTTTCTGTAAAAAAAATCGAAAAATATGGCTAAAATAATTTTATGAAATTGGTTTGATATGAATTTTTTATACCCGAAAAAAGTCATTAGTAGCGATTTTCTATCGTTACATCAATTTCGGATAAAAAAATTTTAATACAGTTTCTATCATTTTTTTTTTGAAAAATGCTCAAAGGAGTGAGGAGTTAAAAAATCCAATATTAAGACCATTTTGAGAAAAAAATTTCAAAATGATCTATTTCGATTTTTTACTGGATTTAAAAACCATGAATAAGTGATTTTTACTGAGTAAGTCGGTACTCCTGAAAATTGAAGTAATGTGAAAAGGTTTAACCATTGACATTTTTGGGTAGATCTACAATAATGTTATTTTTGAAAAAAGACGTTATGAACGTCTTTCAATATTTCTTCAGTGTGATTGTATTTTTAATTCAGTAGGGGTAAGGGTCAAGCCAGGGAAGAGGTTAAACTTACTTTTGAAAAAAAAGTGTAAAACAATCTACCCTAGAACATGCAGACCTGACCATTTTTGTTCCATTATTTTTTCTCAACATTTTTTGCAACTATTTTTTAACTCAGTTCAGTAAAACTACTTTTATTAGTAAGTGGTTGAAAATCACCAAACCGTTTTGAAAGTTGAATATCGAAAAATGGCCAGTTTTTACTCCTTTGCAACTTTCATTTAGACTTTTTTTTGTATCTTCATTTTTCAAGAAATTGTCTTCAACTGGTTGAAAATTACGAAACTGGTTTCAAAAATGTGTCTTATTAGAACCTTCTTCATTTGCGTTATTTATGAATTAAATTAAAATGAACGTTTCCCAATATTTGAGTTTCTAAAAAAAAATTCGTTGCATAATTTTTTGGACACCCTGAAGAAAGGAATGAAATTTTTTATATCATCTTCAAAATTTTCCTCCATCGCGAGACAACCAATTTCTTTTGAATTCAATTCGCTATTTTAAACCAGTAAAAAATGACGGTTTCCGGCCAAAAGTCGAGATTTCGTACACTTTGTATGGGTACATTATATTGTAACACATGTATTTGTAGTATAAAAAAGAATTTGCCATTAGTAGCGCCATTCAACCATTGAGGTACGAAATTATTCTAATTACCTATACAAAAATCATAATCGTTAAATAAGTATTATTAAAATATACCCACCTTAATTCTACGCCTTTTGTATCAATTATTCCTAAAAAATCATTATTAACCAGTATTAAATAAAAATTCGCACAGCGTGAATAAAAAAATTACCTACGTTTTAAATGGATTCGTACCGACTGGCCTCATTTATCTTAATGAGTTTACCACGCTGCCAATAATTTTTCTTAATTTTTATTGGGCTATTTCTGGTTTCTGCTGAGGTATTAGTAATTGAGGAAAAAAAGAGTAAAATTAGGTGTTTGATTAGGGGTTGTCTTGTCTAGACGACATGTAATACTTATACTTTATCGCGTGTGTTGTTACAAAACTGGTGACATTTTTCAAGTTTTTAGGTGTTAGCTATCTCCTTAGTGCGGCCAAAGGATTTTCAAGATTTACTAGTTGCCACTTGCCATGGTTTATTCTGAGTAATGAGATCTATTAAAAAGCTTCTTTTATTCGCAAGATCGATGTGGTCGCGGGTGAAAGACCTGCACAGGGTTTTATGGGTTATTTTTCACGAATATTATCAACACATGGACGATTGTAATTAAATTTATAATCGTGAATTTTCATAAAGATGGAATTATGTAGTCGTAATCGTCGGAAATTAATTTAATAAGCAGTTCATGTTTTAAACCGTGGTACACAGATTAGTTGAATTTTGCTTCTATACTCAGACCAGATACCAAATAACCAACGCACCCAATGATGCTAGCTGATTTTATTAACTTGAATTTACATAAAAATTAAAAAAGTAGGCAGGTTGCTAAATTTTCTCACAATTTTGATTTTTTTTTGTATGCCAAACACATGCAGTATATTAAAAATCCATTCAACTTATTTTCTGCATTCGATATAATTGCAAGAGAATCATTAATAGCACGAGTTTCCTAAGTAAAATTTTGTCTTTCGTGTCTATATCTACGCATCTTTTGTATAAATTCGGTTTTACAAATACCCATCGAAATTGACAGCATGACGAATACTCGTTTATTTGAATAAATTTTTCGCCGAAGCTTGGTGAAGCAATTTTTCAAAATTGGAAAATTATACGGTCGTTGTCTCGTCTGCACATACGCGAGTTCAGTTTCTTTTTTCTAAATGTAATTAAATAATGTTATTGATATTGACAAGTTGGGTATGTTTACCAAAGAAAATGAGAATTGTAAATATATAGTTTTTGTTCGTTAGGAGAATTTTTTCTGTTTTCGTTTTGCGTATATTGTATGCGTATGTCTACGTATGTTTTTTTGTATGTATTTCGTTTCATGTGTATGTACGAAACAATGATAAAGAAACCGACTGTAGAAAATTGCTTTGAATATGTAGCGTCGTACGTCGGTGATTTATTATGTTGCATGCTTTAAAATAAAACTTCATTTAAACATGTAATATATATGGGGTATGTAATATGTGTGTTATCCTGTGAAATTGACGAGATGTGGCGCTGAAAAATTTCGAGTGGATGGAGTTGGGTATGTATTACGGTGCGAGATGCAAAACTTGGGTAATATTTTATCAAACCGGATGATGCAGAAAAAAATTGAAAATCAATTAGTTATGTATGTATGTGTTTGTGTTATGTGAAGCGATTGTGTGCGAGATTTATGCGTGTCTCTGATTCGAACAGATTGGACTTTTTTTCACTCGTTGGTGTCACGTGTATATCGCTGATATGGAATGTGTGCATGTGCCTTGCCATGTGCACTGTACGGTTGTTGTTTTTTTGAACTCAGTGAACTGTACGGGTGTCTTTGGTTCAGGCAGACTTGAACTTTAGTCCTTAAAAAATCTAGGCGGTGTGTTTATATATGTACATAGGTATAGTATAAATTATGAAAGTTGTGTCTAAACTCGAAATGTTACGATGAAAGCACGTTATTGTGTTTACTGTTTGAATACTTATTCTTACAATACACTTCAATTCTACTTTTTTTTAAAATTTCAATTGAGCATTATTGATATTATTCAAAACGATTAAAAGTATTTTACAGAAGATTGGAGGAAAAAATCTCAGACGTTGATAAAAATTAGTGAGGTACCTAGCTACCTACTAAGTTGACTTTAAGTTGGAGACCTCTCAAAAAAATTTGAGCCCTCCAATCCTATCATTTTTGGGAAAATGAAGTTTCTTATCACTATTGGGTAGCGCCACCAGCAAGGAACGTCAGTTACCCCCTCCCCTAAAAAGTTGTGATTAGAGTTACACCTCTTTGAATGATTGACCTGAAAATTGGATAGGTACTATTCCCCCCCCCTTCTATCAGGGAGTTGAAAAGTTACAGATCGTGAATCTGACAAGTTTTTGGTTTTTACCAAATATAAATCGCTCGTTCAAACACATCAAAATTTGAGTTGAAATTTTTTTGGGTTTCTAAAATAATTTTTGATCACATATTTTGATTTAAATACCTACACAATTTTCATAATATTCAAGTTATTCGTTCAGTGACTTGAAAAGTTACCCAAATTTTTTTAATGATTAAAATAATTAATTTAAATGGTATAATTATGAAAATTCTTTGCAACAGATAAAAATTGCATAAATAAAAATGCAGCACAGCAATGAAAATTATTGGAAAAATTTCATCAAAAATCATTTTAAATGGCCGGGAATATTTTTGGCTCGATTTTGAAATGTTTAAGTGAACGATTTGGATTTGGTAAAAATCAAATATTCCTCAAATTCACGATTTGTAACTTTTCAACTCCCTGGTAGAGGATGAAAAGTGGCAGTGGTGTCGTCAGAATCGAAAATTGGGGGGGGGCACAAAAGGGCCTTGTGTTGGACAACTTTTTTTTGCTTTTTCGAAATGGAAAAGAGGGAGGGGTGGGGGGAGTGGAGACTGACTTTTTTCACCTGCTAAAAATGGGGAGGGGGTAAAAAAGGAGCCTTTTCTGCCCTTTCGTCTCAAATAGATCATAGAATTGTGATTTTGTTCATGCCCGAGCGAAGCTTTGAAAAAATTGGATTTTTAATGCCCTAAAAATACATTTTTTCATGTTTTAATGCTTTGAAAATCCTATCTGATGTAAGTGTAATGTAAATTTATAAATACAACATAAGTTTTGGGGGCCAAGCGGGGGCCAGAATTTTTTCCGGGGGGGCCTGGCCCCCCGGGCCCCCCCTTGACGACGCCTCTGAAAAGTGGTATTCAAATTTGACGTCAAATGGTTCGGAGAGGTGTAGAAACTCGAATCGCAACTTTTTAGGGGCGACATGGCTTCCAGCTGGCGGCATTATCCAAAAATAATGGAAACTCGTGGTTTTACGAAAATGACCCGCTTTGAAGCCTCCTAGCTCCCTTCCTCTTTGGACTGGGAACTTGACTTTTTTTTTAGGTCTCTCATGTAATGTAAACTATCTTAGGTACCAATTTTCATCAAAATTAAAGATGTTTTTTTTTCGCTCCATCTTAATGTACAGTGGTTTAAATTTTTAATTAATCTGTCGTTTTTCTGTATTGAAGAAAATGAAAACTTTTTGGTGCTTTTAGATGAAACAGAGAAAATAGCGGGATCTTACTGACCGTTGGGGGGGGGGGTGTCTTATCAACCAAAAATAGAGAAATTGCATTTTTAAATTAAAAAAGTATATTCGAGTACCTAATAAAATTTGCGAAAGTGACGACTATTTTAAAAAATTGAACCTATTTGCAATTCGAGTGGGAAAAAACAAAGAAAATTGTATCAAGTTGAAAAAATTAAAAAAATTTCATGAGACTGAAATTTTTCAATTTTTTGCCACCCCTTTCTCTAATGCCAACTTTGGGTTTCAGCAAGCGAAAATTTTCCATTTCCCGTTGTGCTGTTGGTCTTTTTGAATGAAATGTTTAACAAAATGTCGGAGAGGAGGGAAGGAGGAGGAAGCAAACACTCAATTAGTTACTTTGTGCGCTTGTCTTTAAAAATCTATACAGAATCGCTCTTGATGATCGAAATGAGTTAAATTCAATGCCTGGTGAATTGGCAATTCTTTACACCAAAAATTTTGTGATCTCGATCTGTGCATTCTATATGTTAAAAAAAAAGGTGGAAAATTTGAAAAAAATAGATTTTACATATACCATAAGAAAGGAAGAATTGAAAAATTGGTGTGATATGGATTTTTTCACTGCATCCAAGAAAAATACAATTCTTCCAAGTTTTCAACTTGAGATTTTTAGGTGAAAACTGAGGTTGGAATTGGAAAATGCTGCAAAAGTAATGATTTCTTTAAAAATGTAAGTTTGAAAAAAACTGTGTATGTATTTTGAGTCCGAAAAACCAAGTTGAAAAAAGCTAAGATAATTCCAGTACGGCTGAGAATTTTCAAGTTTTCACATCCCTGTACTCCTCACTTTTAACTATTTCTATTTTAGGTTTTCACTTAATTTCTGTATCCCTCCTCATTACGGAAAAATGACATGTTTATCTGTATGTTAATTTTTGGGACTCGTTGAACTCCTGGAGAAATTAAAAACTGGCCTCGAAAGGTTTCGTTGGGTTGAATAAAATAATTATAGCTGTACATTTCATTTTCTTTAATTTTTTTTCGAAATACATATAATTATGGATGTTATTTTCTTCAGTTTTCATTTTCGAACCATTTGGCATTTGTTGAAAAACATTGAAAATCTTATCAAAAACAACAATGAAAGCAATTTGGAAAATTCATAGAATTTACGATTGATAAGAAGTAAAAGTTCGAACTTATCTTCAAACTTGGCAAAAAAAAAGTCTAAAATAAGAACAAAGAAGAATGTTTGGAATTTTCAAAGAAGCCTCGACACCTTCTTTTCCTAATGTCCAAGTTTATGGTTTATATGTTGAAACAACTCTTGAAAAGAATTAGATGCCAGCTGCTGAGTTTCGAATAACTGACCCATTCAATATCAACTGGAACCAAAAATGAAGTTGGGTCTTCCGATCTCATTAAAAAAATTTTCATGAGTTTCCCTTGATGGTCTAAGGAAATACCCGCCATTATTCCCATCCTAACCCTTAAAGGGGCTGGGGGGAGTGGACTTCGTGATTTTTGAGGAGTAGCGATTTTTTGTCGAACAACTCAACTTTCATGGCTTATATCTCGAGATAAATTGTACCTGAGGAAAACAAGTAGTGAGATTTAAAAGAGAATTGATGGGAGATTCAAAAACGATAATCGCATTTTGAAAAGTTCAAAGTTGAACTGTTGTGATAAAAGCTCAACTTTTATTATGTGTACAAAAGATGAAGACTACCAGCAGGCATTAAACAGAGTCACCTTTTTTGTGACTTGTCCCCTATTTTCAAGGTTGGCCACTAAAAGTCACTTTTTTGCCAAAGGTCACTATTGGTTACTTTTTTCATTCTGGAATTACTTTTTTTGTTCAAACGGCCTACCGCTCTTGCATCAAATTGAAAAAAATACTGATATTTCCAAAAAAAAAAATCGTATCAAATCTTTTTTTACCTACTTATTAGTTCACCAGCCTTGTTGATTGATACCTTGACATTGGTATAGATTATTGATTTTTTTTAGTTACCTACTTGAAGCTTATTTTCTAGAACTCGTAATTTTTAGATGTAAAATATTAAGATTTTTTCAGTAAAAGCTTATTTTAGATGGAAGTTATAAATAATATTATGAATGTATTGTGTTGTGCTGGAAAGTATGTTGTAGGTATTATAAAAAAAATATTTTTTTTTCAGTTACTTGAAGCTTATTTTTAAACTCGTAGTTTCAAATAAAGATTTAATAATAATAAAAAAAAAAATCAGAATTTTTTCAGCACTATCGCAGCGAGAAATACAGTTTGAGTTATGAAAAAATGGGGGGGGGGTATTTATGTATGAGAAAAAAAATTGAAAAATTGGCCACTTTTTTCGAAAAATAGGTCACTTTTTGCCTCATAAATAGTCACTAAAGTCACTATTTTCCCCCAAAATCTGTGTTTGATGCCTGATGGCTACCATTTAGAAATCGGGAAAAATTACAGTAAAGAGCTCTTTTTTCTTTTTTTTCAACCAACAAATTTTCAAAATGGTATCTCGACACTTCTAGGGGGCACAGGGGTCCTAAATTTTGACCAAAATTCAAAAAAATATAACAAGTAAAGTAACACATCGATTTCTGCTCATTCAAAGTTGCTAAGTTCGAACATGTACTCAGTTTTTTATTCGATCCCTCTGAACCCCTCCTATCAGTCCCATTGATAAGATCAAAATTCAAAAAAAATTAAAATTAACGTGTGACGTGTCGTCTGTTTGAGTTTCAAGAGCACTGAGTTCAAATATCTGCTTATTTTTTGGATTTGACTTTTCAGTGCTCCCCTAGACCCCTAATTTAAAAAAAACCACGTGCAAAAAATTAAAAATCACCTGTTGAACATCGATTCTCACTAATTTAAGGTCACAGAGTTCGAAAATCTATTTAATTTTTTGATCTGACTTCTCCTTGCGTTCCAATCGGTCCCCTCACACAAAAAAATTAGGAGAGGGGATCGGGTTAGAGCACGGATAAGGCGATGGTGAGAGGAAGGAAGTGAAGAAAAACAAAATGATACCCGGAAAAATGCTCATAATCTTGGAGATGTTTGATTAATACTAGATATTACAAATATTCCTCCCATGGATAAATTTTTCTATCTTGATAATTCTGTACCTAAGTAGGCTCGTATATCGATACTCGTATTATAATAGAGTGGTAATCTGGTACAGCAACGGTACATTTATCGATATTTGTACGCGCGAATTATCATAGGCGTTATAAAAGCTCCAGCCAGACTGTTGCGTAACCGCGCTAACAATACAAAATAAAATACTGGTTATTCCATTTAGAGTAGAAAACTTCCGCGTCGGCTGTTTGAATGGAAAACATACATACAAGAGCAAAGAGCAATCGATAGAAATTTAACTGGTTCGTTCAATGTCACGGGTATATTAAAATAAATGTTACAAATAATAATAATAATAAAACGCACGTGCAGCAAAGGTGTTACATTCGATGGCGTTATATTTGTATCATAGTACTATATCGTATAAATACCACTATAGGTATACCTACGATGAACACTACGCGAATGTCGCGTGAAACCATGGAAACCTGTGGCTTTTGTCCTTTCCTTTCAAACGGTGACCACTCCGATACACCAAATTACGAGCATTCTTTTAAAATACCACCGTATACTCGCGTGTATCCCACAGGAGAATCAGTCACTATCTGGCGACCTTACCCTTACCGAAAACCCAACCCCCAACCGTCACGATCCCGATGAAATTTTCGTATGAAAAATTTCTTTTCCTCCCTTCTCTCACGTTGGCGTTTCCCGAGTTTTATACGTCCCTCGGGAAATTATTTCTTTTTCCTAAAATTCGATAATTTTTTCGCAACAAACAATATAATCAACGTTTAATTCTCTTTCGCGGCGACGTAATATCTTTGATTTCTTCGAACGACTCGAAACACTTCGCCACTTCGGTATTTAATTGCCTTTCAAGTTCACGACCTTTTTTTTTTCGCACCCGTACTATATCGTCGAAAACGATAGATACACGACGAACGACCGAATTTTTTCCCCTTCGAACATGTAAAATTCCAGCGAAGCAGCGATACTTTCATTATCGCTAAAACACCGTGCAAGAATAATGTTATTTTCGTGCATAAATCGAAGGTCGATATACTTTGGTGTATTTTTCGTCTCGAAAAGAAAACAAAAAAAGGCTCTGTTGGCTGTTGACACCGCCAGACGTTAGTTCCGTTTTTCTCTCCCGCCTCACTTGAACCGTCGTCGTTTAAAACTATCGATATTAAACTGGTTATAATTTGATAGATTTATTTCGAATTTACTTCCCAATAACGTTTATAGGACGCGTTTTTGGTTTTACGAAAATTATGAAAATTTCACTTTTGCGTGAGATAATCTACTACGTTCACTTTTATTTGGTACAAAAATTCCGCATGTGTGAGAATTACTTCGCGCTGTAAATTTTAATATAGGTATAAATCAAAATTTTAATCAAGATTTAAGTGTTAAAACCCAAACAAATAGGAAGTATAGTGTTTACCAACGTATAAGTAAAGGGTAAAAGACTTTCAGTTGCAATTATTAAATTTTTATGGCTCGATTCTTCTATTGTGTGATATGAAATATGTACGAGTTGTATGTATTATCAAGTATTACACCTTATAAATCCTTCGTATTAATTAATTTAAATAAATTTGTAAGTCAAAATTTTCAATTTTTGTTGCTATCGGTTAAAGCTGAGGGAGGTAAAAGATACGATCTTGACTTGGGTACTGTTTCTTGTCATGTTTTAAAACCTGAAATACAATGTATACTAGTAGATTTGTGAAACGATCTGTCATATTTACATACCTGTACAGTAGGGTGGAGTGAAAAAAAAAACATATCTTGGATTTCGACCAAATTTGGTGAGGTGGTTTACTTTGAGTGGGAGACCTCCCAAAAAAATGTTGAGCCCCCAGGGGGCAAGTGGAGGGGAGCTGGGGGGCTCAAAGTGCACCTCATTTTGAAAAAAACGCTGTTTTTTGTGTTTTTTTAGTAGAAAAAAATTGTGAGAGGAGCTGTCGTAGCACTTAAAAGTTGCAATTTGAGTTTTTACGTCTCCCTAAACCATCGCCATCCTTCTCCGATCAAAACTCAGAGCGCTACCAGGGGGTTGAAAAGTTGCAGATTGCAAAATTCAAAGTAACATTTCGAGCAAAAAATGGCGCATTTTCAGGGAAGAAATGGCCAAATGAAAAAAACAATTCGAAATTCGTGTTCAGCAGGTCAAAATACCCCGATAAACACACTTTTCGCGATAATTTTACTTCAAGTCTGAAAATTCATTTTTTCATGATAAAATTCACTTTTTTTTACTGCTTTTTCATTATGAAAAAATGAATTTTCAGACTTGGAGTAAAATTATCGCGAAAAGTGTGTTTATCGGGGTATTTTGACCTGCTGAACACGAATTTCGAATTGTTTTTTTCATTTGGCCATTTCTTCCCTGAAAATGCGCCATTTTTTGCTCGAAATGTTACTTGAATTTTGCAATCTGCAACTTTTCAACCCCCTGGTAGCGCTCTGAGTTTTGATCGGAGAAGGATGGCGATGGTTTAGGGAGACGTAGAAACTCAAATTGCAACTTTTAAGTGCTACGACAGCTTCTCGCACAATTTTTTTCTACTAAAAAAACACAAAAAACAGCGGTTTTTTCAAAAGGAGGTGCACTTTGAGCCCCCCCAGCTCCCCTCCACTTGCCCCCTGGGGGCTCAAATTTTTTTTGGGTTTTGGGAGGTCTCCCACTCAAAGTAAACCACCTCACCAAATTTGGTCGAAATCCAAGATATGTTTTTTTTTCACTCCACCCTACTGTACAGTACACTTAGAAAGATTTTATTCGGTCAGAATCAGTGTTGTTAGAACCGAATTATTTGGTTTCCGTTCGGTTCTGTTCTGAAAGAAAATTTTGTTCTCTGTTTCAGTTCTTGGGTTTCGTTCTTGGCATTTTTGTTCCTGTTTTTGGTTTCGGTTCTGTTCTTTTGTTTTTGAGATCTTTGTTTCGGTTCTGTTTCGGTTCTCCATTTTTTTTGGTTCTTGGTTTCCGTTCCCGAACCGTTCTTTTCTGTTCTGTTCTTTTCGTTTTTCAAATTTTTTTTCCTCATTCAATTTACCATTTTTTGGTTAGGTAGAATTTTCCATTATAGTCCAGGCAAATAAGAGAAAAAAATAAATAAACCAAACTCCAAAAAAATTCACGCCCGATTTTTTTTTTGTGAAAACTGTTCATAATGGTCCATTAAACAACATACTAAAATGTCCTCCCCCAAAGTCGTCCGCAGTCCCCAGGAGAGGGGTAAATGCTTGCTGAAAACCGTTTTTTTCGTGAATATTTCCTCAAATAACAATAAGCTTCAAAATTGAAAAATGGTTATGAATAATTATGTTCTACATGTTGTCATTTACTATAAGATACCTAAGTCTTTTTTTTTTTTTCAAAACCCCTCACTTCGGAGGCTAAAAATCAATGGTCGCCTATTTTTCAAGTATTTCCAGTTTTTTTCGAAATAATCGAAAATACAAAGTAATTTTTTACAGTAAAAATATTTCGATGTCAGCTACTAAGGGGTGGAATAGTCGCTGAGTTCCACGAATAGTCGTGGTGGAGGGGAGGGATTTACCTACTCGAAAAAAACGTCTAAGTAATCGAGCTTATGGAAAGAATAGATGATTGAAACGAAGTGTTAATAATTATGGGTGATACAGAACATTTTTTCGCATCATACGGATTCAAAATTGCATAGGTAATCAGTCGTAATTTCGATTATTTCAAAAAATACTGGAAATATTTGAAAAATAGGCGTTTTTTCACCCTCATTGCATTTTTTTGGGGCTTCAGTATTTCTTCACGTCATAATTTGAAAAGAACTGAAAAGAACAGAAAAGAACAGAACTTAATTTGGTTCCCGTTCTGTTCCCAGTGTTCTCACAATATGGTTTTTTGTTCCCGTTCAGAACCTAAAGAACAAGAATTTTTGGTTCCGAGGTTTCGGTTTTTGTTCGGATTTCGATTACAAGAATTAAAAATTTTGAACATTTTTTGTAGACAAATTGAAGATTGACATTCCAAAACGCAGTAAGTCCAAAAACTTTATACGAGAAAAGGGACTTGAATGTACTGAAAAAAAGGTTACATCTAGGTCCCTTTTCTCATAAATAAAGTTTTTGGACTTCCTGTGTTTTGGAATGTCAGTCTTCAATTACATTTTTACAAATATTTTAGTTCAATTTCATTTTGTTTTTTGCACACATTTCTTTTTAATTTAATATTTTTTGAAGATATTACTTTACATATTTTGGTCATTCGTTTTTCTTCTAGTTTCTCTAATTTTTAAATGAATTTTCCAATTAATTTGGCCATCAAACGTGTACCAAGCCAAGATTTTCGAAAGAATGTGCGAAACAATTTTGGTAACCGCGGTGGTGATGGTAAAACGTAAAAAAAAAGAAGTTTGAGCTTAAAGAAATTATTGAAAAATGGCACGAATTTTGAAAAAAAGTTTCAAAATATGTACCTAATTAAACTTACTGACAAAGATGCATTGTTAGTCGGTAAATATAGTAGATATAGAGGTACCTATTGAATTGGAAAATTTTTGTAAGTGATGACATTTCTCAAGTAGAAAATTTAGAAATTTTATATTGACATTTTTATTTAAATAAACAGAAGAAAATGGATTTTAAAATTTTTATAGAAAAACTAAGACTAAAGAAAATACCACGTTAATTGAAGATTTCGAATGTTTAGCCCTCCTACCGTTCGCCCCTATCTCAACAATTCTGACCCAGTTCTCTCCTGCATTCAAAGTTTCTCTTCTAAGTAGGAAATATTTGTGAAAATTTATATTTTCCTTATAAGGGAGGTATCCCAACTCAAAGTAAAATTTTAGCTCAAACAAAAAAAAAAAAATCGAAAGTACATCATAACAGAACCCCGTATCCAAAATTTCAGATGCTGAAGTTCATTTCTCGATTTTTAGCTAGTTTTTGAAATTTCAAAATTACCTCCACCCTGCGAAATATGAAAATTTGATCTAATCAACAAAAAAACTGAAATTTGGTATATACCCTATTTTCGACCTCCCGAATCGAATGGAAGCGGTTTCGAGACGTTTCGGAGCAATCAGAAAATTTTGAAATTTTCCTGCGCTGGAGAAAAGCTCATAAAAATGACCCATATGTGGCTGCGCATACGGAAAGGGGGCACGGTCCAAAAAACGCGTTTCGAGAAAAACGTGTTTTAAGTTTTGAACGTGTTTTTCTCCGGATTGGTTGAACCTTAAGGGGTGGGGTAAATTTTATCTAGTTCTGTGTGTCACTGACACACTCTAGCGGCATTTGACCAAACTATTCGCGCCCATCGACGATGTACAATCCAGTTTTTCGTCGCGGTGTCCAAGCACAAAAAATGTTGATAACATGATAATAAATATTTATCGCTTCTGCGGATGATTTTTTACGATCTTTCAGACACTTACTCCTCTCTATTCTGAATATTCTCGACAGGTTTGATGCTCCGTCATCACTTTTTATTTCAGTTCAGGTCCAAAAAATTTTTTTTTCTGAAATTTGGAACTTTTTTTCATTTTTTTCATCAACTAAAAAACGGTTTTTCGACTATTTTGAAGGGAAAAATCGATCAGGCGTGAGTTTTGCGGTATTTTGCTTCAGTTTATATACAGATTTAAGGGGGAAAAAAAAATATTTTTTTGAGCATTTTTGAGCACTTTTGATTTTTTGGCCTTACGTAA
This sequence comes from Pseudococcus viburni, assembly GCA_033439095.1. Lineage (NCBI taxonomy): Eukaryota > Metazoa > Arthropoda > Insecta > Hemiptera > Pseudococcidae > Pseudococcus > Pseudococcus viburni. Next base: position 3,257 of record JAVBJF010000418.1, on the reverse strand, counting down.
AAGCCGTTTTTCGGCCTTTTAAAGTCGAGTAACCGAACCAGCGATATTTTTATCGGATTCTACGCAAAATTCTACATAGGGATTGATGGTTAACTCAAAAGTCATTTTTTTGGCCCGTGCCCCCTTTTCGTATGCGCAGCCACATTTGCACTTCAGCACCTACAATCGCGGATCACTCACATTGGTGACCTATTTGATCAATTAAAGTACAATTTTTGGAAATTTGCAAACTTGAGTTCAAATTCACATTTTTTTGGGCAGTTATAATATGTATCAAAAATAGTTGCCAAGTGTAATAAACCTTTTAATATTAAATTAAAGTACGTTTGCGCCATAACATTAATTAAATAACTGAAAAGAGAAACAAAGGGAAAGAATTTTTTCGCTGGCCATTTTTATGGATTTTTCTCCAGCGCTAGGAAATTTCAAAATTTTCTGATTGCTCTGAAACGTCTCGAAACCGCTTCCATTCGATTCGAAAGGTCCAAAATAGGGTATCTACCAAGTTTCAACTTTTCACCTTGATGTATGCGCATTAGACGAATTTTTAAATTTTTTCCAGGAAAATTTATTGCTCAAAAATGCAAATTTTAACTCAAAATTACGAATTTTGGAAAATTGTGTTTTAATCAATCAGGTCATTTTTCAATATAGAAAAATAAAGTTGAATTAAGTGTATTTTTATTCTTCAAAGGCATCTAATGAATACGAGAGTGCATTCTATTGTCAAATCAAAATATCCATTTTACCTATTTTTGCTTCTTTCCAAGAAGAGAAATGAATGATTTGACAAAAAAGATCACGGTAAAACATACCTAAATAATTTTTTTAAATATTTTTCACATTCTCTTGTTAAGTACAGATTCAATAAAAAATTAATAACAAATCTTACTTTTAAAGCTTTTTCATCGACTTCAATTTACTTATAACTGACTCTCTGAATTCCACAATTTTTTACGGGAAAGTATTTGGTACTATGACTCATTATAAAAAAACATCAGAATAATTTTTTTTTCTCATTGGTTTTAAAAAATTTTCAATTGTAATGAGGAATATTACTTGGGTATAGATATCAAATTATAAAACTGGATTTGGTTTAATTTTTCGGTTCAAATGGTTGTTTACCTTGCTCAAAATTTAATTCTGCATTAATACTTACTTATATATTTTTTGATAAAAAAATATCAAAGAACAAACCAACGTTAGCTGACTTTTTTCCTCGCGAAGGTAGCAAAAAAAAATTACGACTGAAATTAATTTTTATTAAAAAAATTAACGAAACGTTGTAAAGAAAAAAATAAGCCTCAAAAGGGTACTTCGTTTTAGATCTTTTCTTAAAAATCGCTACCTATTTAAAAAAAAAAACTATTTACAACATTGTTATCTTTTTTTTTACCCGAGCTTTTAAAATTCCTTAATTTATTTAAATGATGGTGTTCCAAAATTTATAAAGATTTTTAAATTTAAATTCTTTACATAAATCTTACATCGAAGTCGTAATAAAGATTACGTATAGAAAATAATCGAGTCGGGTAAAATTTGAATATATTTTACAAAATACTAATTTTAGCTTTCAAGTTCAACTTTCAGCAACTTTTTTTCTCCGTGTTTTCCGCGTCTGGTCGTATACTTGGTAAAAATTCAAAAGATTATTTTCCTTTCGGCCAAATATGAAAAATTTATACGCGAATTTTTGTCCGGAGTATTTATTCTCTTCGCCAGCTTTAAAATAATTTTGCGTCTAGAAAAATTAATTATTTTTTGGGCCATTCTTTACGAGCACTTTTTCGCCTCGATCGTATATTTTACGAATATATTCTTTATGCGAGTTACCAGAGAAAAAAATGGGTAAAAATTGTAAAGAATCGAAACAGGAATAAATTTTTTGAACGCGATGTACTTTTCATTAATTTACGTGGTTTAATTTGCGACTGATTGTTCAAAACGTACAGCTGGCGGAATACATTTGAATAAACCTGGACATGTACGATGAGTAGTATACGAAACCATGTGATACTCAAGACGATAAATGTTTGAACGAGCATTTTAAAAATTTTACTTACACGGGCACGTCGTGAACGTACCTAGTCTTGATGCGGTTGTACATGACATGTGAAAATTGGGGTTTTATATTCCGTTCGTCGTAAATTTCGAAAAGAAAGAAACTGGATTTTCATTTACATTAATACATAATAGAATTCATATTTGATTAATCAGCCATCATTACCAGCTGAATTCGTAATTAACGATTTGCCTGTCTGCAAGTTGTATGTCCTTGTGCGGACACGTTATACAACCCTTTATACACACCATTCCGACGATTAAACGTTTTTATAAACGTCGTTCCCTATTGTCCTAGTGATGCAACTTGATTCACTTCTTATTCTTTTATTGTCACTTTTACGACTAATTTCTCGTCTGTAATTTTGCAGATAATTAAGTTAATTTGGTGCAAAAGAAAAGCATTCTCTTTCGTTATGTACATTTTAATTTAGATTCGCGAATCGCCCTAGAACTGAAAAAAATAAATAAAAATAAAAACAGACAGAATTAAAAATTCAGCTCGAAGGGTACACTCGTTGGGTAATTAAAGACGAGTATCTTTTCATTTTGAGATTTCAAATTAAACGAAGAGATTTTTTTCTTGAATTTTAAACGACGAAATCATTTTTTATGCCAACAATTTGTTAATACTTTATTGCGAATAAGTACCTATTTTATAATCGACGATGTCGTTCAAAAAGAAATATTTTATTTTTATATTAATTTTTAATTGTTATATAAAGTCTAAATTTGGAAACAGAATTTAATTATTACGTTATAGTTTTAATTATACATCGAGTTTTGATAGACACTTAGTTTGATAAAATAACCGTAAAAATGAATAAATTTTATAACGTGTAAAAAATCTGACGTTAAGAAAAGCCTGTGTTTTTTTCCTTTTCATTCGGAAAGATGGGAATTTCAAAACTGCATAATTTTTAGGGAAAGGAATTATATGCTCTAAAAAAGTTCAAATATGACCATACGAGTATAACATGCATTTTTGACGTTCAAAATATGCAAAAATATGCATTTAAAATCTCGAAATATGCAAAATATGCAATATCGAGATGGGTATCCCTGGAAAGGATTTTTCGAGCTTAACAACATGGTAACACTTGAAATCGCCAAAAAGTCGTTTAATTTGATCAAAATTACTCAAATCACAAATTATTCGCGACAGAAAAATGTTTCAATTCACGGAGAAAAAATAT